>CM072515.1:41842414-42162414 GCA_036898135.1 Oncomelania hupensis | reverse complement strand
TCTCGCTAAAAGAGCTCATTAAGAAGCACATGGAATTGAAAGTCACTATGTCTCACTTTTGTCCACCTTTGAGAGGATAATTATTTTTCTTGTTTATATATATATATATATATATATATATATATATATATATATATATATATATATATATATATATATATATATATATATATATATATATATATATATGTGTGTGTGTGTGTGTGTGTGTGTGTTTGGGTGGGTGTGTGTGTGTGTGGGTGTGTGTGTGTGTGTGTGTGTGTGTGCATACTAACCAGTAATTTGTCGCAGGCTCTGTTGTCGACTTCAGTGTAGGGCTTCAGGATGTCAAAATGGAAGGCTGGAGTGAGTAGACGTCTGGACCTTGCCCACTTTTCTCCACCCGCTATCAGCAGACCCTCTCCAAGCCACGGAATTGCAAACCTGTATGTTGGGGGCTTGGGTTCTGTCGAGGTCAACAATTTTATTTACTGATTTATCAAAGTGGGAACACAGTTCGAACTTTGTTTTTTTAACATTTTGTAGTCGCTATTTGTATATTCGAATAATTAGTGTAATTTAAATAATTGAATAATGCATGCAGCACTCACCAGATGTTTTAAGTAGAGCTCGGACACTGTCCGGATGATTGAGATGAATGAGACCTTTCCATCCCACCCACAAGCAGTAGAATTTGGGGTATTTTCTGGTTAGGCTGGTGAAATAGTCGATTCTTTCTTGAGAATTCAATTTTGTCAACTGTTGACAGAATTATATTTGGTTTAAGACATGCTATAGTTTTGAAAAGATTGCCAATTCACGTTTCGACGAGTGCATTAGCTTCCATGCATACGACACTTTAGACAAAATCTTTGTTTTGCTTCGACGCAAACCTGCCCCTACATGGCCCTTAGATTCCGATACAAAGACAGAAGGGCGAAATACGACTGCGCGAGTAAGGAAGTCGTTTATGCGTGACCATTGACGTTACTGCATTAGTATGCAATTCTTTATGAAAATTCAATGTATCATTTATAAATTCAGTCTGTCAATTAAATATCGATTGATTTATTTGATCAATCATCTGACACCTAAATTGAGTGAGTCGAGCTGTAATGATAAATTTCAAGCGGGCCATCCAATGCAGCTGGGAGGTAAATGTCAAAGTATAGATTTACTATTTGTGTTACATTTTTACTATTTGTATTACATTTTTGTCTGCTACCCTTGCAAATGGTCTATGCGTATGATGTCACGTTAGAAATATAGCCTATGCACAGGGATTATAGACTGCTGCTACAGCTTTACGCTATCACGACTAATTATAATTATTGTGGGGTTTTTTTGTGTGTGTTTTTTTTTTTTTTTAAGTGTTACAGTTTTAGCACTATTTTTACAATAGTGCTGAATTGATCCTTTCTGTTTGTTTTGGTTAAGAATGTCCCGAACTTACAATATGGGAGTTTCCCCACAGCCAATGATGGTCTTTCTTGTCAGGAGAGGGCAAGTTTTTGAAGAAGGAGTAGTAGGATCGCCAGGAGATGAACCATCTAATGGACTGGATGGCCAGCGTTGTCCCCACCACCACCACCACCAGCTGCACTGACGGCGGCAACGACGACAACCACGTTACCTGGATTCCTTGCAGCATCTTCAGTTTGCTGCACAATTTACACAGAGACCGTATTGTCATTGTTTTGTATGAATAATCATTTCTAGGGTAGGGTTGTAGTGAACATTTCATTATTGTGTTTATTCTTAGCTTTATTTTTAACCGTCCTATATAGATTACAGTGCGTTGTGTCTTAGGACGTAAAATTCAATTTTACCACTGCTACTAGTCTTACTTGCCATGTACGGCATGACAGCAATAAAACTTGTAGGCCTATTTTCACCTGATACCACTACACCAGTAGTGAAAGCTTACTGATAAGAGTTTTTTTTTTAAATTTTATTTTCTTTTATCGTTCAAACTATAGCGTTTTTCCGGCTCAAGAGTAATATACATTTAATAGGCAATTTAAATATGGTTATCGTTATTATGTTATTACTTTTGCGTGAGGATTGCAGAGGACAAAAAAAGATGGGTTACGCAGGTGAAACGATCATCTGTGGTGCGCCAACGTCCTACGAGCTACATGATAGGATAGAATAGGACAGGATAGGATTTTGCTAATAATATTTTATATATACATATAAAAAATATTATTATTATTATTATTATTATTATTATTATTATTATTATTATTATTATTATTATTATTATGTATTTGCATTATGCATGCATGTATTTATTTATATGACTGTGTTTAAATTCATAATGATTACGACTATACTAATGATTATTTATATGTTTATGAATATTCTTGTTATAATTTATGACTTTGTGTTTATATGACAGTGTGTGTGTGTGTGTGTGTGTGTGGGTGTGTGTGTGTGTGTGTTTGCGTGTATGAGAGAGAGAAATGGAGAGAGAAAGAGAGAGAGGTGGATGTAAGGGAAGAGAAAGAGGTTTATTATGATCATAAGGTTGTTGATTATTATTATTAGTCATGTGGTGTATGTGTATTCGTGAGATGAGTGTGTGTTTGTTTCAATATGCATGCCTATGTGTGTGTGTGTGTGTGTGTGCGTGTGTGTGTGTTTGTTATTATTAATTAGGATTACAGACATTAATAATTTATTTTGTTGATTACTATGTGTTAATTAATTTTGAATGTTTTATTTATGCATTAATTTGTTTTTATTTGTAAATGTATAAATCATGGGTTTGACTGTGTGTATGATGACATTGACTACAGCTCATTATTCTTATTCGTACGTTTTTGTATATTGTGTATATTTATTTATATATTCATTCATTTTATTTTTTTTAAATTATGAGTGTGTATGTGCAAATTAAATATGATTATCATCATGTCATTATTATTGTAATTCACATTTTGATTATGTATGACATTATGTTGATTATTATTATTCAGTTATATGTGTTGCACTAAATATGTATTTATTTTTTTATTAGGGATGATCATGTGTTAGTTTCATTTTGTTTATGACTACTATGCAGTTGTTTATATTTTAGTATGATTATCGATATGGTGTATTTTCTTGTTATTGTGTATGAGAGAGATAGAGACAGACAGACAGAGACAGACAGAGACAGACAGATACAAACAGAGACAGACAGAGAACGACCATATATGACATTGTCGCTTATGCTTTGTCATTTGCAGTAGAAATCAAGCATGAAATTTACGTTAGCCAGTACGCAAGGAAATACATAAGGACTTCATAAGCGTAACACAACTGTGACCGGGTAATACCGGCCAATGTGGCCGGTCCTTAACAGCTTGCTTACCACCGAGAGGTGTACAATGAACCTAGTATGAAAACACTGGCAGTGCTATTGACGAAAAAAAGTCAGATTAAAATGTGTCATGACCCACATATGCACTGGGTCTCAACACCTCATGCAGGCATAAAGATAAAGGATTCACACACACACACACACAACCACAACCACACACACAAACACACACACAAACACACATCCACAGTATAAACACACACATACACGCGCACACACACACACACGCACGAACGCATGCACACAAACGCAAAAAGACATAGACGTTCTCTGCTTCTCTCTCTCTCTCTCTCTCTCTCTCTCTCTCTCTCTCTCTCTCTCTCTCTCTCTCTCTCTCTCTCTCTCTCCTCTCTCTCTCTCTCTCTCTCTCTCTCGCTCCCTCTTGCTCTCTCTCTCTCTTTCTCTCTCGCTCTTTCATATATACAATATGAAAATGTATGACCATGTCGATAATCATAGTAATGAATAAGCGATTGTATAGTAGTCATAATCATAATGAAACTAACACGTCCTTAAATAGCATATCAATAAATACATATTTAGTGCAATTATAAACGTGTATTAACTGTGTAATTTACAAACTACAACATGGAACTTTTCAGGACGATGTAATCTACTCTTTCACGATTTGACTATAATATAAAACAACTTTACCAAGATCGACAATTGTTGCATCAGATCGTGAAAGAGTACATTACATTGTCAGTAAATAATTACCTTGTTGTAGTGAAATTAAAAGTTCGAACAGGGTCGTGACAAACATGGCGCCACTACCTTCGACTCAATGCATAAGCCGTAAAACCGTAGACCACAAATAATGACTAAACGATGTGACTAAATTATTATGTGATAATTATAATTTTCGGTTTCGGCGCATTTCCAGGCGGACTGCTAGAGCCAAAGCTGAAAATTAAACATGATCACGCGAAAATATCTGTAATTTTTCAAAGATAATTGTAACTATCCATTGATAATTGTAATTTTCCTATTATATTTATAATTATCTCATGATATCTGTAATTATTGGGCGCTAGTAGGCCGTCATACTTGAGCCTTCAACGAAACTTTGGTATCTTGAGTGACGTCATCGTGTGACGCCATAGTGGTGACGTCATAAACTTTTTTTTTTCTAATTCTATTTTATCCAAAACTAATAATAATAATAACGGGTTTTTATATAGCGGGTACTCCAGCCTATGACCAGACTCACCGCGCTTTACATTGTCAATACATAAAAATACATGCACTCGATCAAACATCGCTTTTGCTACGATACACCAAAAGACGGAACAGTAAAAGTAAGAACTATTTACAACTATGTACAAAATGACAAAAAAAGACAAAAATAGAATAGCATAAACTTATTCACCGCTATTTATATTTTTGTTAAAGTTTGGTATATATTTAGACCTAGGACTAGTAGTCATTGACTTAGACTTTATCTTTGCCTCCAACTTTAAACCAAACTTATGCAAATCGAGTGACGTATTCATGATGACTTCATATTTTAATTTTTGTTAGACATTTCCTTTAAATTTGTAATGAGAGTGTACAGATGCGTTGAGCCTTAGTCAAAACTTATATATATCGAGTGACATCATCGTGGTATATATTTTCATTTAGTTCTTTATTTTTAGTACTTTTGTCTGAAACTAATCTATGTATTTCTGTCAAACTTGGTATTTAGTTAGTTAGTTAGTGTGTGTGTTTGTGTGTGCGCGTGTGTGTTTGTGTGTGAGTGTATATGTGAGAGAGAGAGAGAGAGAGAGAGAGAGAGAGAGAGAGAGAGAGAGAGAGGAACTCTGTACTCGTTAGGGTCCAGTACGTGTTTGTAATTATATTTTAATCCATATTGCATGTAGTTATTTGGCAAATTCACTGGCACGATTTGCTGCGACCGTAACTAAATATTAATTCATTCAGTAATTAAATTAAAAACAAGTACTTAATTGGTTGGTTGTTGTTTCTTCTTCTTCTTCTTCTTCTTCTTCTTCTTCTTCTTCTTCTTCTTCTTCTTCTTCTTCTTCTTCTTCTTCTTCTTCTCATTGTATCAAGGAGTGTAGCGTGATTCGACAATAGGGGGAGTGTCGAGATGGGTGTGGAAGTCTTTAGTGTTAACCATAAAAACATCCGAGAACATGCTGTAATTTTAAATTAGACATAAGACATCTTTGCTCTCAAGCAATTACTGTTGCTTTTTCACAAACATAGTTTTCCTCAATCACGTAATACTTCTTGTTTCGCCTTGCAGTTATAGGCCCAAAAGGCCACTCCAAAGTACCGCTCATTGTTAAATAATAAATGTTACTTCGTCGATGATGTCTAATAACCCTTCTTTGGAGTCATAATTAAAGTATATTGAAGATTTAATACGACGAAAATACATATCATCTTCAATTTAATATACATGCATATATAAAACAGAAAAATTCCAGTTCGCACAGTCTTACCTTTCTAACGCTCCCATGTTTGCTGTCCTTGAATGTCAAGTGGAGTGGTGCTAAATTATATTTAAATTGCTTAGAGTTAAACACAAAATTAAAGTCAGGTTTACGAGTTCAGCTTTAGTTTCCGAATGTTCCAATCTCAAAATACTCGTTATGGTTATTCAACGAAATAATTTTCGGCGCACAGATTCAAGAAATCCACAAATCACAGTTATAGAACAAAAGGCTACACCAATTAACTTCCAAATAATCAAAAAAGCCTAAAAAGCAACCTTAAACGTAAACTGCACGAAATCTGGCCTACTCGCAGTTTTCTGACCCGAGTGAAAAATTCACGGTTTCACACTTTATATTCTCACGGATTACTCTGTCATCCACCCCGACAAACTCTCAGGAATAGTGAATATGCACTTACTAATTACCTATTTACATGATCAATGTAAAAGTGTTTGCAGTGCACAGGACCTTTGTTAACATTCACAACACGTAGTCTGTTTCATCAAGGTTTTACACAGGTAATTTTTCTAGTGGTACAACACAACTTAACTCTGGGCTAGGGATATTGCAAGCTGGTGTAACGATCTACTTTGACTCCCACTCTATGGATTGAACACTTAATTATATGGTCTAAGTGTCTCGAAAATGACCGTTCCCTTCCTAGATTGACCAATCCCTTAATACCACCCCCACCCCACCTGTCTGTACGTGTTCTAAAATTCATATTCACCACTGGATAGACTAGGCTTTCAACAATAGCTAATTAGTGGAGTAGCGGGTTGGGGGTTGGGGTGTACTGTCAGTTTTGAGTGTAGCGCAGAATGATTAGGTCCCGTTTAATCTAACATTACTTACGTGTGGGTGTTGGTGGTGGTAATTCTAGACCATCCCAAAAGGACCATCAAATTCGCCTTCCCCCCACCTCCTCCTCCTCTCTATATCGAATTCACCCTCCCTCCATATTCTTATCATTCCGCCGCCCATCCCCACCTACAATCTTACATATTTTCAGTATCTTAGCTGGGCTGGGAGCGAATGGGATCATTCTGATTGGTCGACGCGTTACAAAATTCGACGCATGCGCACAGTGCTATCATAGTCTTCGTAAGGGTTAGGGTTTGGGTTAGAGTTAAGAGTTTAGGGTTAGGGTTTGGGTTAAGGTTAGGGTTATGACGCCTAAGAACTTCGTGAAAAAGCCGGCCCGACATGACCTGGCGCATGCGCAAATGCGCTCGGATAAACTAGGAAACCCGGAACTTGAAGGATGTGACACCGGTGCTACGACTGCCCGATACTTCCAAGGAATTCGTCTTAAGGACAGACGCAGCGGACGAAGGCATCGGCGCCATACTGATGCAAGAACACGAAGGGAAATTATTTCCGGTCAGTTACGCCAGCAAGAAGCTGTCCATGGCTGAGAAAAATTACTCGACCATGGAGAAAGAGTGCCTAGCCATCATATGGGGAATCCGGAAGTTCGAACTGTACCTTCAAGGAGTGAAGTTCGTGCTACAGACTGATCACAAGCCGCTAACTTACTTGAACTCTGCCAAGTTTGTGAACAGTCGGATCATGAGATGGGCTATGTACTTGCAGAACTTTAACATGCGAGTAGAATCTATCAAAGGATCAGACAATGTTGGTGCGGACTTCCTCAGCAGAGTGTGTGAGTAAAGAACATTGACTGTGTGGATGAACTGTGAACATTGACAATATCCAGAAAGACTTGCAGATGAAAACCATTGACTCTGTGTGAATGAACTGAGAACGTTGATAGTGTTCAGACAGTCTGAAATAAGTCTTAATTCTGTACTTTGTGCATTACGTTTCAACGTTGTTGAAAGAAATGGGGTAAATTTCTTCTTGAGTGGGGGGTTATGTTACGTTGAAACGCGAACGAAAGTATGTCGGAAACGCGCACGATAGATCTAATCGTTTCGTTTTGCAAAGTATTCAATAATGGAGTTTATTTACCTTTGATTCGAGTTTGCATTGTTGTTAGGAGAGGCTTTGTATAACGTTGATGATTTGCGTTAGTCGATATTACTGGAGAATTTTCTGGATCTGCGTGTTTTTTCTCGATAGAAATTTCCCGATACATGTCGAAGCAAGAGGACGTTCCAGAAGGAGAAATAATAATGTATGACATAAGTCAGTGATGACGATCTTTTAATCGATTGGTGGTAGTGCGTCATTTCTACTTTGTTCGAAATTGTTCGGGAAGAGAGAGAGATTATAAAATTGTGTGCCGCACTGTTGTTGGGAGATAGTTATTTTTGTTGATAGTAAGTTGGAAAGTAAACTTGAGAGTGGAAAGGCGATTGAGCGATTGTATGCAGTTGTTGATGTATGCTGAATAAAAGTGGAAAACTTCATACGTCGACTCTGTGACTTGTATGCTGTTTGGACGGGTTGCGTGGATAAACGAATCTGAGCTACACTCATCAGTATTTTAGCATTGGGGCTGAATCATCACTGATAGAAAATCACCAACATCAAACGGAGTGTAACATTTTGGGGGTCAAGCCGCGATTCACGCCATAGCCAAGGGTTCAACTGCTACAACAAGCGAGTCAACGTTACGAGAGGCAGTCATCGAGGGTAGCCGCCAACGAGTTGCGTCGAGAGGGGCCAACATACTGGGACTACATCACCGATAGGTTCGGGTTGACTGCAAGGGCGTGTAGTCGCTGAAGAGTTGCTTCGTGAGCGAACAACAGATCGGGACTACGTGGCTGCCGTAAGACTACGTCGAGGGACAGTCTCGGAGCTACATCGCCAGTATTACAGAGAGCGACGAGCGGACGTCTCGTCTACTTCAGTACAGGAGCGTACACATCAACACCAGCGTGGTGCAGCGTCGCATACGACGAGGACAGCGGGGCCTGCGTCAGCGAAAGCGACTAGTGACAAGCATCAGCGCTACTGCAGAAAGCGTGCTGTTCTAGAACAGTCTAGAAAGGTACAGCACAGTCAAGAACTTTCTAGAAGAAGAACTTTCCAGAAAAGAACTTTCCAGAATAGAACTTTCCAGAAAAGCATCAAAATGGCTGACTTCTGGCAGAAAGGGGTTGAACTAAATCTAAAAGGCAAACAGCTGACGGAGTACGTCAAGTCTCAAGAGAGAATATGGCGCGAAGAAAGAGAAAGAGAATTAGAAGAGAAGCGTCTAGAAAAAGAAGAGCAGCGTCGCCGAGAAGAAAGAGAAGAGCGGCGTCAAGAAAGAGAAGAGCAGCGGCAAGAAAGAGAAGCTGAGCGTCAGCACCAACTAGAGTTGGCGCGCATCCAGCAACAGCAGCATGCGCCACAAGTTATCAGTGACAACACGGCTCCAAAATTGCCAGCTTTCGTCGACGGGAAGGACCAGATTGACAGTTATCTGGCGAGATTCGAAAGGTTCGCTGAAAGCTCTAACTGGCAACCTCAAGACTGGGCAATTCGACTGAGTGCACTTCTGACGGGGCAAGCTCTCGAAGTTTACACCAGACTGTCGAACGATGACGCCAAAAACTACCACGTCTTCAAGGAGGCCCTGTTGCAGTGCTACAACTTTACAGAGAAGGGCTACCGTAAACGCTTCCGTGAATGCCGGCCTAAGTCAGACGAGACGCCAAAGCAGTTTGTGGAGCGCCTGTCGTCATATCTACACAAGTGGGTGGAGTTATCAGGCGAAAGGAAGTCTTACGACAGTCTCCATGACCTGATCGTGAAGGAACAATTTCTCAATGCCTGTCACAAGGACCTAGCGACCCACTTAGAAGAACAAAAGCTGCAGACGCTTAAAGATGTGACCGAGGCTGCTGAAAGATATCTTATCGCTCATGGGAAAACCCTGGGGCCACCCAGCGCGACGAAACATTTTCAGAAGACTGCAAACCATGTGAACCAGATCCAAGGGAGCCAGACGAGCCAGAGACAGACGGACTCCACGCCTCCTCCCAGGGAAGGGCATTCAAGAGGCTGTTTCACCTGCAACGCTACAGACCACAGAGCGGCTAACTGTCCTCAAAACAAAAGTAGCGGGCAACGGGGTAGTACGGACAATGCAGCGGTGGGCAACCGACAGAGACGTTTCTCCAATCAACGGCAAACCAGTAGATCTGACCATCAGGTGTGCGGCGGGAGCGTCATTCTTCCGAGTGAGACCGAGCGCGCAGCTACTCCCGCGGACGTGCAAGAGTGCATAACCGATGGCCAACTTCTCCTTGCCAACGGGAAATCCATCCCCGTCGTCGCCAGCGCAGCGATGACCGTCCAGAACATGCCTGTTTCCAAGGGACGCGTCGGAAATCATGAAGTGACTGTCTTAAGAGACTCTGGCTGCAGTGGGGTCATCGTCAGAGAAGACCTAATCGCTAAAGAACAATTCACTGGCGATTCTAAATGGACACTCATGGCCGACAGCAAATGTGTGAGAGCGCCAGTTGCGAAGATTCATGTCAACACCCCTTTCTACATAGGCGAAGTCGAAGCGGTTTGCCTGAAGAAGCCGCTGTATGATTTGATGATCGGGAATATCGACGGCGCGAGACGACCCGACGACCCCGATCCAGAGTGGAGTCCTGCCTCAACCCAACGCGTCGAAGTTGTGGAGGAGGATCCATTGCCGTTTCCCGATGGAGACCTTACAGAGCTGCTACGGGACAATGTGGTTACTCCGGCTCAGCCCTGCCGACCAGAGATCGTCAGTGCTATTACTACCAGGGCCCAGGCCAAGAGAGACAAGACGTCTACGCCACTGAAGGTCGCCGACAACTCTAAAGCTGCCATCGTGGACAGAGATAAGCTGATCCAGCTCCAGGAAGCTGATAGTACTTTAAACAAGTACAGGAACCGCCAAGACCACGTGACCAAAGGCAGTGGTACGGTCTATTTTGAGATGAAGGCCAAGATCCTGTACAGAATCTTCCAGCACCCGAGGGTCAACGGAGGTAAACCACTACGTCAAGTACTGGTACCATTACCCTTAAGGCGCCAGGTGATGGAAGTAGCGCATGACTCAATTATGGGAGGTCACCTGGGTATCAAGAAGACGTCGGATAGAATCCAGGCGGTGTTCTACTGGCCAGGACTTCATGCGGACGTCAGCCGTTTCTGCCGATCATGTGACATTTGCCAGAAGACCATACCTCGAGGAAGGGTCCCGAAAGTGCCTATGCAGAGAATGCCTCTGATCGACCGACCTTTCAAGAGGGTGGCCTTAGACTTAATCGGCGAAATAAGACCTCCGAGTGAAGAAGGTCATCGATGGGTACTGACTTTAGTGGACTATGCGACTCGGTACCCAGAAGCAGTGCCACTGAAGAAGATTGACCCTGAGACTGTAGCTGAGGCACTAGTGGACATGTTCAGTAGACTTGGAGTGCCTGAAGAAATTCTGACAGACCTCGGGACGCAGTTCGTCTCTGACTGCATGAAGGAGGTCAACAGACTGCTGAGCATCCGGCATTTGACTACGACACCCTACCATCCGATGTGCAACGGGCTTGTCGAAAAGTTCAATGCTACGCTGAAGTCCACCCTGAAGAAACTGTGCAGCGAGCAGCCCAGACAATGGCATCGCTACATCAACGCCTTACTTTTCGCCTACAGAGAAGTACCGCAGGAGTCCACCGGCTTTTCTCCGTTCGAGCTGTTGTACGGAAGAACCATCCGAGGGCCGATGCACATCCTGAAAGAACTGTGGACGAAAGAAGTAGACACTCCAGAGGTGAAGAACAGCTACCAGTACGTGTTTGAGCTACGGGAGAAGCTGGAGCAGACTCTCGAGATAGCCAGAGAAAACCTGAAGAAGTCCCAGGACTGTGGAAAGCACTACTATGACCGTAGGGCTGTGAACAGGAAGTTCAAACCTGGCAACAAAGTGCTGGTGCTGCTACCTACCGATCACAATAAGTTGCTGATGCAGTGGAAAGGCCCGTACGAAGTGGAGACCGTGGTGGGAATCAACGACTACAAGGTGAAGGTCGGCCAGCATTCCAAGATATACCACGCCAACCTCCTTAAGCTGTACGTGGAAAGGCCATCAGAGATTGTGCATGCAGCGACAGCAGCTGAGATCGACAACAACTTTGACAGCGAAGAACTGTTGGAACTGGGAGACTTCCACAGCAAAGAAGGCATCGATGATGTTAAGCTAGGACCAAGCTTGACGGAAGGTCAAAAGTTGGAGCTCAAGGACCTTATGGGCGAGTTTTTTTTATAGCTTCAGCGATGTTCCAGTCTCTACGACTTTGGTCGAACATGAAGTCCACCTCACTTCAAATATTCCCGTTCGATCAAAACCCTTCCCGATCCCTTTCAAGGCCCGTGAATCCTTGAAGAAAGACATCGATGAGATGCTGAAGATGGGCATCATCAGGGAGTCCAGTTCCCCCTACGCGTCCCCTGTCGTGGTCGTGAAGAAGAAGGACGGGAGCAACAGAGTATGCATCGACTACAGGAAGGTTAATAAGATCACCGTCTTCGACCCTGAGCCGATGCCTACCGCAGCAGACCTCTTCCGCCAATTATCGGGGAGTAGAATCTTCTCAAAGATTGACCTCAGCAAGGGTTATTGGCAAGTCCCCGTGCGTCAACAGGACATACCAAAGACTGCTTTCATAACTCCTGATGGGACGTACGAGTGCCTAAGGATGCCCTTTGGCATGGTCAACAGCGGAGCTACCCTGAAGAGAGGAATGAGGAAGATGCTCAAAGGTATGGACAACGTCGTGTGTTACTGGGACGACTTGCTAGTCCACACCCGCACCTGGGAAGAGCATCTGCAGACCTTGAGGGAGCTGTTTCACCGTCTAACAGAAGCTAACCTGACCGTGAGACCCAGTAAGTGCATTCTGGGGACTGACAACGTCGACTTTATCGGCCATTCGCTGAAAGAAGGACAAAAGGGGCTTCTGCTGGAAAACGTCACCAAGATTCTGAACGCACCACGTCCCCAAACGAAGAAGCAGGTGCGATCTTTCCTGGGGTTGGCTGGATATTACAGGGAGTTTGTACCAAACTACTCCGCCATCACAGCACCCTTGTCGGACCTGGTGCGGAAAGGCTGTCCAAACCAAGTGCAGTGGGGACCGTCTCAGGAGAGGGCATACCAGACTGTGCGCGACCTCCTTTCGAAGGATCCGGTGTGACATCGTCACAGTTCCTAGTATCTTAGCTGGGCTGGGAGCGAATGGGAGCATTCTGATTGGTCGACGCGTTACAAAATTCGACGCATGCGCACAGTGCTATCATAGTCTTCGTAAGGGTTAGGGTTAGGGTTTGGGTTAGAGTTAAGAGTTTAGGGTTAGGGTTTGGGTTAGGGTTAGGGTTATGACGCCTAAAAACTTCGTGAAAAAGCCGGCCCGACATGACCTGGCGCATGCGCAAATGCGCTCGGATAAACTAGGAAACCCGGAACTTGAAGGATGTGACATCGGGTCAAGGATCGTTTTCGAGACCGTTCATTTCTTTTATATTGACCCTGAGGGGGCTGGGGAGGGAGAGGGAAGTCTTCCAGTGGGTTGTGAGGAGCCAAAATGGTCCATTATACCGGTGTGATAAAGCTAAACAGTGATCTTGGAACGGAAAGGAAAGTACACATGTGCATGCACTTGTCCTTGAAGCATTCTATCGCAGGTCGCCTGTACCTTGTAAGGTACGCGGTACAGTCGTGTGTTGCCTCTTTAGTGCACATGTACGAATCGTTCGACATTAGCATGAACATGAATTATATTTTAATGTAGTCTCCAAACAAAAACAATGTTTTATTAAAGAGACTATTTAACAAATATAAAACCACACAGCTGTTACTTACGCTCTCTCTCTCTCTCTCTCTCTCTCTCTCTCTCTCTCTCTCTCTCTCTCTCTCTCTCTCTCTCTCTCTCTCTCTCTCTCTCTCTCTCTCTCTCTCTCTCTCTCTCTAAGACTAATAAAATGTTTCGAATTAAAAATTATACCCCTTAAATTAATCACCAGACTTTTGCTGTCCTACTATCGATTTCTTTTCCATGTATCTGTATCTGTATCTGTAGGATTACGCTGCTACACATCCAGGTGACTGGCATAAATTGCAGCGGGTTGGGGGTTGCGCAGCGGCTCACTGGTGGAGGCTGGCCGCTAGTCTACTTTTAAAAGTTTCTGTGGATGTGGCGTACACTATACTATCATCTAGAATGTTCCAGTCACTCACTGTACGCACAAAGAATGAGTTTTTGAGTTGGTCTGAGGAGCAGTGAGGTACAACATATGGCCTTGAGTTGTTCCTGGCATACGTGTTTACTATGTTGGTGGTGGTGAAGTTACTGCTTTGCACTGGTTTGATGCGTCGTCCTGGTCGTTGTTGGGTGAGAAACTGATGGGGAGGCAGTGCCGGCACCAGCCCCTCAACCACCCTATAAAACAGTCCGAGTCGTAGTTGGAGGCGGCGGCTTTGGAGAGGTTGGAGGCCCGTCCGCTCCAGGAGTCCAGCAACGCTGCCCGTACATCATTATCATCATCAACATCCTCCTCCTTCTCCTCCATTTATCATCATCATCATCATCATCATCATCATCATCATCATCATCATCATCATCATCATCATCATCATCATCATCACCACCACCACCATCATCATCATCATTATCATCACCATCATCATCATCACCATCATCATCATTATCATCACCATCATCATCATCATCATCATCATCATCATCATCATCATCATCATCAGCATCATAACCAACATCATCATATTTTAATACATTAACTTATAGTCAGTCCGTGTGGATCTATAATTATGGGGTTGACCGCTGATGGGAATAGATCATTTGGTAGAGCGACGAGTTCCTATAATTACAGACGTTGCGGGTTCGATCTCTGGTGGCCCCCTCCACCCTCTCCTCCCCCCTTCCTCCCTCCCCCTCCCCTCCCTCCCCGTTTCCTTCCCCCTCCCTCCCCCACCCCCTCCCTTCCCCACTCCAAAATATTAGGTCACACAGCGTAGCTGTGACTCGCCGAGTATAACTCTCATTAATTAATGGGTAAAAGGAAAACGTAAGAAACGGCGACTCTCAGATGCAAAATGGTGGTTGTGATCGAGATTCAATTTTAAAGTTTATTAATGTGAAAAGGCAAATTATAACTCCCCACTTTGGTGTGAATCAAAGTGCATGAAATTTAAAGCGTGTGACATTACGCCTCTTTCATTTCTTTCTGTAGGCCTATTTTTTTTTTTTCTTCTGTGGGGACAAGGGAAGTTACTCTAAATCACAATCTCAATTGGTGTAAATGGTAAGCGTCTGCTTGTTACGCGTTTGTTTATGCCAGAGCATTGATTTTTTTTCCTTTCTGCCTTTTGCAATACCAAAAGTTTTTTTATTGGAGGTATTTAGCTTTTGCTTCTGGATATGTGGCACTTATTCGGAAAATTAACCCTGCATTAATATTGAAGGCATTAGCGATGAATCAAGGTCGCATTGTTTAGTTCGAGGTCGAAATAACAAATATGAAGGACACATCAGAGGGAACCAAATGAGGCTTGTACAGTACTTGTAGTTTTTCGCCTGTACAGGAAATACACAGAAGTTTGTATGTGGTGCTTTTCGCTTTTTACAGCTCCTGTGAATTTAATATTAATTTGTTTCCCAACCCCCCCCCCCCCCCTTTATCCCCCCCTCAGGCCTATGATGCGGCTTTCCTTTACCCACTTAAGATAAAACATTGATTTCTTCAAGATGGTAACTTTCTTTGGAAAGAAATGTGCAGAGAAAAGAGAGTAAAAATGTCATATTGATAATACCATTTGTTCATTTTATTTATTTATTTATTTTTTGTAGGGACCACACCAGCTGCTGTGATGCATGTATTCAGGTGAAGAGCTGACATAATTATAATCGGCCAGAAAGACTCGGTCAAGGAGAAGATCTCATAACAGATTTTGAACATCATGTTGTTCATGATGAGTTACGTGTCCTTAGCTCTGCTGCACCTGTGCCGGCAGTATTTTCGCCAGAGGCGCTATGCCTCTACCATGGTACAAGCATCTGAGAGTGCCAGTGTGCTGTTGCATCGTGAAAGTGGGTCAGAGTGGAGTGGAAGTATGCAGGTTGCCCCAGTTGACAGCAAGTCATCATTGGTGATGAACCAGCAATTTTCAACAGTGAACAACCTCTTCGTGGATGATCATCTTGTCGCAAGAGTTGTTAGTCCAAAGGTTTGTGGAGGTGTTTATTCCCAGTCTGTTTCTCTTGTTGTAGTTTTCCTGTAGGCTAATTATGTTTCTTTATTCTTCTCTTCTCTTTTTTGTTTCCTTAATAACATCATTCTTGTGAAGAAGATTTATGAGATCAAGCTTTTAAACCTGACAGAAAAAAATAGCTTTTTTTCAGATAGATGTATTATAGTTAATTCAGAATGGTTGAATTTTCAAAAATATGTTTACATAGTGCGTTCTGAAGGAATAAACATGTCAAAAAAGTTCCACCTCCAATGAGTTAAACAAGTTCTTAAAAGCAATGGGTTTAAAAGTAAAAATATAATACAAACATTAAAATCAATGTCCTTCATACAATTACAAGGAACAAAAAAAAAAATACTTTGTAAAAAAAAAATGCATCAGGGATATGGAGATCAGTGCAGAAAGAGTGAAGATGTGAAAGAGATCAGTCAGAATAGTATTGTCTCAACAGATGTGTTTTGAGAGCGGTTTTGAAGGCTGGGGTGGTTGGTATGTGCCTGTAAACCATTTAACTGTTTTAGGGCAGAATAAGCAAATGAGCTTTCTCCATATGCTTTTGTCCGGATTCTTGCAATACAGAGTGAGAGTGAATCTGCAGAGGAGCGCAACTGACTGGAAGGTGTATAGACAGAATGCAGATCAGATATATATGTATGAAGGGCAAGAATTATAACAGAAACTATGAACAGAACCGAGAGTTTGTACTCAATCCAAGCTTGCACTGGCCGCCAGTGATGTTTACGAAGCAGTGGTGTAAAGTGGTCCCATTTTTTAGCCCTAAAAACCAGTCTTGCAGCTAGTTTTGCACTATTTGTAATTTGTTGATGACGTCATTTGAGCATCCAGAGAGAAGAGAATTACAGTAAAACAGTCTAGAAAGGACAAAAGCACAGAGTAAAGTTTTGGTGGCATCAACATTTAAGTAGCAACGGAGGAACTAACCTGACAGATTGCAGCATAAACAGATCGACAGACTTGAGTGACATGAGTATCCAGTGACATGTCTTCAGATATTTAATATCCAAGTTTTCTAGCTGATGAGGAAAATTAAATGTCAGAGTTTCCAACACCAACTGGGCATGGAAGAGATGAGTGATGTTTTCTTATTTCTAATCAACAGAGCTTCAGTTTTATTATCATTCAACTTAAACTTGTTACGCATCATCCATGCCTTCAAATCAGAAATGCAGTTCCGCAAGCTCTGGACAGCAGCATCTATTTCAGTTGGCTGAAACGACTTATAAAGTTAGAGTGTCATAAAAAGCCTCATTTCTGATACCATTTTTCTCGATCAGCAACAGCAAGGGCTTTGTATACATTACAAAGAGAACAGGTCCAAGGACTGAGCCCTGTGGAACTCCAAAAACCATGCCAGTTGGATCAGAGAATTGATTTTTACTAACTCTGTTCGATTGGAAAGATACCAGGTCAGAACAGAACCAAAAATGTCAACATGATTTTCAAGCGTTTTGAAGAGGATTTCGTAATTCATAGTGTCAGATGCAGCATACAAACCAAGTAATGTTAGTATTGAGATATTCCCATAGTCTAGAGCGAGAAGAGTGTCATTGGTAACCTTCAATAATGCTGTTTCAGTGCTATGAAATGGCCGATAAGCAGATTGATGTGGACTAAGCAATGAGTTAGAATTCCAGAGGCAGTAGGCAAACAGTACAATCTTTTCTATAATTTTTGACAAAAATGACAGATTGGATACAGGTTTGTAGTTTTCAAGGTTGTTTTGGTCAAGACTAGACTTTTTACAGCAGTTTTACATGACATTGGTACAGTGGCAGAAGACAAAGGCCCATTCACAATATATGTTATGGTTGGGAGAAGTGAATCCAGAAAATTAATTAACAGAGGAGTAGACATAGGATCATAGAATGCCATTATGGTTAATATTAGACAAATATGATACTTTTTATTTGTGTTCCAGCAAAAGGTAGACCTTGGGGAATGGACATCCTACATGGATATGCAGCAGTTCAACAAAGACAACTCTGATGGCATTTATGTTTTGCTTGAGGCCTGGAGCATTGACAGCCCTCAGCTGTCTGAAGTCCCTGTGGCATTTCGAGTTCACGTAGGTATTATTGTTTAATGCCTGATCAAAATCAGATTTGATATTTTGTGCGTAAAAGTTTTCATTGGTTTTTACTTGAACTAGGAAAACACATCATAAGTAAACACACAAAGAAACGTTTTTAAAAATTTGTTTTAATTGAATATTGAATACCATTACGTGTGTTTGTTTTCTTGTGTATAAATTATTTTACATGATTTCATTGAGTGGTTGTTATTTTATTTTGTAACAAGAAACGCAAGTAGCATAACACTAACAACAAACTGCAAGAAATTCTAAGTTGAAAGCTTAAGTGATGTTAATAAACTTGTTTTTTGTTTATTTCATTTAACCTCTTTACATCAAAGTGATTTTAGACTAAAAATAAACTAATTCTTTGCATTTGTAGTTATAACCTTACAATGCACCTTTCTTAATCTTTCCTTTAGATAAAGATACAAAATAAGTGGTTGCCCCTCTTCAGAGAATGAAATCTGTTGAGTTTCCTTGTGTGAATGAGGGCAATAATCTTGTATCTAATGCACGGCAGTGCATTCAAGTACTTTCTGACTGTGTCTAAAAACTCCCTTAGTTCCGCCTCGTAGGGTCCATTAACGCAGGCTGGACTGCTTATAACCTGCTGAGAGACGGCCGGCGACCCACAGCACAAGCTATGCAACTGGCACTCGCCTGGAAGCTTATAATTACTTTAACCGCGCGCCAAGCTCGGTACTGTATAGGGCCAGGAAGGGGGCTGGCGGGCGGCTGCGCTACATGCAATTGAGTGCCTATTGCTTGCACCATTAGGACCACGAGACTTTCGTAAATTCGCTTTTATTACAGAGGCCAACAACCAAACACAAGAAAATATTTTATAATGTCGACCACATCACCAGAAAGTTCAAACTGTGTACTAAGTGACTTCAAATGGTGAACATTGTAGAAAGGATTTAAATGTGTATTTAAAACGCGTATATACACTAGATCGAAAACCGGTCCGTTGCAAGGCAATGAAGGGCCGATCAGTACACACGGTCAAATCGACTAAAATATAAGACAAACGAAATGGTATTCTGATATTTAGTTTATGCTAACACAACACACAGATATGAAAGTAACTAAAATGCAAAAGGACTACCACAATACAAACGATATTTCACATAATATGATCAATTCTATAGCACAGAGTTAGAGAATGATATCCACTCAGTCGTATGCCGTTCTTTGTCTAGTATGTTAGCGTGCAGCGTGGGAAGCGAGACTGCAGGCATGATATGAGGCTAGCCGGCTGGCTGCAGGGTTTGCCAGCTATAATTAGCCTAGTAGCTCCACTGGAAAGTCCTTTCCAGTGAAAGAAAGCACAGGCGTGAATGTTTTAAGTGCTATTCTTTCTAGGGGTTGTGATAACACTTTTTCCAGTGTCACAAAAGTATATGTATTCTTTGAGTTTGAAGAAAAAGCATGTATATTACTATGACAGACTACTAGCTCCAAAACCTGATAGTTACAAATATCATGGGATAATTACAATTATCATTGCAAACTTACAAATATCTTCGTGTGATCATGTTTAATTTTCAGTTTTGACTCTAGCAATCCGCCTGGAAATGCGCCAAAACCAAAAATTGTAATTATCACATAATAATTACACTTTTTGCTTGATAATTACAATTTTTATATGATCATGCTTAATTCTTGCAAAACTTGCATTTACAGGTATCAGTAATAATGGTACTTAACACGTGTTCTGTACTATTGACATATATGACGTCTTACTAGCGGCAAAACCTGATAATTACAAATATCATGGAATAATTACAAATATCAATGACATATTTACAGTTAACACGTAAAAATTGCCATTATCAAGTGAAAATTACAATTTTTGATTTTGGCACATTTCCAGATGGATTGCTAGAGCCAAAACTAAAAATTAAACATGATCACATGATGATATTTGTAATTTTTCCATGATAATTGTAATTATCCATTGATAATTGTAATTATCCCATGATATTTGTAATTATTTTTTAATATTTGTAAATATCAGGTTTTGGCGCTAGGGAGGCGTGGCAAATATTGATAACTATTCATGAACACTCTGGATTACTGGTATCTCTGTAAATTAAACAGAACATGTGTTCATTTCGATTATCTCGTGATACTGGTAACTCTCGGTTTTGGCGCTAGACTAGTAGGCCTGTCACATATTACAACCTGTATTATCATCCTGTATTATGTCCATGCCAAATGAATGCATATTTACATATAAAATGTGCTCCCATTTAGATGTTTCATTTTATATTGGTGTTGTTTAAGGTGCTGAAACATGGTGTACCAGTGGCCTGGAAAGCAGGCTGCCCATTTGGTATCATCCTTCACTGCAGTTATGATGATTTTGTCCACCGTCTGTGATGCTTTCGGCCAGGGATATCTCACGTTGGATAACAATCTTCACCTCCACCGCTTGCTAAGTGAGTTTCACTGTCAATTTTAAAGAAATCTTAGTTTATATTCAGCCAATAATATTGATCATTAAGGAAACACCATATTAAATTCATTACAGAATGTTGATATTTGTGAGAAAAATCTCCCATGAATGTCGATTTGCGAACCATATAGCCAAGTGTTCTACCTACCACTCTGTTACTCAAACTCTTTATACTGTGGTAATATTAAGAATTATATATCTGTATAGCAAAATCATCGGACATAGAATGTGAGCTCTGTGTGGATTCAATTTTTTATTAATCATATGCATATTGCAGAAAAAAGGAAGATTAAAACTATTAGTCATCAGAACAAAAACCAGCATTTTTAAACTTAATTTATTTATCTATTTAAAATTCTTTCTTATACGCACATTTTGAAGCATTGTGTACTAGAATACGTAAATAGTATTTGCAATTTCGTATCATTTTCAGCTATAACAACAGAAGGAAAACCAAAATTTCTCAGCTCCTCAGCGGATGGTGAAGGTGCTACTACGGATATGTCCTGGCAAGTAACAGACTCTAAAGAACCTAAGCTTTTGCTGCCCTCAGTTAAGCAAGCATCTGTCCTTCAGACCACTTCACCAAAAGCCACTCAAGACAACATGAACCAAACAGTGCATTTCCCAGCAGCTGTCAACTACCCAGTCATTGGCCAAGGTAATCGGGATGCATACAAGAAAGCTGATGGCATTATAGAACAGGATGTTAAAACAAACAGCTTCACCAGTCAGCCCTTTGTCAACACTTTTCCACAGTCACTCCCAAAGGTGGAATCTGAAATGATACAAAGATCTGTTGCTCCAAGTCTCCTTGCAAGTGGAGATGGTGAGTCATCAGCCATCCAAACAACGCCGATAGCCAAAGCCATTGAGCAGCCTGGCATGATGAAAGCAACACCCCTAGCTGGCCAAGGAGATGCACAGCAATGCCAGAAAATAGAAACAGGCGCCACAGTTACTTTTCCAGCTGGACCAACACAAACAGTCCTAATGACTTGTGCTGATAGCGTGGACATCAACGGCACTGAGGATACCAGCATATCCAGTGCTGGGGGCTCGCTGAGTGAAAGTTTCAGCAAATCCCTGTCTATGGATGTCCAGAAAGAGGCAAGCAGCATGGCCAGCAATGGAAACAAAACCTGCAAGGAAGATGCATCAGAGTCATTTGCGTCAGTAAAAAGCACAGCAGATTCTGACTCAGCCTCGCTAAGAAGCATCAAGAGCATCAGAACTGATGGCCATGGGTCCCTAGAGTCTCTTCAGTCCACAAAAAGCGCTAGGGGAACAAAGGCAACCAACGGAACTTCATCAACCACTACCATGCCCGGAAGTTTCGTCAAGCCACCAAACATTGTAGTGTACTGTGGGAACAAAGACACAGCGCGCAAGTTCTCATACATGAAAGAAATGCTGGAGCAGTGCTTGAATGCAGACACATACACCATCTACCACATTCCTCATGATGATTTTATCAAAACACCTTGGGAGAACAACTCGGCTGCGCTGATCATCTCGCATGACTACCTGTACGACAACATCAATCAAAAATGCAACAACTATCTTCTAAAAGGTGGCAAGGTTATCAGCTTTGGCAGTTCGCTGGAAGCCAGTTACGTGGTTCGCAAGGAGATCAAAGGTCGACAGGAAGTGACACAGTTTGATGTCAAGGACTGGCGAGGCGTGCACAGCATCCAGGGTCGTTATGTGTACACACATGGCAGTGCTAAGAAAGCTGAGTCTATTGTTGACTCTCTGGTGAAAGATCCCAGCACCAATGATGTCCTGGTTGTGCGTGTCACCCTGTCTGAGAAGAATGGCAATGGAAAGGCCATCTTCTCACAGGTATGTATTTTATCCCAACTTGGCATTATCATTATTGTTGTTGCTGTTGTCATTGTCACTGTTATTCAACTACTTATAACTTCTTCCTCCTTCTTCTTCATGTAAATTAAATAAAAAGGTAATAATACATTCTTCTTAATATGATTTTTTTGGTTTAAACCCTTGTGGAAAATTATTGTTAATAAATTTCTTTAAAATTTACAACAGAATCCTTTAAAAAATATATTAAAAGGAGGAGGGTATTGAATTGATTGTATTCAATTGAATTTATTTACTTGGTTACAGTATAAATAGTATCCCCACTTTCTGGAAATTTAGTGCTTTAAATTCCCACTGTCGTTGTCTTTCTCCTTTGTTCTTTCTCATTCCTACCCTGTTCTATCAATCTATTATACTATCTTCTTCTTCGCTAGACCAGTCACCAACCTTTTTTCTTGAAAACTCTTCCGGGACAAAACTCCTCATTTGTGTGTGAGGTCTGTTGGATCAGCTTGGAAATATTGGGCGCTTTCTGCCAGGTGGTCACTGGGGCTTCCTATGATGTTATTATTTGGCAATATAGGCATTTTATATGTATGTGTTTTGTTGATATTTTATAATGATGTTTATATTCTATTTTGTTTTTGTAAACGGGGATTTGATAAATTAGAGTACAGCCTCAGCGTCCCCTAGCATGGGATGTTGGTTGGTTGGTTGTTTTATTAACGTCTTCTTCATCAAAATGATAAGACGCACATTCATATTCACACACGCATTCACACATGCACGCATACATGCGCACTCACATACCACATTAAATTAAATTAAATTAACTAATCAAATGAACCGAGCTACTGGAGAATCAATTAAAGCTTTGGCCAACCTAACGCTCACATCAAAACTGATGTTATCAATAGAACTCATAGTTTGTAAATCCGTGGGCAAAAAAAGACGAATATAACTACATTCAAGTAATACATGCTTCAAAGATACACTTTCATTACATATGCAGTTAACATTTTTACAATATTTTGTTTTAATTGAGTTTAGTATTATTCTATGTGCCATGCTTAAAACTGATCTGGTAATTCCACAAGGTTTATCATAACTCAGATTGAATTTAAGCGCTTTCACAAATTTATTTTCTATCGAATTTTGAATTTTGAATTTGCATGGGATGTCTTTATTGTAAAGTGACCGGCTGGTGGAGTGCCTTCAGTTTTGCCACTTGGGTTGTTTCAGCAGATCTTTTATGCGGATAAGGGGAGAGTCCTCTTTCGGCGAAGTTGTGGTCTTGATTTTGTGGTCCTGATTCGGCTATACTGGTCCTGATTTGGCTCGGAAGAGTCCTCTGGACCTAAAGCAATAATCATGTAATGTAATGTAACTTGGTTACATAGTCTTAGGTTGTGAAAGAAGGGTTGGGCGCTGGAGGGGGTGGGGGTAGAGGAGGTGGTGGGGATGGAAAACATGGGGAGTGTTTATATGTATGGCTGCTCCTTGTTTCAGTTTGTACAGTTGTAGATATTTTTTTTAAAATGTTGTGCTGTGCTTTGACTTTGATTTCATGTTTGCTTGATGTTTTTTGATTCTTACTATGGTTTTCAGTTGATGCTGGAGAGAGACCCAGCTGAGATGGCCAAGGATTCCAAGAGTTTGAGCCTGCTGAAGCAGAGCGGTGAGGCAAGGATCAAGGTACTGCGTTACCTCTTGTCTTTGCTGGACCTGGACACTTCCCAAGCCCCTCCTGCCTCTCTTACACCTTGCTTTTTATTGGCCCAAAAACAGGTGCAGCATTTTTAATATTTAATTTTTAAATATATTTTTAAGCTGTCTGGACATTTCATTATTACAGTTGTCATCAGTACTTTGATCATCTCCATTCTCATGATCATCATTGAGGATGTTGTCATTGTTGTTGGTGTCATGGTCATGCATCATTAGTGAAAGGGGATCTCATTAGGTTCACTTTCAAGCTTTAGCTCTGAACAATTCCTTTTAGACAAGTTTAAGATATGGCTAAAATGTAGAGTCATAGTGATAATACTGACTGACTAAAATCTCTGTCATTTTCCATCTATATATTCAGGTCAAAAGTGTATAAATTCATTTATGATTCTAGTATCCTTCTTCATTTGCTTCTCTTGATCTTTATCATCAGGATGTGAAGAAACGTTTTCTGGACTCGCTGGCTGGTCGAATGAAGCAAGACTGTATCAAATCACAGCAGCTAACCCTGAAGTTTGTACCAGAGAAACAGGCAACAGGGACCAAAGCTACCAATGATATGCTACCAGTGGTGACAGATTGTGATAGTGCTCCAGCCTGGAAGCTGTTTGATCAACAAATCTACTGGAAACACCTGACATCATCAGTCTTGGGTCATGTGGTCATGTACACTGACGTCATCCCTACCACCATGATACTGTTTGGAGGGTAAGAATACTTGTTTGATAGTGTGTAATCTTTTACCTGAAGACACACACACAAAAGGCAAACACCCAATATCTATATTTATTTGTATAAAATAATAACAACTGCTGCATGTATTTTTAGGTTTCCTTTCTTTGTGATTGTTTTGCAGGATTCAGTTTTCTATTCCTGATAATGTGGGCATCATTGCTATCGCTGGTCGGCAGACAAGTGGCAAAGGTAATTTTATCCATTTATTTAACACCTGCATTATCAATCATTTACTTTTTTCATATGCTCTTATATTCTTCTGTCTACTGTGTTGTTTTCTTCTGTTTTAACACTTTTTTGTTTTTCCTCTTTTTGTATTGTCAGTGGCTCAATACAAATGTCAGTCTTTTTCTGGTGTATATGTGCATGCATGGTTTTATAATTTGTGCTTGTGTTTATATTGGTAGGATCAAGATATATGGAGGAGGAGTTGGAATTGGTCTTTTTCACACTCTGTTCTATATAGAACAATATAAAGCTAACAAAAATATTTTTTAAATGTCTGTTTACGGTATCCCGCCAGACCCAAATTTTTTGGCTTGCTCCAAATTTTTGGGCCCAACCCTAAACTTGTTTTGGGATGATCTGAAAAAAAAATAGAAAAAAACCACACACAAAATCGCACCCAAGGTGGAAAAGGTTTTTTAAAAAAAAAGAAAGAAAATAAGAAGCCGGCCTACTGATCCTATTTTGTTTTTCTATGGTACCGTAAACAGACATATCATTTTTTGGGGCCTTACATGTTTGCATAGGACAAAATGAAAATCCCAACATTATTTCAATGAGTAAATCATTTATGTTTTGTTATTTTTGAAACCTTCATCAAGTGACATTATATATATATAATGTTCTGTACAATTCAGCTCTATAAATAAATAAGTTGTCACAAACATTTATATTTAAGCTGTATTTATAAAATTTAGCGTTTGAACAGGATTATTTTCTTTATCTAAATCCATTAGCTCACAGCTCTATGTTTTTTTTTTCAGGTCGTGGTGGCAATGCGTGGTTGAGCCCTGAGGGTTGTGCCATGTTCTCACTCCCTGTTAGTGTTGGAGCAGACAGCATGCTGGGCCAGCGTCCATCGTTCCTTCAGCACATCATGTCTTTGGCTGTCGTGCACACCGTTCGCACCATGGATGGCTATGAGGCGAGTTGAGATAAGATAGTTACAATGATGATGGATGGATGGATGGATGCATCAATGGAGCATCCATGATTGATAATGATGATGATGAGGATGGACAGTGGTGTAGTAGATGATACATCATTGTGTGGTAGGGAATTATTATGATGATGGTGGTTTTACTGTTAGTGACAGAAGATGAGGAGGAGGAGAAGGAGGAGGGGCAAGAGGCAGAAGATGAGTGGGCTGATGTGGATAGTAAATAAAGGTTTTGAATATGTTTGCTTGTATGTGTTCAGGATATAGATCTACGATTAAAGTGGCCGAATGACATTTACTATGGAAGTCAAGTTAAAGTGGGAGGTGTTCTGGTCAACTCTACTGTGATGGGGAACAAGTTGCATGCAGTTGTTGGTAGGTCTTTCTATGCTTGAGTCATTATAAAAGGCAAGACAACCAGAATTCACGGTTTGATTTTCATGGTATGACTACCAAAGGACATGGAATTAAACATTTAGAAAGGATTTGAAGAAAACTAGTTAAAGGCATTATTTTCAGCTAACCATTTACCCTCATTTTTGCCTGATGTAGAATGTGTACAGTTTATTTCAGTGAATGGAGGAGCTTTTTCTACAGTATGTGGACATCATAATTTTCATCATTGCTGTTGCCTACTTTGTTTTATTTACCCACCTCTGGGTAATTTTTGGTATTTTTAAGGAAACTTGTTACTAGAAATGTCAAATATTTGTACCCAGCCCTGTATAATAATACAGTTTTGTGACAGGTTGTGGTGTGAATGTGTCCAATGCACACCCCACCTTGAGCATCAATGCAATCATTGACCAGTTTAATCGTGAGCATGGAACATACCTACGACCACTGACCACCAGCGAGATGATTGCTCGCACTGTGTCCTCCTTAGAAGAATTGATCAACGTCTTCCAGGAGAAGGGACACCAGGACTTCTGTCAGCTGTATTATAAATACTGGCTGCATGAGTAAGCTTTCCTTGTTGTTGTTTTGTACTAAAATAATAGGAATATTTCTTTAAGAAAATGATTTTTCTCTTTTAATACTTTTCCCCCACCCATTAGACATCACATTTGATTGATAAATACAGTGGAACCTCCGGTATACGGCCGTCCAAAATCTGAGAAAAAACGGTCTTATAATAGAGGTGGTCTTATACCGGAAACAAGGGGTGGGGTGGGGGGGATTGGGGTCAGGCTCGGAGGGGTATGTAGTCATAATTTTCACACTCACCAGCATGTATTCTCTGACAAAGGAAACTGTAAAACATGTTTCATTTTGAGCTTTGTCTTTTATTCACAACTTCAAAAATAGAAAACAGTCGAACCACTGCCAGACGCGTTCATCCAAGTCTGTCAGTGCAGAAGCTCTCAGTTTCAATGTTTCCCTTTTCGCCACTTTCTCCACTCTCCCATCGTAGTTTCACAGATTCCTTATCCTTTATGATGAGCTGAATTTGGTTCTTCCCAACGTCTAAACATCTTGCAATAGACAAACAACTCTCCCCATTTTCACTTCTTTCAATTACTTTCATTCTCTCTGTCAAACTCAAAACGTTCCTCTTGCGCGACGCCATTTTGACAGCCAGTGTAGGCGAGTAATGTCCCTTATTTGCGAACCGGAAATAGCAGACAACAGCAGGCGTACACTAACATGAGAGAAAAAAACGAAAGGTACAGACAGCAAATTAACTGATATCTCTTTTAAATTGCCCTAAGATGTCATATAAAGGGCTTAAGAAACGGTCGCTGGTCGCATAAACGAGGTTGTCGCATACCAGAGGTCATTTATTATTGGAAGTGAATCCGTCAGAAGTTTTCAGGTCACATAACGGAGGGAGTCGTATACCAGAGAGCCGGATACCGGAGGTTCCACTGTATTCTCAATTTTCTTAACAAGCTCAGTGTAATTTTCAGCGTTGATGTTAGTAAATCCTTTTGTTCACATGTTGCAGTTCTCTTGTTCCTGTCTGGATAAAAAGAAATATGTGCATACGTTTTATTGTACCTGTTAAAATTGGTTTGGCTGTTGGTACAAATAAAATAAAAAATAAGATAAAAATGAAATATTTCAGCCTGTGATTTCAAAGAATTTAACTTTAGAGTGTTGAAGAATTTCAGAGTTATAGTTATTCTTACTCAGCATATTGTGTTCTACCCTGTGAAGCCAGAACATGCAGTAAGTCCAGAAACGACGTGTTTTTTCTGTTTTACGTCATAAATGTACGATCTTATATATTAGTCATTATACCATTGGATAGATCACAAACCGTGTAATTCTATTCCTCCTAGGAACAGCTACCAGTACATTCTGTTTCGACAAAAAAGATAAAAGAAAAGCACATTACTGTGTTCTGACTGCACAATCCTAGCAGCGATGTCACAGAATTGGAAAACAAAAGATAGCAAAACACAGTAAAGGCCCACTTACTGTTTTTTGCCTGATTAGCGTGAATATCCTTTTTACCTACACTCATGCTGTTTTTTACTTTATTTATTTTGAGTGACATCAAACACGTAAACAAAGCTACTCTGTGGGGTCTTTCTCCTCATGTGAGAATCTAACACTGTTAGTGTTCATATTTCGATTGCCAGTATTTCTAGCATAAAGTTTTTTTATTTATTCCTCAATGTTTCCTCATGATTACTATTACTATTACTGTTCAAATTTATGAATGAAGAATCAAGAAACGTGACAATAAAAATAATGAGTAAGCAGGGATGGATTTAACCGGAAATTACCGTTATTTTACCGGTTTGAGAATAAAAATACCGGTTGAAAAATCAGTAGCCGGTAGAGCCTACCGGTTCTTATTTTGTCTGACTGGTTTCAAAAATAAAGAAAAAGAGAAAGAAAAACAAGAGAAATGAAGAGAGAGAGAGAGAGAGAGAGAGAGAGAGAGAGAGAGAGAGAGAGAGAGAGCCAGCCAGCCAGCCAGCTAGCCAGCCACGCTCATTATGTGTTTAGGGAGTGTAGACGAGAGGTCTGCGAATGCGTTTAGTATCCTTGCCATATTCTTTGAGGTAATTAATACAGAATGATATAACATTGGCGAGATATTTTTCATTTTTTGCTAGGGGGAGAGGGGCGATAAAAGAAGTTTATGTGAAGACGAAGATGTTTCTAATGAAACAGAAAGTGCATTAACAGAGTCGTCATCAAGGATGGGCAAACTACTTTTGAAAAGTAGTCCGCTACACTACATTTACATTAGTCTAAAAAAGTAGTTCGCTACTTTACAATTACATTTTGAAGGAATGTAGTTCGCTACTTTTACGCTACTTTAAAAAAGTAGCTAACTACTTTTCAAACTACTTTTTTAACAACTGTAATCACAACTGGGACTGCAAAGTATTTTTTAAATGTAAGTAAATAAAAACAAGACAGGAAAAAAAAAAGAAATACTTTTAATGATAAATGCTCTTCATTAGATTACAACAACAAAAAGACACAAAATATTTCCTTAGACTACAAAAATTGTTATTGAGAACATTGCAAGTCAAGATCATTATATAGGAGCACACTTAATACATTATGTATGGTATAAATATACCATTTGGAAAATACAAAAAAATATTAATAATAATAAATTAATAATAAAAGTCAAAAATAGGAGAAAAAAAAAGTTATATGTACTCTGTTATGTCTGATACAAAACATAAATACAGCCATAAGGTTGTACAGGCAGACTTGAGATGAAGCCTTAGATTGGATGCTGTCGTCTTGCTCGCTGAATACTCATTGCATCCGTACTTGCATTTAAATATAAATGCATTGTCCGTTTCTTCTTTGAAATGAAAAAATTCTACATATGGTTTAAAAAAAGTTGGAAGTTTCTCCATCTTCTGCGGTCTAAAATTTGTGCGTTCTGTGCTCGATTTGCCCGAACAAAGACTGAGATGACTGACGCGCGCTCTTGAAAGTCACGTGGTTGGCGTTTGCTTTCAGCCTATCACAATCATGCTTCCGTTCGCTGAGCGAGCGATCAATCTCGCACGAGACAGCACTCGCTTCGGCTTGACTGAAAGTGCAAGTCACACGGCAAGGAAAGTAGCGTAGCGAAAATGTCGGCTTACGCTACTTTCCTTGCCGTGTGACTTGCACTTTCAGTCAAGCCGAAGCGAGTGCTGTCTCGAGATTGATCGCTCGCTCAGCGAACGGAAGCATGATTGTGATAGGCTGAAAGCAAAAGCCAACCACGTGACTTTCAAGAGCGCGCGTCAGTCATCTCAGTCTTTGTTCGGGCAAAAAACACATTTTCGCTACTTCGCTACTGACAAATTAGTAGTTCGCTGCTTTGCAACTACTTTTTTTACAATATGTAGTTTGGATCGTTACAAACTACTCCAAATAGTAGCGAAACTACAAAATGTAGTCGCCACTCTCGCTACTTGCCCATCCTTAGTCGCCATCTACTTATATAAAATAGTGACGCATTATTAAGCTTTGCTATGGGTCATACCGGTTTCCGTGACTGGCCCACCGGTTTGCGTTCGAGTGGGTTTGTTTAATGTGACGTCGTACCGGTTTTGCAAATCCCTAGGACGATCACTGAGTAAGGCATAGAAAAGCATAGAAGCAGAAATCATACATGTTCTCAAGGCGCTGATGGAGGATGAGGTGATTGATTGTGTCAGAGGTAACCTAGAGATCAAAAATAAGTTTGAAGGGAAAGTTTCACACATTCATTGGCAGCAAGATGCCATTGATAATAAATTAATTATGGACACAAGTCAGTGTAATGATTAGAATGTTAAGCAAACTGAAATGGGCCTAAGGTTGCTGGAAACAAGATGTTCATTCAGCTGTTTCAAATAACTATTTTCATAGGAGTTTTCAAATGAATGGGTGCTAGTGACAATGCTTGAGGTGTCCATGACTGTTTTCTTTCTTCCCAAAGTACCATGAAAGAGATATTTGGGTGGCAAAAATTATGCACACAAATGTAATTATACATTCTATTTCTTGGTGTCATTCCTTCTTTATGAGGCTACATATTTGAATATCACATGGATAAATAAGTCATGACGCTTCCTGATATATTTATCACCTCATATTCATAAAAACAGTAACAATGCAGTAATGACATCAGCAAATAGAATGTATGATTATGTTTTTTTGAAAGCTAAAAGTTGTGTGAGATACTGTATTTTGGCTACACTTTTTTGTCTATGAACTACTGCTTTTTGACTCACATGCACAGCATTGTGAATCAATATACTCATACAAAAACCAATTTTTTCATGATTTTTGCAAATCTGTGTAAGATGAGTCCTAAATAGTCCAATAATAACAGTCTGAAAAAAAAAAGTCTCCGTCAGTCCATTTGTCAAATGTCAGAACCTATTTGAACTATCACTACCCAAGAGAGCTCATAAATGATCAGTGAATGAATGACTTTATGTCAAGGTCAAGGTCACAGGGTCAACAAATGTTAGTAAAAAAATAAAAAATGTTCCCAAATAAAAAAAAATTGAACTTATGATTTTTTGATGCAAGAAAAATATTAATGAGACACACCTACTTTACAAATTCGGTCAACCTCATTCCAAGGTCAAGGTCACTGGAGCTGTCTAAAGTCAGTTAGTATAGGTACTTTGAAATGACCTTGACCCTAAACTTTGAGAGATATAAAGTCCAAACTTGTTGTATTTAGAGATGATAGAGTGATCTTTCATATATTTTCCGTTTTTGCGTTGATCTTGAAGGTCAAGGTAATTTTAGGCAAAAACATACAAAATGTAGGTCATCGTACAATGGAGTGGCTGTTTATTTAACCCATAATATGCACTACATTGGGTTATTTGATCAGACATGAGTATGAGAGATCACATGAGTGTCAAGGTCATGTCAAGGTCACTAAAGGTCAAGGTCATCCTAAGATCACCGTTTTTTGCTGTAGTTTATTTGATAGTACATGAGTGTATTTGGAGCCGGAGGTCAAGATCATCTCAAGGTCAAGAGTAAAGTTGATACAGTAAAACCTCCGTTTTTTTACCTTTAAATTGCCATTAAAACAAGGTCTTAAATTGGAGGGGTCTTAAAAAGGAGGTAGGACATTTTCGAAAAAGACATTACGAAAATTAATTAAGTAAAATAAATACATGTACAAAAAGTACACATACCATAATCCCTCCCTCCAGCCTCCGTCAAATAAACATCATGACCCGCATCAAAATCTTCATCCCCACTATTATCATCAAAGTTTTCTTCCTGAAACATTTGCGCCACCTCTTCTGCCTTGTAGATTTATGTTCTGCGTGCCATAATGGCGACGGACGAGGCGGAAAATTTCGACAGCAACCCGCAACAAGTGCTTCGACTGTGGCTTTTTGTTTGAAAATTACCTCTAAACCGAAAGATTTGTATTTCCAAAACATTACAGTTGAAGGGAAACAACTTTTGTTTCATAATCATGACCAAGGATTTATTTTATAAACGCTTTTACCTCCCTTCCGTACAACGTACGGATACATAGCATTACGATGGCGCTAGACACCCCGTGCTACGTACGTTGACAGCGCAGCCTAAAGGTTAAAAGTGTATGTAAGTGCTGAGTGCATGTTTGGAGTTATAACTATTTATAAGATAACCCCATTAATATTGTTGTAATTATTTTTATTCAATCATTGAATAGTTAGTTGTTTTGGTTTTTTTTAAAGAAGGCGGTTATTTCTGTTTGTTTGCATGACCCATCAACCCCCCCCTCCCCCATCCTCTCCCAAACCTGTGCATGTTCTCTTAGTATGTCACTTTGAACACCAGACATGGTGTTGGCAAGATCTGACAGGCCCCTGCTCAGGGCAAATCTGGTCAGCTCCTTAGAGTATTTCAAGCTGTTTTAATGCATCGTCTGCTGTTAAAAGTTGTAAACGAAACTATTTTCTTCAAGCGCACAGATATAGTATTGCTTTGGAATCTGAATTTTTCAGATGCTAGGTCATAAAATTTAATTATTTTTAGAAGGTCGCAAGTCGCGTTTTAGAGGTAGTCATTTAAGAGAGGTCGTTTATATAGTACAAACCATCGGTGCATTTTTTTCCGGTTGTATGTTGGAGGAAGTTGTTTAAGAGAGGGTTTCAAAACGGAGGTTTTACTGTATTACGTTTTTTTGGGGGGTACTCATTTTCTTGTTAAATATTGCAAGTCGCATAAGGAGCTTGTGAGTCATATGGGCTTTGACTTTCTAGTTCTAGAGTAATAATATGTGTTGCAGCATGAGAAAACCAGGCTAAAGTGTCAAAATATGAAAAATTACTTATTTATTTATTAACAAAGTACTAAAAATAATCTTCAAAATGCAAAAAACAGAATTGTTTTATCTTTATTGGTTGATGTTTTATGATTTTTTAAAATATTTTATTTTCTCGGGGTCTAATTTCCAGAAATTGCCTTCAAAGTTTTGAATTGTAAAATGATCATTACTTCACAACCAGAATTTTCCCATGCATGTATTTGGTATCAAAACAATCAGGAAGATGGCAGCAATATGGCAGTGAGTTGAGATAAGATGAGAAAATTCACATTATACACCATTCACACAATACTGAACATAAACAAATTAAAACAGTACGCACAGTTTTATTCTGTACCCATCCATAATGCATAGTGTTTTTAAACATATTAGAAATAAAACAAACAAGTGTTTAGCAAGTCTATAATAACTCAAACACATAATAATATATCAAGAACATGGCCTGAATCAATCATTTTTCTAAAATAAACCCTATCATAATGGCCCCTCCCTCCCCCCCCCCCCCCCCCCCCCCCCCCCCCCCCTCTTAAATCCCTCGTCCGTCAAGTAATCTTTTGTTTAATTGCAAGCAGCTACATCAGCTCAGTTCAAATAGTCAAACAAAGATTACAAACCGAAAACAAAAGTTTCATTAGGTAGTTTTCAGTCCTAATAATCAAGCTTTAATAATTCCCCGATTCTCCACTCCCTTCCGCACGTCGAATAAATCTGTCGCGTCACAGGTGGAAATCAAAATAACATGTCATTTTGCTCTATAAAGTTTAAATAAGCACAAATATCAAAACAAATACTAATTACTAGTAATTTGGTAAATAGTCCTCATGTTCATTTCCTAAAACAGACAAACCAACAATAATAAATACTGAGAACATAGTCAACTTGTCATGCTAGTAATATTGAATGCAGGCCAGACTACTTACCTTTTCAACCACCCCACCCCACCTCCACCCAACAAAATATACTACTGAAATATTTTCCACACTCATACTGTAATTCTTTCACTGATATCGCCTTTTCAACCTTTACCTAAATCTATGCAAGTAGAATGACGGATTATTAAAGACACGCCAATAGCGAAGAGGCCTACGAAACATGAATCATTGAATGAAAACAAACAGTATAGTTTATTAACGGGATCAAGCTTCGGCTCGTCAGAATCATAATCCTCATCACAGTTCCCACTGGCACCATCATAAAAATAGTCTGAAAGCAAGTCTTGGAGCTCTTCAGAAGCAAAACCGGGTCGATTCAAGGCCCTAGCTACCCTAGCAGACGACACATCTGTTGACGCTGAAGACGAAGCCATCACTTCCGGTTTCCAAGAAGAATCGGTCACTTACTTTGACAAATTGTTTCTAACAAATGCAACATAAATATTGCAAGAAAACACTTGAAATAGATGTATGATGAGTTTATCTACATTAAAAAATTCACTTTGAACTAAAAATCGTCGAAAATCTATAGGATACACTTCTGTTTTTCACGACCTGGCTAGAGACACATTCGAACACAACTTGTGTCACAAGCAAGCTTCGGAACAAGGAATTTCATGAAAAATTCATACGCCACACACTTTTATGTACCAAAAAGTAGTAGCAATAGGGACTTTTCACTCTCCAGACGTTATATATCAATCCACATTGGGGATTTCCCTTCATAGTCGGACAAGAAAAGTTGGGGTATCAGAGGTCAATTAGTGCCATTGTTTTAGCAAGGTGTGATCAACACCCTTATCAAAATCAACAAAATAAACAATGTTTTAGTAATTTTTGAACAAAATCCGTTTGGGATATTAAAGAAAAGTCTTAAATAAAGACAAAGAGGCAACAATCTTAAAATTGATGGGGTAGCCTATTTTTAGTGTTTTACGGCTGTAGCAGCGAATCAATCCTGGCGTCTTTAGCCGGGTTTTGTCATGCGGCAACACATATATATAATATCTCAAAACTATTAATAGTAACAACTTCATATTTTGTCATATGATGGGCCCATTACACGAGAAAACAAAAAATGCAGAAAATACTGAATGTGAAATTTTGGAGGTACTGTGTTCTGGCTTCATGAGTCAGCATTGCTGTGGGCTCTAACATGATTATGGTTGCTTTTGTTTGTGAAATTACTAAGTTGAACAATGCTTCTTTTTATGTTTGCAGTGGAGCTCGTGTGAAAGTGGAGAGTGAAGGAAAGGCGGAAGTGGAAATAAAAGGTTTGGATGACTTTGGGTTCCTGAGCATTGTCAACCAGCGTGGTGAGCAGCTGAGCTTGCACCCGGATGGCAATTCTTTTGACATGCTGCACGGTCTGATTACCACCAAGTCTTGAAACCAGTTCCGGCTGATAGGTTGACACGTCTCTTGTAGTAAACATCGCTGGATCTTTCGTTCACAATATGTCAGAGTAATTTAGAGCATTCTTTCAATGTGCTGCATTTTCTGATAGCTGCCAAGTATTGAAACAAGACCTAGCTTTTAACAAAAATAGGTCAGCATTTCTTGTAGATTAGTTTTCTGCCTCTTTTCATAATTTTCAAAATTGTTGGAGAGGTGAGTCTTGTGATAGCACAATTTGTGGAGGGTGTTTTTGTTGTTAATTACATTGCAAGGAAAACGGAACTGATTTTTAGCATTATGCTGCCAGTGTTAGGCTTTTTAGAGGACTCTGTAGTGAGAAAGGATAGCTGTAAACTTCTAGACAATAGGACTAGCAGTCATTTATCATACATTGTGACATTGAAACTTTAATCATAGTTAAGTTGTATTTGCAGAAAACATAATATAGAATATGGTTTATGGCGTTTTAAACAAGAAATAAATAGCCCAGAAAAAAAATGCATGCAGAGTTATTGTAAACTAATGAATATATGGTATAAAATGAAATTTAAGGAATGACATAGACTAGGAAAGAATGTTCTAGTATACCCAGCCTGGTTCTGTGAAATAATGAATTTACTTTAAAGATATTGAGGAACAGAGGAACTGATTTGTTCTGCTATGTCTATGCTTTCTTCCTTGTAAATTGTGTGTATGTAAACTGTAAGAACCTAATAACCATAATTATAACTGAATTGTATTGAACAATGTAGATTTGTACATCACTCACATATTTGTACAACCAGAATCTCATTGGGAAATTTGCTGACTGACTTTCACTGTCATTCAAAGAGTTGTTTCTCTAGAATTTCTGCCATTTTACACTTTACAAAGAGTAGCTATTTTTACATATGAAGTCCAGTCCGTGTTTACTTCATTTTGGCAACTCGAATACGATCATATTCAAATCCTAGTCATTGTACAGTTGTACATATGCAGTGCTTCTCTGTTTTAGTTATATTGCTGTACTGTGTTACCTTTTATCATTGGCATATCATTGCTTGTAGTCCTTTTTATCAAGGGCATATCATTTTATCATAGAGCAATCATCGCTTTGTTGTAGTTGTTATTAAAGGATAGTTAGGTGCTATATGTTGTGTTTTGAAGATTGCTGATTGTAATATAATTGTTTCTTGTGAAATAACAATTTTTCAATTGTGAAGTAACAAATGCTGTATTAAAAAGTATTAAACATGAGCCAAAATGATTTTGTCTGTATTGAAAATTTTAGGTAATCATCATATGGTAGCTTTAAAGTTCTTGTTGCCAAATGGTGGCCATTTTGTTGGGTTGAAAGGGGTCATTTTTGTGTGTTATTTTTTTCTTTTTGTTGATTGCTCATATGTCAAAACTGATCTCATTTGAAGATGAGTTATGGCCATGCTTTTTAATTTCCCCTGTTTTTTCAGGATGGGGGGAGAGGGTGGAAGGGGAGGGGGGTGTCCTAAATCGAACAAGTCATGGTGACCAATGGGGAAATAAACAAATTGTTTAAAATGCGTTCATTGCTTTAACATTTTATTTTTTTAAATTTTGCTCATCAGTTTGTGTTTGTGTCCTGCTTTGCAACTAATTGAACAGATTCTGATAAAGTCTGATTTTAGTTTCTCTGTCTCTTTTAAAAAAAAAAAATTAAAGGGACTGTTTATTTATAATTTACCACACAATTTATTTAAATGAAGTTATAATAAATCACTTCTTCCATGCTTTGAATTCATTCAGTGGCAGAATTGAATATTTTTGTAAGTATTTTTAAAGTATTATTTAAGTACAAAGATATAATATTTTGCACACTTGACATTGCTGCTCGAAAATAATTTTGCAGATTTTCACAATTACATAATATTGAGATTATATGCTAGTATTTCTGGGCTCTGGCATGTTCAGATTATGTATAGTTGTTGCCGAAATCATTATTTGATTGTTCTTAATCAAGTTACTTTTGGATTTGTATTTTTTAATGGACAAATTCAAAAGAATTCACTTTACTTTTAATCAGCAAATCTTTATTACAAGTTTTAGGAACTACTTTTGTGTTTAGCTTGTAGCTAAAAATCATATTTCATTACTTTACAAATCAGATTTTATATGAACCACTCACTTTTTGATAATCTAATTTACTGCCACAAAGACCTTTGTGTTCATGTGATATTATTGTGACAAATGTTAATTTTTGCCAAATGACTGCTTCTTTTTGTGAAATGTGAGGACATTTTGTAGTAATATCTCAAGTTGTATTGATGTAATGCAATTTTTGTATAGATTATAATCATAACTTATGTAATTATAATTTATGAATTCAATACTCATTTCTGGAAAGAACCACTTCGGTTCCTGTAGTATCAGAGATTTAACTGAAACCGTTACCTTGTTTTACTTTCAGTGTTACAATCCTATGTTTAGCTGGGTGAGAACAGTGTGTGTTATTGCAGTTGTTGTGCATTTTTGGACCAGTTTTGATGGGAACAAAAGTTTGTACCATCTGCCTGTTCTACTTGAGTACAAGTACTTGAGTACTTGCTTCTTAATTAACATATTGTCTTGCATTCTGGTTGGGCCTCGAGTAACAACTTATATCAGCAAACAAATGAACATTCTGTTTGTGACTGTTCAACCCGAGAAGAAGAAGGCTTACCTTCTTTACTTATGTGCATTTGTGGTTGAACTGCTGTGACTGTTTTTGGATTAGTATTACATTGATATATTATTTTTTATGTTGTTTGCTTGTTTCTGTCATGCTGCTTTGCCTGTGTCATCCAAAGCAAAGATGGGGGTGCAACTAAAACACAAAGCAAATGTAAAACACACGTTTTTATAATGTGACCATGTCAGAAACACCCTGAGCTGAAACTGTTTTCTCTTTGTTTGTTTTTATGTTTTAGGACATGCCCTTTACTAAAATTCTTTTTCAAGCATTGAGAATTTGTTCTGAAGTTATTGTAACAATTGCTGTGTTAAAAAAGTATTCAACCTGAGTCGCAAACATTCTGCTGGTATTTACATTGTTAATTATCATATGGTAGCTTCAAAGTTTTTGTTGCATTATGGTGGCCATTTTGTTGTGTTGAATTTGGTCATTGTGTGTGTGCTTTTTGTGGATTGCTCACATATACAAATTTGGAGACTTGCTGACATGCTTACTACAGTCAAATAAACTCTTACAGGAAGAAATTTTGTATGAAACTGGAATTTAATTACATTACATTATATGGTTATTGCTTTAGGTCCAGCGGACGGAATTTAATTAAACTGAAACTGTAAGAGTAGTAAGCATTAATAAGTTGTTTTATAGCATAAATAAACCTCAAGCAAAACTGGAACTGTAATTATCAGGTTTTAAATAACAGTTATTCTTAAGCTTTTAAATAACAGTCATTCTCATAGTCTAAAAAATGAAGTTATTGAAGCTTTTGTTTTTTAGATTGTTAGTACACCTCAAGCATATTACTGTACAACAGTGTTGTGTTCCCCTAGTAGGCGTGCTAGGGGTTTATAGATAAATAGTATCCCCACTTTCTGGAAATTTAGTGCTTTAAATTCCCACTGTCACTGTCTTTCTCATTTGTTCTTTCTCATTCCTACTCTATCCCCGTTGGGGTGCCGGGGGTTTCAGTATAAATAGTATCCCCACTTTCTGGAAATTTAGTGCTTTAAATTCCCACTGTCGCTGTCTTTCTCATTTGCTCTTTCTCATTCCTGCTCTGTTCTATCAATCTGCTATACTATCGTCTTCTTTGCTAGACCAGTCTCCTACCTTTTTTCTTGAAAACTCTTCCGGGAGAAGACTTTTTATTTGTGTATGAGGTCTGTTGGATCAGCTTGGGAATATTGGACGCTTTCTGCCAGGTGGTCACTAGGGCTTCCTATGATGTTATAACTTATTATTTAGCAATGTAGGCATTTTATATGTATGTGTTTTGTTGATAATTTATAATGATGTTTGTATTCTATTTTGTTTTTGTAAACGGGGGTTCGATAAGTTGGGGTGAAGCCTCAGCCGTCCCCTGCGTGGGATGTCTTTATTGTAAAGTGACTGGCTGTTGGAGAGCTTTCAGTTTTACCACTAGGGTTGTTTCAGCAGATCTTTTATGCAGATCAGGGGTTGTCCGGTCCTGATTTGGCTCGGAAGAGTCCGCTGGACCTAAAGCAATAATAATGTAATGTAATGTAACCTTCAGTGTTATCACTAAGGTTGTTTCAGCAGATCTTTTATGCGGATCAGGGGTGAGTCCTCTTTCAGCCAAGTTGTGGTCTCGATTTTGTGGTCCTGATTCGGTTCTTTGCAATCCGCTGAACCTGTAAGCAATGCATAACCAAGTGTTGTGGTGCATTACATGATACTGAATTGTAGAAGTTGTGATTTCTGTCTTTTGTGCAAGTATGTTGTTAAAAATGAAGGAGAAAACCACAAAGCTAGTTAATGTGTAATGGGAATTCACATGTTATTTGATATTGTGATTAAGACCTGGTCATTAATTGTGTTGATGTTAGTCTTGTTATTGTGGTCTTCGATGCATATTTAAATTGTTTGTAATTTATTGCGTTGCACTGTATCTTATTATTGTTACTTGTTGTGATTTTGTTGTTGTGGAATTCTAATGCTGTTGTTATTATTATTATTATTTACCTGTCTTTACTTTAGCATAACCCTGCTTTTTTATATTTTTTAAATATGTCAGTGTTTGTTATAATTGTAAAATAGAATTCCATGAAAAGTTCTTACTGGTTTATTAGTCATGAAATCTGTTTTCTTCATATTGGTATCCAAAGTATCCAGAAGGGGGTGAGCACGAATGCAATAAAATGTTTCGTATGTTTCTTTCTTCTCTTGTTTAATGGAGTTACTTGCAAAAGTTTTGTTACAGTTTATATAACAGACTTTTGTTGTGTTTTATTTAACGACTATTGGGTTTTGTTCTCAGGGTTCCTAAAATATTAGACATCAAGGTATGTTGTACACTTTGATTAACCAACATCTTTGATTCACATGGTTACTTGATTTATGTATATCCAGTCAATTTGTTTTAGGTTTACACTTCAACTTTACTTCAGTTTACAATAAAATTTTGGTCATTGACAATATATGCCATTACTTTCTTTTATATTCCATTTTGAATAACATTCCTTGTTTTGCTCACAAACTTTCAAGATTAAATGTATATATGCTTGATCCTAAACACTGTACCCCAAACAACAAGAAACTATCTGAAACAATGGTAATGTTACTGCAAAACATTATTTTAGTCCAGGAAAAGCTGAATCCCATTTGAGATTTTGCCAACATATTTACTAAAATTTACAAAAAGTATTATACATTAATTTTAATGTCGTATTTTGTGACAATTTTTGTTGCACACTACGAACTTCATTTAAGTCCTTTGTGACCATGCATTATGTTTCTGATTAATGCGTGTTTTAATAATTCTTCTCTTGTGGGTCATATTATAATGAAAGTATTTGTGACTTGTTAGCCGCTTAGTTATTATTTGGTGCCAATAGATCTTGCTAAAGGGAAATTAATATTATAATATTATAGTAATTAAATACAGTTTCTTGTGGACATTTCACCTCAAGCAGTGTTAGCAAAACCATTTTATGTAGTTTGGAGAACAATTAGTAAGTCGGGACAACTTGTTACAAGAAAGCTCCAGATCTATACTCAGCCTCTGTAATAGCACAGCTAGCTGCTAATATAAGACTGATCATAATAAACTAACATAACATGACCAGCATTCAAAAGTTTGACTTATAATTTGATTGACAATTAAAGAATTTATTATTGAAGTCAACCTTTTATTACATTATAAATAGGTCATAACGACAGCCCAGTGTTGCAGGAAGTTTTTGAGTGTTGAAACACATTTCATGAAAATATAGTGTTATTTACATAATTCATAGTATATTGAGTGATTTATCTGGAATAACTGAGAAACTACAAATGTTATTGTTTGCATCGGTTGTTCTACATGTACACAAATATTGAAATTACACATTGTCATAAGACAACTAACCTGAACAATGACAGTCAGCTTGAGAGTCTACAGATCCATACTAAACTAGATGTTTTACTTAAATGTGTTGTTAATTACAGTGATTAAATCAATGAGAAGTAATATTATATCAATGAGAAGTAATATTTATATATAAAACTGTACATTTATAAAGGTAATTAAATTGTTAATTGATGATGTTTAAGTTAAACAAGTGTGAATTATGTGAGTCTTGTGGTTATTGTGCTGTTACGTTTTTTGTGACTTAGAACAAAAATGTGCAGGACTAATGTAGTGATAGTCTGGAAGCAGAAGCAAAATTAAAGGAATAAAAGTAACAAACAATGGAAATTATTTGTGTTTGCACGTGGCATGTGAAAATTGATGAAAGCGGCTTAACATGCAGGTCAACTAGATCTGACCATCCAACTGTATTTCAATCCAGTGAAAAAAAACAGATATACACATAAATGCATGAGCAAGTTCACACATACACACATGCATGCGCACACATGCATGCATTCAGATACACATTCGCAGTGACCTTAGGTGGTAGTTTAAGGTTTGACCTTTAGTTGTGTTTCCATTAAATAAACCAATACAAACATTTTCAAGCCTGTGCAGTCGCACAGGCGTTACCGTTATAGTTCAGCTAAGTTTCACCCTTTGCACCTGTTTTTCCATTACAAACTACATATTCAATCGCAGAACGAGAACACACACACGCACGCACACACACACACACACACACACTCTCTCTCTCTCTCTCTCTCGTACAAAACACACAGAGCAAATAAAAGATAGTGATAATGAGCAAAACACTCCATAATAACTGGTATTTTAAAGTTGTTTCATATTTTATTCCCTATTTCTGATGCTCACTGCAAAATGAATTTTTGTTTGTTTGTTTTGCCGTATATGCCCACAATCAATCACGTTGATCACTATGGCACTTACCAAGGTGCATGCTGGGTATTTTCTTATCACCGGCACTCACCGGTCTGGGACATGAGCGTCAGGATCTTTAAAGTCCTTTATGTACATGAGGAGGACAATACAGTTATTTGTATTCGTCCACAAGAGCTGGTATATGGGAAATTTACTTGTCTGTAGAAATGCAAAAGAGAAGTAAGTATTGTTACAAAGAGATTGTACGCCAAAAGATTGCTTTCCCTTAGAACAACATGAAGCAAAGCAGACGGCAACCACCGTAAAAGAATAGCTACGCTCCGCCGGTTGTTGGCGCATTTATCTTAACCTTCTCGTTAAGGGCGATTGGAGATCTTTCATTGTCATTGCAGATCTAGGAGGTTTTTGGACAGATCGCTGCTAATTATGAAAATGACAGTGTCCATTTCTTTTGCAGAGTTTTGACGAAGGGTGAGCTGATTGTCATTGTTTTTCATTTGTCACTTTGTGTGCACCCACACTCATTTTATTTAATTATTACTACTACTAGCATAGACGGCCGAGTCTTTCGTCGCCTGGAGAGGCTTTCGTAAGCCTCGACCATCTCTGCTAAGCAGTGTGGTGTGCACCATGGCATGACTTACTCTCAATTCAGGCCAGGGTGAACACAAATAAAATACAAATTTACTTGTTAGTGGCTAAGTAGTAAGTGTGAAGTATGATTGTCAGTGTATCGTGCGTACAAGTGCATGCCAGTGTAATCAAGAAGTATGATGTGGTCGCCTAAAGAAAGACAAAGACAAGACAAGTGCAGAGAAGACCCCTGCTAATTATCCAGATAACCTTGTAACAGTATAAAAATATAAGCCAAGTGTCAAATGAAACTGTTCAACTTCAAATAACCAATAAATCACATTTGCAAAAAGTTGTTTATCTGCTAGTTTCTGGTGACACTTTGAGAAGAATTGTTATTTTGGCAAACATGATTCATCTAATAGCAATACCAAAACCTTAACTTAGTCTGTTTTACTTTTAAACAAATTAACAAACTAATAATAGTAACATGCTTCATCTTTTCAGATGTGTTTTGACTTTTGTTGCTGTGTGATTGTGCAATACTCATACTGAGTGCCGTTACAAACAACTTGGATCCACAAATGCAAAATGGATGGGTTTTGTGACACAGTCTTTTGGGTGAGTTTCTTTTTATGAAGTATGTGTGAGCTTGCATTTATTGAAGATTAAGTAGACCCACAGTGATCACCCCCACTGGCACTGTAGATGGGTTTTAGCATAATAGGACCATAGTGGTAAAATGCAGTAATTAATTTGTTTGGTGCTCTGATGTAAGTGAGCGGAGTTGGCTGAGGAGTCAGCGGTGTATGCAATGTATTCAAATGTCAGGTCAGGTGATAACATTGCAACCTGTACAGAAAGGGGTTCAAAGCCCGTCGATGCCCTGGAAACAAAAATTAAGAAATATAAAAAAGAAAAAAAAGAAAAGTGAAAAAGATTACCTTGAGACACTACGCCCCTACTCTTTCGGATGAGAGTATAAACTGAGGTTTAGTCTTTGCACACACTCATTCCATCACATGGACTTTAAAGATCCTGATGCTCATGTTCTAGACGGGTGAGTGCCAGCTACACAAGTACACCCAGCACTCACTAGGCCTCTTCTCTCCATCCCTGGTCGACCAGGATTGGGGTCAATTGTCTGGGTGTCAGACTATGTGCCCAAAGATTGCAAGTGGGCACCTTGGCTGGCATAAGTTAAATCCTGTATCAGCAGTGCCTTGAGCAGCTCTTCAGCTGGAAAAGCGCTAGATAAGAACAATTACCTACAGTGATGTCCCGAGGCCTCGGACGTCGGTCATGGTCCGATTTGTTTGGAAAATGACCGAATGCAAACACCTGTGTCCCGTCAAATGTCCGATTCTATTGCGAAATTAGCGGTCATTGTCCGATAGTATTATGACTAGAGCGGTCACTGCAAGAAACATCTGTACAAACTGGAGTGTCAAAGCCGTTAAAACGATTTTGAATAGTGGACAATGCTAGACTATTATCACTCTTTAGTACATTCCGTCGAACAACAAAAGGGCCGCAACTCTCGACACTTTTGAAAGGGAAATAACCGACACCATACTTCCTCTGCAACGATCTTAAAGAAGCACCATTAATCGGTTCGCTTCACAATCTGAATGTCCTATTGCTTTTATGTAGTCAGGACATGATGTCCGATTAGTTTTATGATTTAGGACATTTTGTCCTATTGCCCTCTAATCCTAGGAACACCACTGTACCTATATAAAATAAATAACATAAGAGTGTATGTTGAATTGGCTGGCATTTTTTGCCTATCCCGTTTTTGCAGTTATTATTTCTGGAACTGAATGCGTAGGTTTTGTTTAAAATCACTTTCTGTGAATGGGACAAAGAGAGACATCTTCTTGCAAAATATCTTTTATATTTTAACATTTCATGTGCTGGTTAATCTTCCTGTAGTAAAGTAAGCCAAGTAAAAAAAAAACACTAATGAACGAAAGCTGTCGAAAACATCATAATAATGCAGGAGACAGTAGTAATAAAGCAAATAATTTGACTTTGTAGACATGTTATTATTTAGTTGTGTTTTACTGTAGCTGGGGTTATATTGATTAGTGAAGTGTTTGTGTGAGGATACATGCATGTGTCTGTGTATACGTGTGTGTATATTACATAGTTTAAAGAAGTCACATTTTCTCTAATTAAAAGAGTATATAAAAAAACCACAAGATGCCTTTTACTTGTCGAATGTTCTCTTATTAAACTTCATTGAGGAAGAAATTCAATTCAATTCAATTTCAATTCAATTCAATTCAACTCAAGATTTATTCGCCAAGTGACATACATACAGTTATAGTATACATGACACAAAGAATGCTTTAGATCAGCTGCAGGCATGCACAAGATACACAACAGACAAATAAAGCATAGATCTAGTGCGACCTATGTAACCACCATTATACTAGACAGCAGACCCACGCCTGACTAGAACACTCATGTAGAACATAGAAATACAGACATCAACAAACACAACCGAATTACAGATAACAAAACAGGTGCATGATTTTTAATGTACATCATCAGACACATCAAATATACAGATGACTATAATAGATTCGCATGCAGAAGCAGCCTCCCACAATTCATGACAAATATGACTATACAAGTGCACGCAATGTTGGTATGTGTAATCGTTTTGTGCATCTAAGCAGGATGATACTTGTTTTTTATCCTTGAAAACATTTGCTGAATGCATATATATGTTCATGCTGTGAGCAGCATGATGATGCTTGTGTGACTGTGTGTGTGTGTGTGTGTGTGTGTATGTGTTGGAAATAACACATATTGCAGATTGCAAATCACTTCTTGGAAATATAGTACTGCCATTATTTCATTATTTTACATAATAATAGTCATAGCGCTTATGGTGATATAACAATCATGCTGTTTATATAGAGCAATATCAGAAGATGTGTGTTGTGCGTGTGCTTTTTATGTCTTTTTGTGTCTGCATCGCTCAGGCCTTGCAAAGACCATCCTGCAAGGCACAGTGCATGCAAGGAGGCAGAAGAAGAGGGAGACAGAAAAAGAGGAGGGAGGACAACATTCGAGAATAGACTGGCTTGACACTGAGCGAAGCCATGAGGATTGTTGAGGACAGAGAAAGATGGAGTATGCTGGTTAAACTATCATCTGTGGTGTCCCTACGACCTTCGAGTTATGGGATAGGATAGGATAGGATAGGTGTCTGTTTTATTGATTATTTGATGATATTTATTTGTTTCTGATAGAATACAACAGAGACATGGGAGGGCTCCTGGCCAGAGTTCACACAGTGTTTTCAGGACACGTTACTGATATGGGTTCCATGTGGCTATTTGTGGTTATCATCCATCATCTACCTCTATGTCTTGAGCTTTTGCCCTGCTCAGCCTCTCCCCATCAGCTGCCTGTTTATTATGAAATTGGTAGGTTTTATCTCTGTGTGTAAAGTTTGTTGTTAATACACATTACCATAATTCTTGATAGAAATTGGAACAATTGATTGATGATTGGCAGATCTTCTCAACATTATTATTATTATTATTATTATGCTTTTTTTCAACATGCAATATATACAAAACAATAGTTTGCTCACAAAGCAGCATTCAGGCATACCACACATGAAAACAAACAACAATTTCATAATTATTTATTCAAATATGAAAAACAGATATGGAAATACACTGATAACACAGCACATTGCTGCTGAACCATCTGGTCACAGTACACACAACTTGAGTGTTAGTATCATTAAATATAGTTATATACTATTGCTTTCATAACATAAGGTAAAGAGCACGTAATATAGACAGGCACATAGATAATTTGCTTGCATTTCAGACCAAAATCATAATATATACATTTATTGAAGATGGGATACAAGAAAGGTCTGTAAACCGGTCAGCTTCCTTACTACTATGGTAGTAGTAAAGTTGATCCCAGCTTTCGATGTGCTTCTGCTGTATTTATTTATTTATTCATTTTGTCTTTTCAGATTTTCAATGGTGTTCTGGCAATGGTGTCTGTAGTACAGATGATTTTACATATCAGCGAGCGCGTTCACAAAGATGAGTCTCTTATGAAAGCAGATGTTTTTGGTCCTGTTGTTTTTGCTGTGACTCTGGTATGTTGATGTCATGATATTTAAGATATTTAAATTTTGGAAACGTACTATTAAACTTCTATTTGTTGAAATGTCGCCTTGAATTGACTTGTCTTTAGGATAATAAAAAAAAAGTTTCCCATACGTGTCAAAATTGAGAGCTCTTACCCCTGGTTTTTGAGGGTTTGTTTCTAAAGTTTACCTAGGTGACGAGGATGGCGGAGGTTCTCACTGGATTGTTATAGAGGCCCTTCAGACATACAGACCTGCTGCTGCTGTAAATTTGGAGATTTGTCTTTGGACTTAACCCTTTCCTAGGCAGTTCAATTGTCAATCATGTTAACAGTTGTTCAATTTGATTGATTTGGTAGACCACCTACTACTACTAATAAATTGAGTAATAAAAATATGTAACACAAATTGGATGAATTAATGAAATATTGCATAATGCTAATATCTTCACTAATGTAACATGCTCAGTATTTCATTTAGTAAAACAAAAGTTGCTTCATTTCAGTTGCTGACATTGGTTCTTACTATATTGGAACGGAAAAAGGGTTTCATAACATCAGGCATACAGTTCATGTTCTGGTTGTTTCTGGTGGTGACGCAGATTGTACCATTTTACACTCAGATTGAGCTCAAAGTAAGTGTACAATTGTCCATTACATTTATGCTTTATGAAGTAAATACTGACCATGCAGGTGTAATCAGCAAGTCCCCACAGAAGACAAAATGACTCAAAATCTCAGGATAAAACTCAAGCGTCTGAAAAAGTTGGTCAGCAAAAAGTCTTTAAGAATTGTTTTTTTCATTTTGTGAATGATATTACATGTACCCCTAGCTTGACTTTACAACTTTAGGTTGTGTTCTATACAAATATACACTAGATGTACTAGATGTGTTAAACCTATATAATGTTGAATGCAATTGTGAGATTTTTACTGAATTGCCTGAGTTGCACAGATTTTTCTTCAGTAGTCCTATCAGCTACATTAAGAAAATTACTATTTAATATTAACAATAGTGTTTCCTGCAGTGATACAATTGTTTGACACTACTGAAGTTTGCTGAGGGTTATTATTCAAACATTTTGCTGTTCATGTTTCAGAGTTATGCTAACGATATTCTGAAGTTCAGCCTGTTCTACGTGCAATATGCACTTATTATGCTTCAGTTCTTGCTGTACTGCTTTGCAGAGAAACACAGACCGTATGGGTACCAGCCTATCAAGGTACACTAACAATAAATTATATTTTTGCCTTCCGTACACATGTTCATGCAGGCTGAAATACTCATGCATACGCAGGTTAAATCACACACTTATATGCACACATATGAATGCATGCCTTCTTTCTATGTTTGGTTCTTCTTATTAGATGCTTGCATTGTTCATTTTTCCCACTTACAAACACTAGAGATTATATATTTGGCAGATTCATTTTGCTAGTGCAGCACTAGCCGCTGTTCAAATACAAATTGCTAAGGTTTTCTTTATTGAAGTAACATTATTATCATCATCATTATGCATCATCATATTGTGTTTGTTAACTAAGTGATGTTACTGCATTGTTGTTTTGAACAGGCTCCATGTCCAGAAACAGAATCATCCTTCTTGTCCAGGCTAACATTTTGGTGGGCCAACGGGTGAGTACAGTTTGTACTAATCAGTATAATTTGGGGCTAACTGACCAATCTGTATAATTTGGGGCTAACTGACCAATCTGTATCATTTGGGGCTAACTGTTTATAGAATACACAATCATTTATTGTCCCCTTAAACACTCACAAGGAGATTTTTCCTGCAGTGTCCATCTGCATATGAAAATTCAAAACAATGAAATTAAATTGTAATAGCAACATTTACAGTACTAAAACTTGTCGACAATGATACTATCACACACACGCATGCACACATACGTTCACAACTATAATAGTGGGTTTATGTTCAAAACAAGGCAAACTGGGTTCCATCCTTTCCCTTCATTACAGACCATTCCTATTCACTCAACGGATACAATAGCCTCTTGTAAGGTTATCTGTCACAACCGTTTTCATTTTTGACAAAAACAAAAGGAGAAATTGCGCTATGAAATAGTGGGTTCATTTGATACTAGTGGGTTTTTACACATGCATATTGGACATCTGGGTTTCTGTGGAAAAACTGGGTTTATCACACACACGGACACAACCAAAACGTATAAATGGCCAAGGTTGCATTTGCAAGATTTTCAGTACGTGAGTGCAGTACACTGACACTTTTAGTTTAATTCAACTAATAAAACAACTTTTACTATTGCTCAGAATTTCCTCTGATTTTGTTTTTATAATTTCAATTACAATATTTTCAGTTGATATATAGGCTACTGTACAGAATTAGAGCTGTTATTGAAGGATAGACTTTTGCCATTTACTTTAAGAACTGGGCGGTAGCTCAGTGGTTAAAGCATTGAACTGAGAACCGAAAGGTCTGAGGTTGTTACAGTGTACCTCTGGATAGGTCAGTGCGTGACCCTCTTTTTCTCCCCATAGCCCAAAAAATAAATTATTAGCTGGTGTCAGTAAAAATCGAAAAGAAAAATTCGGCATTAAGCAAACATTTTTGTCATATTTACTTTGCTTACATTTACTTTGTATTGTATGGTTTTAAAGTTTTTTTTAATTTGAATCCAGACTGGAAGATCTGCAAAAAAAAGATATCTTGTCGTTCTCAAATGTTAACTGTGGATAATTTTTTCATGTTCAATTTATTACTTTACTTCCAGATTTAAATCAAATCATTGAAGAAAAGGCAAGAAGGAGAAAGAAGAAAAAGTATGAGGAGTATGAAAAAGAATTAATAGAAAGAATGAGGAGAAGCGTGGAGAAAAAGCATAAAATCTCCAGAGGAAAAGAAAGAATGAGAAGGGTGGAAAAGTATACAAATCTTCATTGGAAAAGAAGAGGAATGGAAAAATAAAAAAGCAGAGAATTGGTAATGTAAAAAAACATATGAACAACATAACACAGACATAATTTGTTAACATTTTTATTTTGAAAGCGTCTAGTAGAGCATAATTTGTATATATTATTATTACTTTTTTATCAACTTCATATAGTTAAGTTTTACATAAATTGTTTATGGTTTCCCGTTACGTTAATATATTCTGAATAAGGATCAATTGAGTGCAACCACTTATAATTCGTTTTTTGTCCAGCACCTCAAAGGTATAATAAAACCATGTGAAGAGCAGAATATTATTATATAGTCATTAGTCTTGACATTGCTTTTTGATGAACAAGAACCCCGAGAATAACATATGTATTAACTTGGCAAAGAAATATAATTTGGTACTTTGCCTGATTAATCCACGCTTTCTCTTAAGTTTAAGACAGAAATCTACTACATAACAAAACGGGCCTAAAAACTAGTCTACACAATACAGAGCAGTAAATTTCCATTACTTAATGACAAGTAGCACCTCAAAAAGCTTTGAACATGATGAACACCATCAATCACTGGAAAGGCAAGTCCATATGACTCACATGCTCCTTATGGAACTCCCAATAAATAACACAAAAATGAGATGCCAGAAAAAAAAGTTAAATGATTGAAACGGTGGGTTTAAAATGCAAAGTAATACAAGCTTTGATATTTCGATGCTCTTGACCTTGACCTCCAGCTATAAATGCACTCATGTACGATAAAATAAACTACAGCAAAAGATTTTATTATTTTGGACATCTCCAATGACCTTCACCTTGGAGCAAGGTTGACAAAATATGCATGTGCGTCTCATTGATACCTATCATGCATCAAACAAGCTGAAGTTTAGTTAATATTAATAACTTAGGATTAACAAGAAATTTTGTGGAAAATTGACATAGCTTGACTAACATTTGTTGAACCTGTGACCTTGACCTTGAAGTGTAGTCATTCAATCACTGATAATTTTCGAGGTCTCGTGTAATTAGCCACTTTAAAGTTTTGCACAGATGGAAGGCAGACAGACAGACAACATTAACTGAAGGTCCCGGGTTCAAGCCCTGGCCGGGCCATTGTGTTGTGTCCCTGGGAAAGACACTTTACTCCTGTTTTCCTTCTCCTTCGGATGAGAGTATAAACCGAGGTCTAGTCTGTGTCGCATACATTCCATCATAACGGACTTTAAAGATCTTGACGCTCATGTCCTAGACGGGTGAGTGCCGGTAACAAGAACACACCCAGCATGCACTTGGTCCTTCTCCTCCATCCCTGGCTGCCCAGGATTGTGCTCAGTTGTCCGGGCGTCAGACCATGCGCCCAAAGGCTGCGGGTGGCGTCTCGGGCGGTTTGAGTTAGATCCTGTATCGGCCAGCGCCTTGATCCTTAGGCTAAGGCGCCTTACAAATGACGAACATTATTATTATTATTTAAACATGCAATTTTTTACTATTTAGGACTCATCTTGAATAGATTTGCAAACAAATTTGAATATATATTCTATATCTAAACGATTCATGGCACTTGGTTCACACCCTGGAGAACGGGGTAGCACTGATGGCAGCAACAAAGCTGATGGGGATGTTGTATGCATTTCGGTCTGCTGGCTTTGACGCCTTTTTCTAGCTTGTTTCTTGACTGAACCTTCCGATGAATTAGAGTCTTTAGAATCCTCATGCTGCTCTTCAGCCCTCCTGCGAACAAGTAGCAGCATCAGAACACAGGGTTTAAACAACAGAACAAATTCAGCGGCATAAGAACATTTTCAAACCAAGGGATGAGGATGGTCAAAGGGTGGGGTGGTGGGCCTGGGGTGGGAGAAGGGAATGGAAGTTGAAAAGAGTAGAGGCTTGAACTGGCTCAACTACAAAAAGGGAATGACTGACAATACTGTCTACTGATTCATCAATGAAATATTATATTCGGGACTTTAATTTTCTTGTACATGAATGTACTACTCACAGTAAGTACTGTAAAGTGTAAAAGAAACAAGCAAAACACATTTAAAGTTTAGGGGGTAGAGGTTGGGGAAAAAAGGGCACAAAAGCCCGGAGGAAGTGGGACAGCATTTTTTCCCACTAACCACTTCGACACACTAGCTACTAGCAACCAAGTTATAAAATAGTTATAGAAACTCTTATGCTTACTAGCTACTCAGTAAATAATAATAAATAATAATACAGGATGCTATGTACGCGCCTTTCCCCAAGGCTCAAAGCGCGGCGATCTATACCAACATACACGCTCACCTGTCTCATTTACCCTCTCACACACCAAATACACATACATCACTCAAACAGGTGGTGTAAAGGCAGGGAAATCGCTATTAGAAGACGGAAGAAAATCGAACTTTTTATTTTTGAAATTTTTATATTGACTGCATCCTGTACCATTATTGAAGGGATGGAGGAAACCGGAGTGCCCGGAGAAAATCCTCGGTGACCTCAATAGTCTCGTACCTAAGTCACATACGTTCGCCCCTTGCGGGAATCGAACCCGCGACCTTCGGCATAGGAAACCGGCGACTTATCAACTGCGCCACGAGGCCACCCCATGAAAGCACAAGTACAAAGGTTCCTCAACATGCCTGCTTTTTAAAATCCAAAGCATACCTACACAACCTGAAAAGCCCAGAGCGAATTGTGTACATTATAATAATGTAATCTGCATTTCATGTGCCCCATTAACAACTGTAAAATTGAGCTAAAACTTTGATCTTATTCAACAAGGATGTCTAGCTCTGCCATGTACACTAATGTTCCCCCCCCCCCATTCTCCTCCCTCATCCAAGCTCTCCTCACCTCCCCCTTTGCAATGTAGAAACAATATACCACCAACACCTTGTGTTAGCAGGTCACAGTTTGATCTGAGGCGTGGAGCTGCCAGTTGTTAACTGCTTTGCTGTGGCACCGATTTTATACAGCAATCAATGAGTGTTTTTTTCAAAGCGAACAACAATATTATAAAATTCAATAAGTACTGACACACACCAGCTGTCACCTGATGAGTACAATGAAGGCGATGAAGATGTTGATGGTGATGGAGTGGGACGTCTTCCTTCCAAACGCCTCCTGGGTCGTCGTCGGACTACAGCGACTTCTCCGCAACCGGATAAACTCGAGGCATAACAGGATGTTCTGGGAAAAAAAGGAATAACAGAATTTATTAAAATAATTATGCTTACTCAGAATTACAGCTAACAATTTGGGAAATGGAGTAGATGCAGATCTGAAAATGGTGCTCTAGCTATTAATGTGGACCCCACTGCAACAACGAGACAAATGACAGGGGTCTGAGACTGTTGGAGTTTGCCAGATACAACAATTTGATACTGGCAAACACGCTTGGTCTCCACAAAAAATCCAAATGTTAAGCAGTTTAATGCATCAATCAGTTTTCACATATTCTATTTCCCTTCATCCAAGGAAAACAGACAGGTGAACCATAAACCAAAAGCTATAACTTATGTATGTAACGGCAGCCAGAATTTTGTATTTTACTGTTTGTTGCAACATGTGATTTTTTTTAAATTACATCAGAACACAAGGAAAATACAGAAAAATAAAAGTTGCAGTATAATAAATGGTACACGTTAAAAGCTTATTGTTTTTTATTCTGATAACATTGCATTTTGCCTACTAAAATTGTTATTCTGCAAAAATATTTTTAAACATTTATTTAATCAATCTACATATGAATAAAATAACACATCAATACCTCCCTTATTTACTTCTTGTACTATCTTCACTGACCGTCTTTTTTGTAAATGAGAAAAAATGCAAGTTTTGAAAACCCCAGTGTGAACAAAGGAGACATACATTTCTCATGGTAACTGTTTCAATGTTCAAGAGACTTCACAAGACTCTTCATTAATATCAGATACAAGGACGCTTAAAATGCAGCAAATTTATTTTTGTGTTCTTCAAAAAGTAACAAACAAAAATGCAGACCCTGTGTTGACAATCGACCACAACATCCACACGAAAATTGATATGATTTTAAAAGTACAAAAGCACACCGAAAAAGCTTGAAATTTTAACAAGGGAACATTTTAAAGCCACATCCTAGAAGCACAAAATATAGATTAAAGAACAATTTACAGAGACAGAAGGACAAAACACAACTGAATAAAACGAAAAAACACGTACCTCCATCTTGCCAGCCGGCTCGTAGCGTGTGGCGTTCCGAGTTACTTCCCCTGACAGTGCGTGTATTCGACTGGTTGACCAGCGGGAACACACATCGCGGCATGTTAACTGGCTCAAACTCAAAGTTGACTCAACCGCAATTGTGGGTTTCACCGCTCAGACTTTGCGTATACACTTTTTTTGTTATTCCTATTGCAAAGCCGGTTTTAAAAAAACTGAGTTTCAGATTTTGGAACCCAGTATTTTTTTAAACCCAGTTGCACGTAAGTGTAACCTATGCATAAACCCACTGTTATGGTTAGGTACGTACACGCTCACACACACACATACACACACACATACACACACACACACACACACACAAACAAATGTAGACAAAGGCATTTAGTACCAATCATAATTACAAATATTATTACAGGTGTTGAAATGTTTTTTTGAATTTTTTAAGATGGAAATTCCACTTTTTAAGATTTTGTGAGTGTGCGTACAAGCATGAGAGAGAGAGAGAGAGAGAGAGAGAGAGAGAGAGAGAGAGAGAGAGAGAGAGTTCAGACAGTTTTATTGAATAAACATTTTGCTGATATCACAAGGGATGGGGGATACAATGGGAATGAATACACAAAGCAATAAAAGCCAATATAGAAGAAAGCATGCTTATCATAAACAGTTTCATTTCTTTTCATGCAGGCAGAAATAGTAATATAATAAATAAACAGTTAAAACAAATGGCAATATAAAAACAGTTCTTGATCTTTCAGTTTTTTCATTAAATTTCATGCATACCTAATCATATGCACATGAATTCAATACAATACAAGCTTTATTTCATTGGCCTTACGTCTATTGATCACTGTTCTATCTCCATTGAAAGCATGTATATACACACCAAGCATTTTATTTTGTCTGATTATTCTATCATCCATGGTTGGCATCATCTGAATAAAATGTACTTTCTGAGTATGGACATTTATCTCTTTTAGAAAGAGAAAGAGAGAGAGTGAGTGTGTATGTGGGTGTGTGTGGGTGTGTTTGTACGTGTGTGTGTGTGTGTGTGTGCTCCTATGGATATAAAACACTCATAAATCCTATCCTCTAGTGTTGGTATGTATACTTCTGTCGTGTTTTCTTTCTCTTGTTATAGTTATTGTTATGTCTCCTGTAATATTCATTGATTCAGGATTTTGGTACAAGGGTTCCGTATGCCACTCACAGAAGATGTCATGCCGGATTTGAACCCAAGGGAGAAGTCGTCCAACGTTGTGCCTCGCTTCCTCAAGAACTGGACTAAGGAGTTGGACAGAGCAAGGGCTGTGTAAGAGAATGTTGCTATTGGGTTTTATCTAGGTACTTCAGTTTCCCCCTTCCCTTCAGTAACGGCATTGGATGCAGTCAATCTTAAATTTTACACACACAAATTTTATTTCCTTCCATCTTTTAATAAACTTCCTGCCTTTACACCATCTGCTTGTATTATGGATGTTTGTTGATATAGGTAATATGAGACGGTGTGTGGAAGAGTATGCACAATACATAAATACGAATGTTGGTACACACGGCTGAAACTTCCTTCATTGAAAGTAAACTTTCAGCCACCACTGTAAGCTATTTTTAGTCATGCCAGCAGGACATGCCGTGCGAAACCCAAGCACAGCCAGCATCTCGGATCTGGCTACAAGCAGTTCAGCCAGCAATAAGGGACAGCACAAGGGTTATTTTTAGCCATAGCCTGAAAGTACCTCTTATGAAGTTATGAACAGCCGTGTATAGCTTTTTACATTGTAGTTTTTAATGGCTGTTAATCACCTCGTTGCATATTTTGAGGTTTTAATTTTTGTTCTCCTTTTATTTGATAACTGTAAAGTGTAATGAATTTGTCAGTGTTCCCGATTATGGACAGTTGTGCATCAATTACGCACAAAATATGAAAACGGGCACATAAAAGTTTGTATGTGTGCGTCCTGCGGTTGTATTTCTTCAAATTGCTGAAGACAAAAGTAGGACAAATGAGTGGCCAACTAATTCATGGCAAACTCCACCAACGATTTCCATAGCTGACGATTCAAGGTTGTGTTGCGAGTTGTCGTCCTTTAAAATCGCATGCACGTGCTTTGTATACTTAATCTATGCAAATTTCTCGCTGCTCACCAAATTGAGGACTCTCAGCATTTGCAAAAGGACTCTTAAAATTTGGAAAACTGAGAATCCAGTTAACTCTTATTTATTTTGTGGGAGGGAACACTGTTTGTGTATACCCTGTTTTTGTAATATTTGCAGTTTTATTTACATTTGTTAGGAACTGCAGTTTTCACAAAGCCAATTATAAACAATTTACTGTATTGCGAAGCATCTCAGACATACCTCTCCAGGCTACATAAGCATCTTGTGCAGCCCACATACAGCTCTCAGTGTTTGTCTACAGTTTGGCAGCAAGCAGAAAGTGAGCTGTTGGTAAGTTTCATCCATGACTGATTGGTTCATTTCCAGGTGCCTATTGAAGAAACAGCAACTACAGCAACAAAGAAGATCCTCCTTCTACACAGGCAGCTCCACCATCCAGGATGCTGATTTCGATGAGACCACCCCTCTCATGGTGACCGTAAGAACTGGGAAGAAGAAAGAATCTGACCTAAAGAAAATATGTCCCAAACCATCCCTGTTGAAAATTCTGTTCAAAACGTTTGGCCTGGAGCTGTTTTACAGTCAGATCTGGAAGTTGTTCTACGATTTTCTCGCACTCACAAATCCTCTAGTGTTGGGGTACGTGATTCGTCGCATTGCTATTTGTAAAATTACGTTTTACATAGTATTTTTGCATTGTGTTGTTTTGTTACATGTTTAGTGCCTCGTTTTAAACAAGCTGTTCTGGTTTGCACTGAGTTGTAGTCCTTGGGTAATCATACTCTTGACTGCAGATCCTTTCTTGTGAGAGCCTGACTAAACAACTAGAAAAACTGCCAGTTCATTGTTAATCTAAATCCATTATGTTTTTATTGCCTGACATTGTTTAGGTGTAAATGCTTTTTAGTTGAAGTTATTAAAAGTCATACTTCACATGTATATTTTTAATGTTTTACTGTTGCTGTTATAGGGCATGGTAATCAAAAGTTTAAAATAACAGTAAACAAAATAGGGCAAAGGTTTGTGGCACTTCCTGTTGTGCATCGATATAGAAGAAGGCTTGGTCAAAAATCGAAGCACTTTATGACAGTGCCATCAGTGCAGTCTTGCTTAATGGACAGACAGGAGAAGCCTTCCAAACCACAGTGGGTGTTCGCACAGATGTATTCTGTCTCCTCTCCTCTTTAACCTATCCCTTGAAAACATCACAGAAGAAACCCTCTAGAACTTCCCCTCTTACCGTCTCCATCGGAGGACGAGGTCAAGACCAGATTGGGCCGTGACCATGTCAACTATGGCAGGCCTGAACAAGATCTGGCTGAGCCAAGACATTCATTTCTGCACCAAGGTGAAACTCTTCAGGTCTGTGGTCTTGTCCATTCTGCTGTTGGTTGCAAAAACTGGACATTGACAGCAGAATTGGGAAAAAAAATGCATCCAGACATTTAAAATGAATTGCTGTTGCAGACTGCTGCATATCGCCTGGCCTGGCTTTAACGCAAGACAAATGACCACGTTAAAAACCTGGTTACCTCACTTGCAGGCCTTCAAGAACCACTCCTTGCCTTCTTGAAGAGGAGGAAGCTGGCATGGATGCCATGTGGCTCGACACCCTTGCAAAAACTATCCTGCAAGGAACAGTGAAAGGAGGCAGGCGCAGAGGGTTACAGAGAAAGGGACAGACGATGTCAAAACATGGACGTTGCTGATGTGCCATGCCTCCTGATGACAGCTGCAGACAGACCAAAGGGGCTAAAAATCTCTGAGTTAGAATCCCTCATGTCTTCCTAAAGGCCTGACGGGCTGCTGGACTAATGACAATGATGATGAAAAGAACAGATAAATGGCAGGCTTGGCCATGAAAGGGTTAATTTTTATGCAAGTTTGTCACTTTATTGTGTGTAATTGTATGCTCATAGCTTTCACTAATTTATTGTTGTGTTGTGTAGACAGCTGGTGATATTCATAGAAGACACAGCAGCACCTGTTTGGAAAGGTTACCTGTTTGCTGCTGTGATCTTCCTGTCCATGCAACTGCAGTCTTTCTTCTTCCACCAACTATACCATAACAGCACGAGCTTGGCGCTGCGCATCCGCACTTCCATCATCTCTGCAGTCTTTAGAAAGGTTTGGCGGTACTGCTGTTGTCCTTGCTTTTTTTCATCTTTCTTCTGCACTTACCTATGAACTCTTTACCACAAACAAACTATAATGTTGGATTTATTCACCTTTTGGACTTTATAGGAACCTTAAAAAATTCAGGCGGGGTTTTAAAGAAATTAAGTGTGCGAAGTTTGGCTGAATTTTAAAAAACTCTTGCCTTGTGAATAATTTTCAACCTTGTATTACAGGCTCTGACGATGGACAACCAGGCAAGGCGTGAGTCAACAGTGGGAGAGGTGGTGAACCTGATGTCTGTGGATGCGGCACACCTGGAAATGATGACCAGCTTTTTGTGGTCGCTGTGGTCTAGCCCCTTGCAGATCTTAGTCTCTCTCTACTTGCTGTACGACACGCTCGGCTACCCCATGTTTGCTGGTCAGTATGTACTCTTGCTTGTTTTACAACTTCATTGATAGCAAGAAAGCTTTTGATAGTGTCTAGTACTACAGCCTCTAGGACTTTTGTGGGTCACCTAGATACCCTATAAGAATATTATGAGTGCAGTCCAGTTGAACAGTTAACTAAAAAAATGTTTTTGCTACAACTGTCCCAGCAAACCAGCCCGATCGGGGCCCCACTCGGGCCACATAGGGCATCCCGACTTTTGTCGGGTTTTAGTAGGGACCCACATAGCCCTACAAAAACCCGATGCGTAGCGGAGTCTAGAAATGTAGATGCTTAACGATTCGCCATCCCGTGTGCCGCCCGATTCTGCCCCACCACAAAGCCACGCTGCGCACACGCTAACATAGGCCTACTCTCGCTTCTAATTGGCTAAACTGTCTGGAATGTTTCGTCTGCTTCACATATGCTGCGGCGTACGTATGTGAAAAATATTTATACAAAATCAATTCAGCAAAATATCATTATTTAATTGTGCTTATAATTTTTAATTTTTATCATACAATATGTAAAATATTGTTAAAGTGTTTCTTGTAACTATTGTATTTATTTATACATTATAAGCCAAGGGTAAATTTCCGTGCCCATTACTGCTGGTCTTTTCCGGTTGTACTTAGGCGCCAATTTTCTACAGTTTTCTTCTACAATTGCATGTGCTCGGATATTGTGTTTGCCTGCGAAAACCTATTCCGCAGTGGTTGTTTTTTGGGGCTTTGCCTTTCGTTTATGTATTTACACACGGATTCGATAGCGACGAAGATCACGTTAATATAGGCTATATCATTATCGAAATGGTGTGTAAATACTTAAGTGGGAACACACCAAGGACTTCCGAAAACAAAAACGCCTGTGCCAACAGTCCCTATTAACACCAGACATCTCAATTCTTTCTTCATGCAATCACATATCATAAACAATATGTGGGATATGATTTTAGGGTAAATCAGCATTGGCCAGGGATGGGGCATTATTGGGGTTGTTTCTGGTTTAAGTTGGGTTACAATAGGGTTGGTGTTGGGTATCCTGATGTATGCCCGATCTTTGCCGGAATCGGGTTACTGTTCGGCAAAGGTTGGGTTACGGTCGGGTAAGTTTTGGGTACCCCGACGATCGCCCAATCTTTATCGAAAGTCAGGCTAATAATAATAATAATAATAATAATTACTGTATTTATAATGCGCTTATCTTATAATAATTATAACTCTAAGCGCGCACTCACAACTCACGCACGCATGTGCACGCTTTAGACAATGACACATGTAACAATTACGCAAAAAATACATTCACTCAAATATACTCATACCACAAACAGACCAGACACTATATGCAAGAGACAGCTGGCGATGGGGTGCGTAGTGAGGTCATAGTGTTAGAACTGCTTGAAAAGGTAAGTTTTGAGGGCAGACTGGAAGGAGGTGGGAGAGGGTTTCTGACGGAGAGAGAGTGGAAGAGTATTCCAGATGGATGGGCCGTAGACAGAGAAGGAGCGGGACCCGAACGTGCTGAGTTTGGAGCGAGGAATGCGGAGGCGGAGAGGGTCGGAGGCAGAGCGAAGAGAGCGAGAGGGAATGTATGGGTGAAGTAAGTCAGAGAGATAGAGAGGAGCGGAGTTGTTGAGGGACTTGTAGCAGGGGCTACTGTTTGGCGAACGTGGGGTTACGATCGGGTAAGTTTCGGGTAGCCCGACGATCGCCCGAATCGGGCCCGAGTCGGTTCCAATTTCCATTTGCCCTATTGGGCCCCGATCGGTAGCCCGAAATTGTGGTTAGCTGGGGTGGGAGTTGGACAAGGATGCATCCAAACCACTTTTTTTTTTTTTTGAACAGAAAATGCAGGGCATTATGCAGTCAACACTCATTCATTTTTATTAGTGGAAATCAATATTCAACCTAAGCTTTTGTTAAAGACATATACCTCATGAAGTGAAGTGAAGAGGTACAGCAGCTCAGTATTAGATATGCTGATATCAGTTTCACAGTAAATGCAGGCATCTACGACATAATACAGAGAGGTGATAGTGTATAATGCATATCCCCCCAATGCAAGCATCAGTGAACAAATACTTAAAGAGGTCTCTTCATTCACATAGTTGGGGGCATTACTGACAGCAGCATAATAAAAATCAGAACCAAACAATTTCATGCATAATTTTTTGTGTGTGTTGTTAGGGCTAGGCTTGCTGGTACTGCTGATTCCTCTGAATGGTGTGGTGATGAAGAAGTTGGGGGCCTTCCAAACAGCCATCATGGCTACAAAGGACAAACGCATGAAGATCATCAATGAGGTCCTCAATGGCATGAAGGTGGGTGCCCAGTGTTTTCCATTCTTCTCAAAATAGAGGGTCTGTATCTTCTATGCTTCTCTAGGACTCTCAAAGCCTCTGTGTCTCATTTTGTTTACTTTATGCTCTATATTACCTTATTTGACTCACATGCATAGCAGTGTGAGTCTATATACTCATTCCCCAAACATTTTTTCCAGATTTTTGCAAATCTGTGTGAGACGAGTCCTAAATAGTCCAAAAATGACCTTTTAAAAAATGTCTGTTTGTCTGCCTTCCGTCTGTCTGTCCGCCGTCTATCTGCCGTCTGCTGTCAGCCGTCTGTGCAAAATTTGCAAGTGGATTAATATCTCAGAACCTATTTCAACTATCACAACTAGATGGTGTATACCCATGAGACCTCATAAATTATCAGTGAATGAATGACTTCACTTCAAGGTCAAAGTCAAAGAATCAACAAATGTTGGTCCAAAAATTAAAATTTTTCACAAGATTTCACTTTTTTTTCTAGGTTATTGAACTTATGATTCTTTAAGGCATGATTGATATCAATGAGACACATACTATACAAATTTGGTCAAACTCACTTCAATAGGTCACTAGAAGTCAGTTTGTATAGGTACTTTGAAATGACCTTGACCCTAAACTGTGAGAGGTATAAAGTCCAAACTTGTTGTATTTCGAGATGATAGATTGATCTTTCGTTTTTGCATTGGTCTTGAAAATCAAGGTCATTGTAGGCCTTGCAAAAACATACAATAAATAGGTCATCGTAGAGTGGAATGGCTGTTTATTAAACTCATAGTATGCACAACATTGGGTTATTTGATCAGAGGTGCTTGAGAGGTCATGTGAGGGTCAAGGTCATCCCAAGATCAAGGTCACAGAAGGTCAAGATCATCCCAAAGTTAATGTTTTTGGAGCATAATACAACTTTAGGTTTAGTTTATTTGATAATAGTCCAAGGCCAATCCCTCAACACAGTGCATAGCTTCAAATATTTAGGAGCCAATGTATCAGACAGTGGGTCTTGACAGGAAGTCCTCTCCAGGATCGCACAAACAACTGCTGCCCTGACAAGGTTGAAGCCCATTTGGTAAGACAGGACCATCAGTCTACACTCCAAGGTAAGGCTGCTGCGCTCCCTTGTCATCTCCATCTTTCTATACGCTTGCAAAACATAGACCCTCACAGCAGACCTACAACGAAGAATACAAAGCATGGAGATGAGGTGGTACAGAAGACTTCTGGACATTTCCTATACCCAGCACATCACCAACTACGAAACCCGACAGACCATCACACAAGCCATTGGACAAAACAATAGCATGCTCACTGTATTGAAAAAACAGAAACTCTGATGGTATGACCGCGTCGCCAGGGCATCAGGTCTTGCAAGGACTATCCTGCAAGGCACGGTGCAAGGAGGCAGAAGAAGAGGGAGACAGAAAAAGAGGTGAGAGGACAACATTTGAGAATGGACTGGCTTGACACTGAGCGAAGCCATCAGGACAGAGAAAGATGGAGTACGCTGGTAAAACGATCCCCTGTAGTGCCCCAACAACTTTTGAGTTATGGGATAGGATAGGATATATGAGTATTTGGAGCTGGAGATCAAGGTCATCTCAAGGTCAAGAGAATAGAAAGATCCAAGTCGGTGTTACTTTGCATTTTAAATGCCACCATTTCATTTTGTTTTTTCCTGGCACTGATTTTTATATTAAATATTGCAATTTCCATAAGGAGCATGTGAGTCATATGGGTTTGCCCTTCTAGTTAAAACGTTGGTGCCTGTCTCTTTGCTGCCCTGTAATAATTTTTCCAGATGAAAAAGACCAAAACTAAAAACATGCATAAAATGAAATGTTTATAAAATTGTCAATATTTAGATAATTTAAAATGTTCATGAGGCCAGTCAGCATCTTTGTAATACCTAGGGTCAGCACTTCCTTCTGTAAAATAGAACATTATTTTTGACATTTGTTTTATATTTTCCTTAAGTGGTTGATGTTTCATAGATCCTAGTAAACTAAAGTGAACTAAGGAAACTCCATCTAAAGAACAATTACAGAAAGTCGATTTCTGTGAGAAAAACTATTCAACCAGACTTGAGCCAGGGTTGATCAGCACACAAGGCATTCAATGCACCATTTGTATATGTGTGTATTGTGGTATTATACTTACTTCTATACTGATGCTACTGCAAATTGAATCAATTTGTCTTGTAAGATGTTTGAGCATTATAATTTCATGAATTATTATTATCAGTAGTAGTAGTATTAGTAACAATAATAATAATAAGTAGTAGTAATAATAGTAGTAGCTGTTGTTGTTGTTGTTTTGTTGTTGCTGTTGGTATTATCATTTTTATTATGTATTGTAGGTGTTAAAGCTGTATGCATGGGAACCTTCCTTCATCAAGCAGATCAGTGACGTGCGAGATAAGGAGTTGGATATTATGTGGAACTCTGCTGTTTGGCATGCCCTCATGATGCTTTTCTGGACTGTTGCACCCTATGCGGTTTGTATAATCCATAATAGTATTTTATTAGTTGCAAGGCTACCCCCGTTGGGGTGCCTGGGGTTTCAGTATAAATAGTATCCCCACCTTCTGGAAATTTAGGGCTTTAAATTCCCACTGTCGCTGTCTTTCTCATTTGCTCTTCCTCATTCCTGCTCTTTTCTATCACCTTTTTTTCTTGAAAACTCTTCCAGGACAAGACTCCTTGTTTGTGTATGAGGTCTGTTGGATCAGCTTGGGAATATTGGACGCTTTCTGCCAGGTGGTCACTAGGGCTTCCTATGATGTTATTATTTAGCAATGTAGGCATTTTATATGTATGTGTTTTGTTGATAATTTATAATGATGTTTGTATTCTATTTTGTTTTTGTAAACGGGGGTTCGATAAGTTGGGGTGAAGCCTCAGCCGTCCCCTGCATAGGATGTCTTTTATTGTAAAGTGACTGGTTGGTGGAGAGCTTTCGGTTTTACCACTAGGGTTGTTTTAGCAGATCTTTTATGCGGATTGGGGCTTGTCCGGTCCTGATTTGGCTCGGAAGAGTCCGCTGGACCTAAAGCAATAATAATGTAATGTAATGTAATGTAATGTAAAAGTTGCAAGGCCAAACAATAACGGTTTTGCTCGAAGCACACTACTGAATGCATCAAGGCACTAGTAGTTAAGACATCAACTGCCTATTGATCAGGTGTCTCTTTAATCAGAGTCATTTAGGTAAATTCTAGTAAATATTTGTGATGCTATACAATATGTGATTTGTGATGTAAACTTTTCTGCTTAGAAACACTGACCACCAACCAGAACCTGTCATACACAATCAGATTGCATTTTGTTAAAATCCAATCCACACCACCCAGCATACATTATTACAAAAATATTTGTGGAATCAGGATCAAATCTATACATCTGATAGGATCTCACCTTTATTTTTGAAGGAAATTTAACTGTAGTGACGGTTGTGGTACCTGTCATTGAATGTAGTTTTACTGTCATTACGCTCAACCACCGTCTTTATAATGCAGTTATCAAGACCCGAATGTAAGTGCCTGTGGTGAAACACTAAATTGGAAGTCAAATGTCAAAATGGGCATTCCCATTTGTGACATAGAGAAGGATTTCAAGATGGGTCAAATATTATTATTATGAATATTCCTGCACCTAATCTAGACTTTGCTCTAAGCGCTTACATGAGTACAAAACAATTTTATAAAACAAAATGAGGAAAACTCCTTAACTGTTAACAATAACCTAATCTATATATAAACTAGTGACTCGTACGGGATCGTGTGCGATTGAGCGACTTTCTCTTTTTGTTTGTTAAAAACTTGCTTCAGGAATGAAAATAATATAAATAAAATGAAAGTTTGGGGAAAACAAATGTGATGCACACTTGCTCTAAGTTTGTGCACTGTTCAGTGCCATGGACCACTGATCTACCCTTACAAGTGTGGCACTTGTTTCACAGTTTCCTCTAAAGAAATGTGATTTGTCGGGTGGAGTTGGGGTTAGTTTTAACAATTCTGCCAGTCTTTTTATGATTGTTGTTACCTACTATTAATGCTTTTGCCTGTTTCCAAACTAGGTATCTTTAGTGACATTCATCACATATATTTACACACAAGAGGATCACTACCTGGCGCCACAGACAGCCTTTGTCGCCATTGCTCTTTTCAACGTCCTGCGCTTTGCCATCAATTTTGCTCCCATGATCATCACCGAAGGCATCAGCGCGGTTATCTCCATCAACCGACTCAACCGGTTCCTCAGCCATGATGACCTTGACCCTTTCAGTGTTGAACGAGATGCTGAATTAGGTTGAGTAAATTTTCAGATACTACTACTTTTTTTCAGGTGTACACATTTTGTGTGTGTTTATTTTGAATGTATTTGCAAAAACAAATTTTGATAATACATTTTTTACAATAACTTTATTTATTTTCAGTGGATGCCTTGAGCATTGTCAATGGGACGTTCATGTGGAATCCTGAGATTGGGCCAACACTGAAAGGGTAAGCAAAGTCGCTTCTAATACATTCTGTATATCACTGCAACAGGCTGGTCTGTATTGCTGGTTTCACCTGATCTTGTCTTCCTCATGTGGAGTACATTCAAATGAATATTTCGTTTAGAAATTTTCCAACCCTCTCCTATAAATATAATTTGTATAATAACAAGAATATAATAATGTATCATAATATATAATATGTATAATAATTATTTTTGAGGACTGCTTGAATTTTTTTTCCACACAGTATCAACTTAGCAGTGCCGTCAGGCAGTCTGGTGGCAGTTGTGGGTCAGGTTGGCTCTGGCAAGTCATCTCTTATCTCTGCCATCACTGGAGACATGGCCAAGATCACAGGCCGTGTTGCTGTCAAGGTGAATAAGTATGCAGAAGTATTCATAATTACGCAGATTTATTGAAGACAGGTTCCAATGAAGTGCCAGCGTGACAGATGAAAGAATTATGCTGTATTCGAGTATGATTTTTATTTTAAAAGCATGTGTTTTTTTCCATTCAATGTTAATTGTTCATGTTGTTTGGGGAGCCCAGAACAGTGTTAGTGTAATATATGTTTGAGTAATACTATGTTGTGTTCATGAGTGCACTCATGGGGTATATGCATATGTAGTTTTATTTCATGTGCATCTACTCACACACATGCAAGTTCACCTAATAAAAGACCAGTCAGATGGTTCACAGTAAAAAGTTTATTGGTTCATTTCATTCAATATTAGTGTCCTTCAAATCCATCTACAAGAAAGGCGACAGAAACAAAGCAGAGAACTATCGCCCAGTGTCCTTGACCTCAGTCGCCTGTAAACTATTAGAGCACATCATCTGCCACCACCTTCACAAGCACTTTGAACAGCACGGAGTGCTGTCCAGCCGCAACCATGGCTTCAGGACCGGCCACTCATGTGAAACCCAGCTGCTCACCACCATGCAGGACATCCTGTCGTCACATGATGCAGGCCACCAGACGGACGTCGTCATACTCGACTTTAGCAAGGCATTCGACACAGTACCGCACAGTAAGCTACTCCACAAGCTGGCCCACTACGGCGTGCGGGGCACTGTCCACACCTGGCTGACCAATTTCCTGACCAAGCGGACGATGAGGGTGGTACTGGAGGGGGAGACATCTGAAGAGGTAGAGGTCGAGTCCGGCGTCCCACAGGGTACAGTGCTCGGGCCGTTATTGTTCCTATGCCATATTAACGACTTGCCGGACACCGTGAAGTCTACTGTCAGACTGTTTGCGGACGACTGCCTGCTGTACCGCCAGATCCGCTCCTTCCAAGACCACCTTGCCCTACAGGTCGACCTCAATAGCTTAGAAGTGTGGGCCGCCCAGTGGGGGATGAGATTCAACGCGCAGAAATGCTACGTACTCTCCACCCGATCCAAGTCTCACTTCTTCTATAGCCTCGGAGACACCATCCTCCAACAGGTTGAGCAGAACCCCTACCTTGGCATCCAAATCTCAGCAGACCTCAAATGGGGACCACACATCACCAGCCTATGCAAGAGGGCAGGATCTACACTTGGCCTCCTACGCCGGAACCTTCGGAACTGCCCACAAGAGTGCCGTCGCCTTGCCTACATCGCTCTTGTTAGGTCCACCCTTGAGTATGGGTCGGTGGTATGGGATCCCTACTACAAACAAGACATTGAGAGACTTGAACGCATCCAACGCCTGGCTGCGAGGTTCATTACCAAGGACTACAAGTCCAGGGACCCAGGATGCATTGGCAGGATGCTTGAGTACCTCAAACTTCCCACACTCCAGGAACGTCGCCAGCAACTCCGGCTGACGATGCTCTACAAGATCGCCAATGGTCTTGTCCCCGCCCTACCCCCTGATTCCTTCCTCACTCCTGTGAGCGGCACTCGACGTAGGGTCAAACCCACAGCGTACGACGGGTACGTGAGCCAGAATATTATACAGAGACAGGCAACCAACAATAGCCGCTGTTTCAAGGCTCCTCCCTCCAAGACAGAGCAATACAGAGGCTCGTTCTTTGTCAAGACAGTGATCGAGTGGAACAACCTCGACGATATCACCGTCACCATGCCCACGCCCAACGCCTTCTCAGCAGCGTTAGGGCGGCAGAAACCAGTGTGAACAACCCTGTGTTTTTATCAAGTTTTTAACCGTTTGGATTATAACCTTTTAAACAGACAGTGTACCCATTGCCTACATCTGGGCAAACGGACGGTTAAAACCGCTAGGTACAGCAGCAAGAAGACCAGCTGAAGTGTAAATATTACTGTTAAAGATTTTTCTTAGATGCGCACACCCTAAAACGTCACGTTGATAGTCGTCATCGGCTTCTGTGGCGCACCCGCCAATCAACATCCACAGGCGGGCTATCCAGATCCAGATCCAGAAATGTAGGCCTATCTATTTTTTAAAATGATTGTTTTAATTTACTAGCTTCCATTCATCTGCTCAATTGTGTGAACTAATTTAAGCAATGTGAACATATTTTAATTGCAAAAGTTGGTGTACTTAATCCTTTTCCTTTTTTTTCAGGGTAGACTTGCGTATGTGCCTCAACAGGCTTGGATTCAGAATGATACCGTACGCAGCAACATTCTGTTTGGCAACGCTTTAAAACAGCAAGATTATGATAATTGTATCCAGGCCTGTGCTTTGAACCCCGACCTTGAAATCCTTCCTGCTCGTGACCTCACTGAGATTGGAGAGAGAGTGAGATTTTTATTTGTTAATAAATAAAAAAGCTAATTTATTGGGGAGGTAGACAGACAGAGAGGGGAAAGGGACTGAGAGAGAAAGATGGCTTGGGGGATGGGGCGTGGAGGAATAATGAGGAGAGGTTAGGTAAAGGGAAGATGACAAAGTTGTTTCTGCCTAATTAGGCTTTTGTGGTGAGTATTGATCCTATTCACAACCATTGATGAGGGTGGTGGTTGTGGGATGATGATGACGATGATGGTGATGACGATGATGATGTTTCCCTACAGGGCATAAATCTGAGTGGTGGCCAAAAGCAGAGAGTGAGCTTGGCGCGTGCCGTGTACGACGATGCTGATGTGTATTTGCTGGATGACCCTTTGTCGGCAGTGGACAGCCATGTGGGCAAACACATCTTTGAAGAAGTCATTGGTAACACTGGTCTACTAAACCACAAGGTAATTTCATGATGATGTTGATCATGCTTTTCATCTTGATGTTATATAGTTGCATTTTGTAAGGTTTTCTCAATCATTCTGCCTAAGGAAACAGAAACAGGATAAATGTTGATATTTTGATGGTAGGGAAGAGAAGTATTAAGTAGGACCTCCATTTTTCAGGGCTGGCTGCAAGTGCTTACCCATCTCTGTCCCTCCATGATTTAGCTTTCCTTATTTAAAAATAGAGCGAGGTCCCCATTCACAGCTGGTTGGGCTGGGGTGATCATTTTGAGTGGTTTCATTTTTTTGTTTGTTTGGTGATCCTGCACTTCATAGTAAATGAAAATCAAATGTGTGTATTCCAAACAGACGCGAGTTCTGGTGACACACGGTGTTCACTGGCTGCCCCTGGTGGACCGAGTCATTGTCATGATGGATGGCAAGGTCTCTGAAGTTGGAAGCTATGACGAGCTTTTGTCGCACAATGGCGCATTTGCACAGTTCCTCAAGACGTACTTTCTGCAAAAGACTGGTGTAGGGGAGGAAGAGGACCCTGAAGGTAACAGTTTTTGGTTAACATTTCTGTCTTTAATTTCTTTATTTTCCATTTCTGCAATAGGCTGGTGTGAGAAGAGGTTAAATGTATTCTTGGTTGTTTTCAGCACCCTTGTCATCACCATAGTCCTTATGGATCTTTATTTTTTTCTCTGCTTCTTCTTGTCATTAGCGTAACCCTGTAATATTAACAGGCTGTGTTCTGTGTGACAGTGCGGGAGATGCAGAAAAAGGTGCTGCAGCAGTTGGAATCTGTGGCAGAAGATGAGCTGACCAATGAAGAAACACAGAAGTTGCAAAGACAGTGAGTGTTGGTCTAGAGATGAAGATTTTATATATTTATTATGGTGGTGCAACAGCATGGCGGTTAGTCATTGATTACAACCAGGAAAGGTAAAGTAGTGACAGAGAGGAGATGGCCCAGGAAAACCTGGCTGTGAGAAAAAGGAGGTTCCTAATATATTTTTCCCCTATGGCTGATGGGGAAACCTTTACCATTTTACATGCAAGGCAACCAACCTAAGCACATGGGTAAGGTATGTGAATCTGGCAAGCTTCTGTTGAATGTTGAGCAAACAAACGTACCTCCAAATCAAACCAATTATAACGTAGCAGGTTTCAGTGGTTCATCCTGACCATTTCATGTTAAAAAAATAAGAATAAAAAATATAATAATAATAATAATAATAATAATAATAATAATAATAATAATAATACAGGATACTATACAATGAAAGGATAGTGATGTCAGAACATTATGATGTCCAGGAATTGGAATAAAGCTTTCTGGTTTTTTATCAGTAGTTGATTAAGCCCCGATGCTTGAATCCTGATAAGTGTAACTCAGATTCGTTTATCCACGCAACCTGTTCACTCAGCAACAAGGCAAGAGTCGTCGATGAAGTTTTCCAACTTTATTCAGCATACATCAACAACTGCATCACAAATCGCTCGATCGCTTTTTCCACTTTCACCTTTCCAACTCTTTCAACTCTAAAATAGTGCGGCACTTATATAGTCTCTCTATACTCTAGAGAACGTTCGAACATTCCAGCGTGATGCAATTACAGCCAATCACATTAAAATTCATCATCAAAACTATGCACTTACTTACGTTATATAACTTTCTTTAAGCTAGAAGAATCTCTTCAGTCACCAGTAGATCTATCTAGACACTTCGATCGATAGTAAACAAGCAACCCCAGAAAATTCTCCAATAATATCAACCAACGAAAATTATCAACATTATACAAAGCTTCTTCCAACTATTACGCAAAATCAAATCAAAGGTAAATACACTCTGTTATTGCATGCTTTGCAGAACAAAACGATCGGATCTATCGTGAGCGTCTCACATGTACTATCGTGCGCGTCTCAAACGTAACAGTAACCATTTTATTTGTCTGAGCTGATTTTAGTGTGTAGTTCCATTATTAATTGTAATGTTACTGTCAATCTGCAGGCTGTCAATAAACAGTGGAGATGGGGGCGGAGATGACAAAGAGGAGAAGAAGGACAAAGACAAGGATCAAGGGAAGACAGCAGAAAAGTTGGCAGAGATGGGGAAAGACAAACTGATTGAAGAAGAGAAAGTGGAGATAGGACGGGTAAGACTATTACTTAGTATAACATTGCTCAGCACGGCATAGCATTTCATAGCCAAGGCAAAGAGGGGTAAGAGTCTTTGACCCTCTATAAATGACATCTTGCTCACAGTTCTTGACTAAAACAATTGAGGGAAGGTTAGTTGTATTTTTGGAGATGCTTCATTACTTTGTTTGCTCAGTTCTTACTGTTTTATCTATTCAGGTGCAAACTTCAGTGTTCAAAGAATATGCAGGCGCTATGGGATATGGGTACTGCCTGGCTATCGTCCTGGTCTACATGCTGTATGAAGCATTTGCTGTACTGGCCAACATCTACCTCAGTCAGTGGACTGATGACCCTGATCTCAACAATCTCACTGTTTTCCCTGCCAACAGCACAGAGAGACAAGATCGCAACAACTACTATTTGGCGCTGTATGGTGGCTTTGGGGTGGCCCAAAGTAAGTAGGCAAACTTAATAATTCTACTACTACTACTATGGCTACTACTACTATGGCTACTCCTACTATGGCTACTCATACTATTGCTACTACTACTATGGCTACTACTACTATGGCTACTACTACTATGGCTACTACTACTATGCTATTGCTACTACTACTATGGCTACTACTACTATGACTACTACTACTATGACTACTACTACTACTATAACTACTATTTCTATGACTACTGCTGCTACTGCAATTACTACTGCTGGTGCTGCTGCTGCAGCTCCTATTACTACTACTGCTAATTGTATACTGAGCACTCATGGGATATAGATGTCATAATAAAGTGTGCAGAAAACTTATATAAATTTTTTTTGGTAGGTCTGGCTTGCATTTTAGAACACATTTAACACCCCTGTTAGAGACATTGGGTAAGGCTGCTTATGATTGTTTATATTATTTATAATTACTTTTTCACATTTATAATTATTTCCTTCTTTTGCAGCAATATTTGTGCTGATCTACACAGTGATTGAGAGCCTGCGTACTGTGCATGCTTCCCGCCTGCTGCACAGAAAGATGCTGGACCGGATCTTACGTGCGCCCATGGCCTTCTTCGACACGACGCCTACCGGAAGGGTGGTGAACCGCTTTTCCAAAGACATTGACAGCATTGATATGGACCTGCCAATGACGTTCATCATGGGTCTAGACTCATTCTGCATTGTGCTCAGTACCCTTGTGGTCATTGCCTATAGCACCCCTTACTTTATGATTTCCGTTCTGCCACTCTTCGTCCTTTACCTCCTAATACAGGTTGGTACAGCCTTCTGCTAGTAAAGGTTATAAAAGGCTATGTTCGCAAAGTAGACAAGACTTCTCATTGCTGCCTTTTTCACCTACCTGCATTTTTAAACCTATGCATCTATTATGAGGGGAAGTCAGCGGGACATACCCACAGAATTGCTTGAAGCAGGAGGACAAGCAATGATTGATGCCTTCACCATTATCTGTAACAAGATCTGGCAGAGTGGGGAGTGGTCTACACCATGGACCCAATCGCTTGTCATCACTCCTCCCAAATAGGGCAACCTTCAGGAGTGTTAAAAGTACTGCACCGTCAGCCTCATTAGCAATCCCAGCAAAGTCCTCCTGAAAATAATACTCAACAGGTTAAACCCGAAGCTGAAGCTGAACAAATCATAGCTGAAGAACAAGCAGGATTCAGGGTAGGGACGAAATACCACTGATCAGATTTTCAACCTTAGATTAATCTGCGAGAAATAACAACATCTATATCATGTGTTTGTAGATTTAAAGAAAGCGTTTGACAGAGTCTGGCATGCAGCTCTGTGGGTAACCATGAGAGTGTACAACATCAACCCAAACATTATTGAAGTCATTAAAAGCCTGTATTATATGGCTGCCAGTGCAGTCTTCCACAACAGCGTCATCAGGAACTGGTTCAGAACAATAGTCGAAGATGCCTACTCTCTCCAACACTCTTCAACATCTTCATAGAGCGCATCATGTTAGATGTCCTTGCAGATTACAAAGACACAGTCAGCATAGTGGGTAGAGCAATCTCCAACCTCCGTTTTGCGGATGACATTGATGGATTGGCTGGAGAAGAATAAGAACTTGAACAGCTGATACAGAGGCTTAACATCACCTCCAGAGCCTATGGAATGGAAATAAGTGCATAGAATACCAAAATGATGACCAACAACACCAATGCCATCAACACAGATAGAGTCCAAGACCAATCCCTCAACACAGTGCATAGCTTCAAATATTTAGGAGTCATTGTATCAGACAATGGGTCCCGACAGGAAGTCCTCTCCAGGATCACACAAATAAATGCTGCCTTGACAAGATTGAAGCCGATTTGGAAAGACAGGATCATCAGTCTACACTCTAAGGTAAGGCTGCTGCGCTCCCTTGTCATCTCCATCTTCCTATACGCTTGTGAAACATAGACCCTCACAGCAGACCTACAAGAAAGAATACACAGCATAGAGATGAGGTGCTACAGAAGACTTCTGGGCATTTCCTATACCCGGTACATCACCTATGATGAAGTTCGACAGACCATCACACAAGCGATTAGACAACACGATGACATGCTCACAATGGTGAAGAAACTGAAACTCCGATGTTATGGCCACGTCACCAGAGCATCAGGTCTTGCAAAGACCATCCTGTAAGACACGGTGCAATGAGGCAGGAGAAGAAGGAGACAGAAAAAGAGGTGGCAGGAACACATTTGAGAATGGACTGGCTAGACATTGAGCAAAGCCATGAGGGTTGCTGAGGACAGAAAAAGCTGGTTAAACGATCACCTGTGGTGCCCCAGCGACTTTCAAGTTACAGGATAGGATAGGAATAGGATAGGGTCTATTATGAAGTACATAAATTCATTCTGGGACTTTATCCTTTGCTGACAAAGACATACTTTGAACAGAAGTCATTCCTGCATTTAATTTGCCTATAAAGTTCTGGTAAAAGACTACTTGGCAATGACAGTAAATATTATAATCCTAATGTCAATTATTCTGATTCAGAAGAGTGGAAATTGCAAACGCTTAGTTTGAAGATGCTTCTCTGAATTGAAGGCATCTTTTCAGTTCATTTGTTTTTCTTACTGGCTTATGTTGCAGCGCTTCTACATCCCAACGTCACGACAGCTGAAGCGTCTGGAGTCCAAAACGCGGTCTCCAATCTACAACTTCTTCAGCGAGACAATATCAGGAGCCAGCGTGATCAGGGCCTATGACAAGCAAGACCATTTCATAAGGGAATCTGAAAAGCGAGTGGATGCCAACATGATCTATGGTTTCTCCAACTACTCGGCAAACAGGTATCCAAAGTTTTGTTTTGTGATTATTGCATAATGTGTACAGGAGTACATTTATGTTGAATGGGTGGTAAAAAGACTGGATATTTAAGGAATTCATATATGATTGGTTGCGCTTGTTGAAATTTTTTTGGCCTTATATGTATTCTTTTGCCCATGAATCCAAGTTTTTGTGACAATGGTTGTTTACATGGTTTTTTTTCTCTCTCCTTGACAGTGCATCATCTTTGTTTCTGTTTCATTTAGATGGCTGGGTTTCCGACTGGAGTTTCTGGGCAACATTGTGGTGTTTCTGTCTGCGGCCATTGCTGTGGCTTTGAGAGATACAGTGTCTGGTGGCATTGTTGGCCTTTCTGTTTCATATGCATTAGAGGTTGGTTGACTTGTGCATATGTTTGTTGGGTTCTGTCCAGCTCTATATTAGTCTGAACATGATCCCCCCTCCCCCCTACCCCCCCCCCCCCCAATTAGAAACTAAAATACATCGAAAATGAAACAAAACAGACATACCAAAGGAAGAAAAAGCTCTATATGAGAACTATTAAATATGTTCTGTTTTCTTTCACTTGTGATTGTGCAGTAACATGTCATTATATAGTGCATATTCCAGTTCAAAGAACTACTCAAGGCATTGATCTGGCATGTATATGTAATATACAGATAAACCTAACACCACACAAGAGGCATACTTGTTGCGTTTGTGAAAATGAATTTAATAGACTTCTGTTTAAATTATTTAACACTTTTGCTTTTCTGCACACATTTCTTGTGCTTTGGACACTAAATTTTTATTTTCTTCTAATGTTGTGGAAAGAATGATTGTTATGTGATGTTCAATGTCTTAGTTTAGGAAGGAAGTCGCAAACATGATAAGAGATACTATTATTGGTTTAACAGATTACTACTAACTTAAACTGGCTGGTACGGTGCATCAGTGATTTGGAGACGCAAATCGTTTCTGTGGAGAGAGTGAAAGAATACACAGAGATTGACTCAGAGGTAAGTTTTAATTATTTTGTTAACAAATATATTCTGTACGTGAACATAATATATAGTCAAGTCCATTTGGATATTTCCAGACATGTGATGTAGTTGGGAATCAGAATGAGCCAAATGTTTCCGATAGTTGTTTGCTCCGTTGCACTCAAGAACCACTGACAAGATTTTGACTAAAGTTCATACAAACATTACCTGTGCCATCATATTTGCTCTACCTCAAAGGTCAAAATTGCTGGGGCTGGACAGATTTTGATAATTTTTGGTATTCGGGTATTGCCACTTTTGGTCAATCATTGCATGGCAGTGTGTTGGTCAGTCATTTGGTCAGTCAGACAAACACACACACTTATAATACAATTTGTTACCCCTTTAATCTCTTTTGCAAGGCACCGTGGGAAAGCATAGGCCATAGGCCACCAGCTGCCTGGCCACAGAATGGACAGGTAAAGGTGGAGCACTTGTCTTTGAGATACCGACCTGAACTTGACCTTGTTCTGCGAGATGTGTCTTTTACTATTCAGCCAGGCCAAAAGGTAACTGTTCCTTTCTTTGCTGTCTGTGGAAAATAGTTGCTTTATTTTTAATTTTTATTTGGCTTTTTTGATGCCAAAGAACGTCATAACGACTTGAACTGTGTGACATTTGATTATTCTCTTTGGCAGAAGCATTGTTCTTCTACATTTTTACTATCAGTACATGCACACTCAGGGTACTCAGATATGCGCAAATACCCATTGGTTGTATGCTTTTCATTCTGAAGATTAACTGCATTGCCTATATTATTTTATATATAGATATATATAATTTATAATATTATAAAGCAAAGTTGAATATAGATCAAGCGGATTGCTGGATTCCCGATAAAATTATTCAGACATTTATATAATCACTTCCTTTAGTGTATCTTCTTAAAAATGTTATGTTATTATTGCTTTAGGCCTTGTTTTTGTCTTGGATGGCCCCACTCCTCCACTCCTGTTTTGAAAGTCCAGATTCAACACTGATACAGTGGAACCTCCGTTATCTGTCTCTCTGGTATACGACTCCCTCCATTATGTGATCTGAAAACTTCTGACGGATTCACTTCCAATAATAAATGACCTCTGGTATGCGACAACCTCGTTTATGCGACCAGCGACCGTGTCTTAAGCCCTTTATACGACCATCTTAGGCAATTTAAAAGAGATATCAGTTAATTTGTTGTTTGTACCTTTCGTTTTTTCTCTCATGTTAGTGTACGCCTGCTGTTGTCTGCTATTTCCGGTTCGCAAGTAAGGGACATTACTCGCCTACACTGGCTTGTTAAAATGGTGTCGCGCAAGAGGAAAGTTTTGAGTTTGGCAGAGAGAAAGTTTTTCCCTGTTCAAAATGTCTGAAGGCATGACTGTTTTCTATTTTTGAAGTTGTGAATAAAAGACAAAGCTAAAAATGAAACATGTTTTACAGTTTTCTTTGTCAGAGAATCAATGCTGGTGAGTGTGAAAATTATGACTACATACCCCTCCGAGCCTGACCCTATCCCCCCTCCCCCCTCCCACCCCTTGTTTCCGGTATAAGACCACTTCTATTATAAGACCGTTTTTTCTCAGATTTTGGACGGTCGTATACCGGAGGTTCCACTGTACTATCCTATCCTATTCTGTCCCGTAACCCGGAGGTCGTAGGGGCACCACAGATGATCGTTTAACCAGCATACTTCATCTTTCTCTGTCCTCAGCAGCTCTGATGGCTTCGCTCAGTGTCGAACCAGTCCATTCTCGAATGTTGTCCTCCCACCTCTTTTTCGGTCTCCCTCTTCTTCTACTTCCTTGCACTGTGCCTTGCAGAATAGTCTTTGCAAGGCCTGATGGTCTGGTGACGTGGCCATACCATCGGAGTTTCCGTTTCTTCACCACTGTGAGCAGGTCATCGTGTTGTCCAATGGTTTGTGTGATGGTCTGTCGGGCTTCGTCGTTGGTGATGTGTTGGGTATAGGAAATGCCCAGAAGTCTTCTGTAGCACCTCATCTCCATGCTGTGTATTCTTCGTTGGAGATCTGCTGTGAGGGTCCATGCATCGCAAGCATATAGGAAGATGGAGATGACAAGGGAGCGCAGCAGTCTTACTTTCATCACTGATACGGTATTTGGTTAAGAAGAGGTCTTTAAATGATGGACTCTGGCTGTCAACATACTGTCTCTTACATCATTGTTATTTGCTCTTGGAGTGTTGTAACATTTTTTTTTAAAATACATTCATCCAGGTAGGAATAGTTGGGAGGACAGGGGCAGGCAAGTCCTCGCTGACGCTGGCGCTGTTTCGCCTGATAGAGCCGGCAGAGGGTGAGATACTGTTGGACAATGTCAATATCGCCAACATCGGACTGCATGACCTGCGTGCAAAGCTGACCATTCTGCCTCAAGACCCTGTCATCTTTGCTGGCAGTCTCCGCCTAAACCTAGACCCCTTTGGCATATACAGCGATGATCAGGCAAGTTGACTCTCATTATTTAACATTTAAATCAACTGAAGTGAACAAAAATAGAACATAAAAATGTATTTAATAGTTCTAAGGAAAATGGGAACAATATATCGGTGCCTGGAAATAAAACTTCAGTAATTCAATCATAACTTTGAATACATTAGCACAGTACTGTTTCCGGCCTGCAATTCATCAATGCAAATTTTATCATTTTCAAACTGTTATGATTGAGACGCACACGATAGATCCAATCATTTTGTTTTGCAAAGCATGCAATGATATGTGTATTTGCGCTGTTGCTAGAACAAGCTTTGTATATTGGTGAGAACTTTCTGGAATCACTTGTTTAATATCTATCGAATTTTCCAGACCTTACGGGCCAACAGCTGGTCAAATCATGTAGATTCATAAACATTATGTGACGTAAAACAGTGCAAAGTTCCTGTGACGAGTTTTATTTTGATTGGGTGTTATTGCACCATGCTGAAATGTTTGAAGTTTTTCTTGATTTGAGAGAGACTATATAAGTAATGCACTGGCTGCTTGACAAGGTGATTTTAGATGATCTTTGTAGTAATTTTCAGAAAGCAGTCTTGTATGCGGTTGTTGATTTTTGCGGAATACAGTTGGAAAACTTTATGCGATGACTCCTGCCTTGTTGCTGAGTGAACAAGCTGCATGGCTAAATGAATTCGAATTACACATATCAAGATTCAAGCATTGGGGCTGAATCAACTATTGATAAATAACGTGTAACACAGACATCAGAGTTAGCCATAGCAGAATGAAAATACTTACGAGCATCCAGTTTCTCATACATACTGTCACTTTGAGTTCTCTAATTTCCATATATACAGTATTTTCTATTTTGCTTTTTTTTTTTTTTTTTGGTCCAATTTCGTAGAAGCAGTTCAGAGATCGTGTTAGTTATTCATTCAATTGTGATGTGTATGTTAATAATAATGAAAAACAAATGAATAAATGAAGAACTAGATAAGACAAATCAATGTGTTTTAAGTGTGTGTACATGCAGACATGTGCACATTTTGGAATACACACTGATAGTTATGAGAGAATTGTTCATTTCCCGCCGTGGTTGAGATTTATTGGGTGCTTGTATGTGCCTTTATTATGATAGCGAAACAGAACTTGTCATAGCAAGAGATTTTTAAATTTATTTTGTTTGTTATTTTACTTTTACTTTGTAGGTTTGGCAAGCTTTGGAGCATGCTCACCTGAAGACATTTGTCAGCTCTTTGCCTGACACTCTGGAGCACGAGTGTGGAGAAGGTGGTGAGAATCTGAGGTATGGCTTGTTCTTTTTACTTTAATAAAGTTCTTTGTATTTGATGTGTAGGTGGTCAGTTTAGATGCACAATGCATAAACTAGATTGCTGCAGTAGCCCATGTCACCCAGACTCACATGCAGAAAGCTGGTGTCATCACTATATCCTACCCTTCTTATTGGCACATATGCTTGTCTCTCTATTGACCTGATGTTCAAAGATGCCTTACGTTAGATAACTAATCGCCAAAGGATTGTTTCTGTTAGCTTAAAGCCGAAGACATTTTACTTTGAAAGCAAACAAGCATTAAGTCCTTCATTTCAGTGGTCGATGACATTGGCCAGTGCTCAGGATGCAGCAATTTTCCAACAGTGGTGGCTAGAGTTTGATCCTGATTTTGACCAGCACCTTGAGTAGCTCTTTGAACTGAATAAGATAACAATTACAACTTTTACTGAATGGGTTTCTTTTGTGACGTGTGCAGTGTGGGTCAGCGGCAGCTGTTGTGTCTGGCTCGCTCTCTCTTGCGTAAAACTAAAATCCTGATTTTGGATGAGGCTACTGCCGCTGTGGACATGGCAACGGACGACCTCATTCAGCAGACAATACGCAGCGAGTTTACTGACTGCACCGTTCTGACCATCGCCCATCGCCTCAACACTGTGATGGATTATGATAGGTGAGTTGTTGGTAGTACTGAATTGCATTGGAGTGTGAGGGCATTGGAGTGTGAGGGGAGACAGAGACTTTAGTTAGACACAATCAGAGGTGCCAACCAGTACGGATTGACCGTATTTAATTCCGGCGAAGTGAATTAAATACGGAAATACGGTAGCTTTTATAAAAATACGGAGGAAAAGTTGCCGATCTTTTATCTTTGCCAGCGGTGCTTCTGTACCGGTTTCTGGTCTCATAATAGTACTCCTGCACTCACTGAACATCGCTGTGTTCAACAAGCTGATTTTCATGGTGATTTTAGAGTAAAACAAGTGTGGTGTTCAACAAGCTGATTTTTATCGTGATTTTAGAGGATTGAAAAAAGCCTTCTGTTTCAGAGGGAAGCCTGTCGTTACTTTATAGTGTCATAGGCTAGGTTTTGCGAGAAAAAAAATACTGACAAGTGTTAAAAAATACTGACAAACGGGTCCGAAAATACTGACAAGAAGATTAGGGGGTTGGCACCTCTGCACAATACATTTTTCTCAATGGTGCTTTAAGGTTATTTCTGTTGTGATTTTTGTTTTCTCTGTAACTCTCTGAGCACTTAAGATTCCTTGTTGTGATTTTTGTTTTTTCTGAGTACTTTGAATTCCTTTCTTCCCCCCAGGATCTTGGTGCTGGATAAAGGTCGCATGGTGGAGTTTGACAGCCCAGAAAACCTACTGAAAGACCACAGCACTATTTTCTATCAAATGGCATCAAGCTCTGGGCTGGTTTCATGATTATATGATGCTTAACGTGGCTGATTTATGAGATTTCATCTTTGGTGGTAAAAATGAAAACTGTGGGTGTTTGTGCTTATGTGATGTCCTTTAAAGTCTGAGTGATTTGGGTGTTTGTGCTTTCATTATAAAAATTCTGTGATTTTGGGGCTTGTCTCATCTACGAAAATAAAGATGCCATATTTGACTTCTTCGACTTTAAAATAATTAAAATGCTAATAGTTGATCCCTTTGTTAATATTTTTATTGTAATTTGGTTGTGATTGTTGATGTATTTTACATCATAAAAACTAACGTATAAAAACTTATTTCTGTTTGTATTTGTGCTACCTACGGAGATAGAAATGTTAGCATTTGATTTTGATGCTCTTTGTACTCTTTGATACTTGAACTTGTCTTTCTCTTTTCTAGTTTTTTAATTAACAGATTTTTCCAAGGACAAGAAAAACATATAGGATCTGTATTTTTTTTAATCATATTAGTTTCTCTCCATTTATAAACATGTCGCTTTTTCAGTGTTATACTTTTGCTTTGATGAAGTATTTTGCCCTTTCAGCTTTAAAAGGTCGATCTCAATCTGTGCAAAAATTAATAATATCTTTTTATCCTTTTTTAATAAAAATGATAATTTTTTTTTTATTTCACATTTTAGAAATGAAGCTTAGAGAAATTTTGCGATGAAAGAATAGAGGGAGCAGCATAGTGGAGGCAGTAATTTGGGGCACAGAATGCTTGTGATGAATACAAGGAATTTGATAAAAGAAGATTTTGCTAACTTTTAAGGTACACATTAAACTGCGGTGTATTTTGTGTTAAGCAATTTTTTCCACCTTGGATTTTTATCTACCAAAAAATCAACAATGACATCCGAAAAGGCATGCGCACAGCAAAGGAGAACTGGATAGAAGATCAATGCCAGGAAATAGAGAACAATCTGAACAAGAACAACAGCAAGAAGGCCTACCAGACTGTGAAGCGGCTGACAAGTGTTAAACAGCCCAAAGTCTCCACTATCCAAAGCAAGTCTGGCATTTGCCTTACAGAAGAACAAGAAGTCTTGGACAGATGGACAGAGTACTGCTCTGACCTTTACAACCATACACCAAATGGAGACCCATCAGTTCTAGCATGTCCCGAGAGCAGAGAAGAAGAAGAAATCCTCCCAATTCTCCGGGAAGAAGTTGAGGCAGCAGTGCAATCGCTGAAGAAAGGGAAGTCAGCGGGAGTGGACAACATACCAGCGGAACTGCTACAAGCAGGAGGAGAAGCGATGACTGATGCTCTCACCATTATCTGTAACAAGATCTGGCAGAGTGGGGAATGGCCTACACCATGGACCCAGTCGCTTGTCATCACTCTTCCCAAAAAAGGTAACCTTCAGGAGTGTGAAAATTACCGCACCATCAGCCTCATCAGCCATCCCAGCAAGGTCCTCCTGAAAATAATACTCAACAGGTTGAAACCACAAGCTGAACAAATCATAGCTGAAGAACAAGCAGGATTCATGGCAGGGCGAAGTACCACTGAACAGATTTTCAACCTCAGAATAATCTGTGAGAAATACCTACAGCACCAACAACATCTATATCATGTGTTCATAGACTTCAAGAAGGCATTTGACCGAGTCTGGCATGCAGCTCTATGGGCAACCATGAAAGTGTACAACATCAGCCCTAAAATTATAGAAGTCATCAAAAGACTGTATGACAAGGCTACCAGTGCAGTCCTCCATAACAGCGTCATCGGGAACTGGTTCAGAACAACAATCGGTGTGCGTCAAGGATGCCTACTTTCCCCAACACTCTTCAACATCTTCCTAGAGCGCATCATGTCAGATGCTCTTGCAGATCACGAAGGCACAGTCAGCATAGGGGGCAGAGCAATCTCCAATCTTCGTTTTGCGGATGATATTGATGGATTGGCTGGAGAGGAACAAGAACTTGAACAGCTTGTACAGAGGCTTGACACCACCTCCAGAGCTTATGGAATGGAAATAAGTGCAGAGAAGACCAAAATGATGACCAACAACACCAATGGCATCAACACGGACATCAAAGTACAAGGCCAATCCCTCAACACAGTGCACAGCTTCAAATATTTAGGAGCCATTGTGTCAGACAATGGGTCTCAACAGGAAGTCCTCTCCAGGATCGCACAAACAACTGCTGCCCTGACAAGGTTGAAGCCCATTTGGAAAGACAGAACCATCAGTCTGCATTCCAAAGTAAGACTGCTACGCTCTCTGGTCATCTCCATCTTCCTATATGCTTGCGAAGCATGGACCCTCACAGCAGATCTCCAACGAAGAATACAAAGCATGGAGATGAGGTGCTACAGAAGACTTCTGTGCATTTCCTATACCCAACACATCACCAACGTTGAAGTCCGACAGACCATCACACAAGCCATTGGACAACACGATGACCTGCTCACAGTGGTGAAGAAACGGAAACTCCGATGGTATGGCCACGTCACCAGATCATCAGGCCTTGCAAAGACCATTCTGCAAGGCACAGTGCAAGGAGGTAGAAGAAGGGGGAGACCGAAAAAGAGGTGGGAGGACAACATTCGAGAATGGACTGGTTTGACACTGAGCGAAGCCATCAGGGCTGCTGAGGACAGAGAAAGATGGAGTATGCTGGTTAAGCGATCATCTGTGGTGCCCCTACGACCTTCGGGTTATGGGACAGGATAGGATAGGATAGGATTTTTATCAGTACTTATATTTTATTTTTGACTAGCATGCGTTGCATTGTGAACCTATGTACTCACCCCCCCCCCCTCCATCCCTCCATCAACCTCCTCCTCCTACCCCCCCTCCCTCACCCCCAACAAAAAAAGAAGAAAATCCCAGATTTTTGCAAATCTGTGTAAGATGAGTCCTAAATTGTCCAAAAATGATAATCACAAAAAATGTCAGTCCATCTGTCTGTCTGTCCGCCGTCTGTGCAAAAACTTTAAAGTGGCTATAAGTACTCAGAACCTATTTCAACTATCTCAATCAAATGTGGTAACATGGTGTTTACCCATGAGACCTCATAACTGATCAGTGAATGAATGACTACACTTCAGGGTCAAGGTCACAGAATCATTACTTATTTGTAGAAAAAATTGCAATTTTTCACAAAATTTCATTTTTTTTCTGTGTTATTAATATTGAGCTTATGATTCTTTGATGCATGATAGATATCAATGAGACACACATAGTTTGCAAATTGGGTCAACCTCACTTAAAGGTCACTGGAGCTGTCCAAAGTTGGTTTGTATAGGTACTTTGAAGTGACCTTGACCATAAACTAGGAGAGACATAAAGTCCAAACTTGTATTTAGAAATTGATCTTTTATAGGTGTTTCGTTTTTGCATTGATTTTGAAGTTCAAGGTCATTTTAGGCCTTGCAAAAACATACAAAAAATAGGTAATCGTACAGTGAAATAGCTTTATATTTAACCCATAGTATACAAAACATTGGGTTATTTGATCATACATGCATGAGAGGTCACAAGAAGTTCAAGGTCATCCTAAGGTCAAGCCTCAAGGTGACTGAAGTTCAAGATCATGGGTTAAATATAAAGCCATTCCACTGTACGATTACCTATTTTTTGATTTGGGAGGAGTGGGCATGAGAGATCATGTGAAGGTCAAGCTCATTCCAAGGTCAGTGTCATTGAAGGTCAAGGTCATCCCAAACCACCGTTTTTGGGGGCATAATTTAACTTTTGCTGTAGTTTTATTTGATAGAACAGAGTGTATATGGATCCAGAGGTCAGTGTCATCTCAAAATCAAGAGCATGGAAAGATCAAAGTCAGTATTTCTTTTCTTTGCATCTTAATGCCAACATTTCATTTCGTTTTTTCTGGGCACTCATTTTCATATTAAATATTGAGAGTTCCATAATGAGCATGTGAGTCATATGGGCTTTGCTCCCTAGTTGTGACTTATTTGGGTATGTGTTTATAAGTGTTGATCATAACACACAGCCTCGTATTTAAACCTTTGCATGTTTGTTGTTGGCATCTGTTACGTTGAAACGCGAACAAAAGTATGTCTGAAACGCGCATGATAGATCTAATCGTTTCGTTTTGCAAAGTATTCAATAATGGAGTTTATTTACCTTTGATTCGAGTTTGCATTGTTGTTAGGAGAGGCTTTGTATAACGTTGATAATTTTCGTTAGTCGATATTATTGGAGAATTCTCTAGATTTTGAGTATTTACTATCGATGGAAACTTCCCGATAAATATCGAAGTATGAGAACATTCCCGGAAGGAGAAGAAATATGTATGACGTAAGACAGTAATGACGAAGTTAGAAGCGATTGGTTAAATTGCGTCATACGAGATTGATCCAGGGTGTTCGGGAGTATCAAGAGACTATTTAAGTGCCGCAATGTTTCAAAAGTGGTGTGTTGTGATAGTGTTGTTGTTGATAGTGAGTTGGAAAGTAAAAATTTGAGAGTGGAAAGGCGATTGAGCGATTGTATGCAGTTGTTGATGTGTGCTGAATAAAAGTGGAAAACTTCATACGAAGACTCAGTGACTTGTATGCTGAATGAGCAGGCTGCGTGGATAAACGAATCTGAGTTACACCTTATCAGGAATTCAGCATTGGGGCTGAATCAGATACTGATAGAAAACACCAACATCGATACGAGAGTAACAGCATCATGAAACAACTTTTCTGTATGGCATGTAACACTTTCTACAGTGAAAATCTGAAAATCCCAATCTTCTTGCATTTGAGGTCCACAGCTATGTGCACTTATTTTCCAAACCGATGATTGTCACAGTTCTTTTGTGGTCTTTTTGAGGAAGCGGATCAGTCGATTATATTTAAAGATTGGATATATTCAACTTAAAGATGAACATAGATCTTCAGCAGGTTCAAATGATCCAATTTTCACTGTAGGGAATTTCATGTAAGTGGTTATTGGGTGAAAAAGGAACAGATGTGTTGTACAGTTTTAAATTGCCATTGTCTATATCTCAGTGTATGTCAGGAAGTAGACAATGTCATTGACCCCTGTCTTGCTCAATCTATCATTATATTGGAGGATGATGAAAACTTGCGTAACAACAGTGTCGACAAAAGGTTTAAGCTTATAATAATAATAATAATAATAATAATAATATTGGATGTTAAATGCGCCATATTCCTAAATCAGACTCGGTAAACAGAAAGCATGGCGATCTGTAACCAAAATATAGACGTACACTCACATGTTACAGACACTCCTACATACACAACAAACACATATTCATCACTCGGACATATGGTGTAAAATGCAAGTCGCTATTAGAAGATGGAAATCAAAATTGAATTTTATTTTTGAAATGTGAGATCATGGATGTATATTGAAGACAATGTACATCCTTGGTGAGATAGACTGCATTCAGTAACATTATTAAAGTGATCTCATGATGTGTATGTGTTTGTATTCGTGTGGAAGTAATGGAATCGTTCAATGGTAGAATGCTTGCCTGGGCCATGGGAGCCCTGAGATCCTGGTTCATGTATTTTCACTGTAGTGAATTTCATGTAAGTGGTTATCACAAAAGTCATCTTTCTGTAATACTCTTTTTATAGTGTTTCACCTTTCCCATGTTGCTGCAATGGCCGGTTTAAAAATTAGGATTTTTTGTTGTTTTTAAACCAAGGTGGCAGACGTAAATAAAATAATGTGCATAAGTTTAAGTTGTTCAGAGTTGATCAGTAGTAGTTCAGTGCGCATCAACCAGCCATTTGCCTTTTGGATGACTTGAGTTAGATCCTAATTTCAGCCAGAGAGTTGCACTTAGAGCTGGTAAGAATGCTATATAGGAACATTTATTTTTGTTATGGGTGTACATGTGGATGTGTTTAATATTTGGATGTTGACTTGTTGGTCTGTGTGGTGTTGATTTTATATGTTGTTTCTGAGTCGTTGGAGACAAATGTTAAATAAAGATCTGATCATTCCGTGTCAGATACGATTGGTTATAATGATGGACATGTGGTGTTTTGTTCTTGCTAATATTTTGTTTCAAAGTGCATAATAAAAAGTAATCGCTGTTGCACACTGAACTTTGTATTTTGTACTTGATAATTGTATTGGATGTGTCACCTTTTATCATACTGTTATTTTGGTTGTGCATATCAGTTGCCCAGGTAACATTAAACTGTTTTTCATCCTCAAGTAAATTCAAATGATTACATGAACTACTGATTCATAAAGTTTATATAAGGAAGAAAGGTATCAGTTAAAACATATTTATATTGTGCTTTTGTGTGTGTGTGTACAAACATATTGGCTGCCACAGAAATATACTAAAGACATGCTTCTCAAAACATTAGAACTGCGCTGAATAAGAAATTCATGCATTTGCCTGTATAAATCTACAAACCATGACAAACTTAAAGCAGCAACTTTAGAAGGATGTGCTGAAGCTTAATGGTAATCATCTCAGTGTTGGTCACCATTGATTCGATTCATACAACAATGTGCAAAGATTCAAAGTTTCACTATGGAATAAAATGGAGAACTGCTATAGCATTTAAAATGTACAATTATAATATTATACATTATCTCTATGTACCTTCCCATATGTTTAACTTCTCTTGAACTGTTTCATAATTAATATTATCATTATTATTATCGTTGTTGTATAATGAACGTATCTCCATGTACCTTTTCCTTCCCATGCGTTTAACTTGTTTCCCTGTTTCTGAACTATTATTATTATTAATTATTATTATTATTGTTGTTTTGTTATTTATTATTATTTATTTTTTATTTTAAAAAAATGTGTTCTTCTTTTTACATTTATTACCTTGTACACTACCTGTTGCATTTGCTCTTACTTTTAATCTTAAACTCTACTTTATTTTAAAACTTCAAACTCTTTGAATATTTTGACTATTACTCACCTATTATTATAACTATTGCTTCTTTTTTTTAACCTATTTTCTAAATATCATTTATTTCTTTCTTGGAGTTGTGTTGGGAAGGATATCATTTTGTTGTGTGTTGTGTTTTGTGCGCCTGAAGGAGAGTTTAGCTCAAAAATTTGCATTGAATCGTTTAGTCTTGTCTTTGTCAAAATTAGCATTCCTTGACTTGTATGTATACATTTGTTTCTCATTATTACAATGAGAAACAAATGTGTACATAACCAAACTTTAATGAGAAACAAACATTACATAAACCAAGAGAATGCTAATTTAGACTAAAACGAGACAAAACGACACAATGCAAATTTTAAAGTATACATCTTCTTTAGGCAAACCGTGAAAGAACAAAACAATACTTCCCAAACCAACTTCAAGACTTTTTCTTTATTGTGTTTTGACCACCTGAAGAAGAGCTTAGCTTGCAAATTTGCATTGTTTCATGTTTTTTGTCTAAATTAGCATTTTGGTTTGTGTAAAGTTTGTTTCTCATTAAAGTTTCACTATGGAGACACATGAATTGTTTGTTTTGTTTATTTATTATGATTTTGCACTATTTCATGGTTTTGATTTGTGTGACCAACTTTAGAAACACACAAGATTGAACTAAAGCAAATAAAAAGAGATTTTTTGATCATTTTTAAAACAACGAAGTAATTTATTTCTCTTTAGAGTAAAAAGAAAGGGAGGGAATGTAGTTGGTGAGGAGTGAAGATATTAACTAGATCACAGATAAGTTGAATTAAGAAACAAACAGGAAAGGTGAGAAGTTGAAAATAGAAATGTATAACTAGTAAACTGCAATCGGTTTGCTGTGTATTAACAATTACATAACAAACATTCTACGCTTGCATAATTTTAAAATCACTATCCTGACCTCTTTCTATTTAATAGTCTCCCTTCCCAGCAATTCTGTTTACTTCCGGTGCTTCACATTTATTTTTGTTTGGTTTGGGCTGCATTTAAGTGCGGCATTTGCTGTTTAAGGTAGTATTTTTATCCTTTGAAATATGTGAGCCAGTTTTATCATTTGAATTTTTGCATTTTGCTTTAAAGATAATTGAAAAATGCATTAGAAGTAGATATTATTTGCGAGCTCCGTTGCAATGTTAATGTTGCTTTCGGCAAGTCAATTTTGCACATAGAAGAATTTTCTGGGCCCACAGACATTTGTGATTTTCTCCTTCTTTACCCCTTTACAGCCTTCGAGTGTTATGTGCAACGTTTTGCGGATTTATTTTTTAAATGTTTACAGATGCTCGAACACAAAAGGTCACAGGTCTATATGCTCTCCCGACTTCTGCCATTCAAGGCTGTTGTCACACTCACACACAGTCTCTTCTTTGTATACCTCTAACTGGAGGAAATTAGTCCACAATTCGATAGTTGAGCATCTTGTCTGGGGGTACAAACTGGAGGTGGTTCAAGTGAGTTCCAATGTTCGCTAGCTAATCAGACTGTTAAGTAAATAGACTTGAAAGGGTTCATGCTTGGTGCATTCACAACAGTTCTGGCAAGTTATTCCAGTTGTTGACAGCCCTCGACCCAAAAAAGTTTTGTATGATGTCCAATCTTGGTGCTTGTTTATGAAGCTTTAATTAATGTCCCCTAGTTCTGTTGCTATCACAAGGTCAAAGAAGGTGACAGCAGTTGCTTAAACTGCTGGTGCAGCGACTTTTAGGCCTCGGGCAGCCTTTGGCTACAGGTAATAGGGCCTCAAGAGTACTCAGGCCTCAGCTTGCTGTCGTTGGAATGCATGAAATAAGTCCAGCAGCTCCACATGATTGTGCCTACAGCAAATAGCTTCAGATTACTCAAGGCTTTTATATATGTGTGTGTGTGTCTGCACCACACTATGGAAAACACAGCAACCCTCTAGTAACAACCTAGAGCAGCAAATGGATCAACCTATTGATTTTGGCTGCTCAACTCAAGAAGACTGGATTTTGTATTTGTTGTGCGTATACACTTCTATTATATGGAACCTCTTGTAGATCAGACTTGGCATCTTCAGTGCCTACAGGCATTTGTTATACTCATACTTATCTCTGATCTATGGCACCATGTGAGGAACCATTATCTGGACATTTTCTATCAAATGGATCATGGATGTCTTTCTTATGGAGCGAAACCCAAACAATGTTGCCATACTCAAGGTGAGGTCACATTTGTAAGTCCTCTGAACAGATGGCTGACCGTACTAGCAATAGTTGAACTTGAAAGATCTTCTGATAGACCAAGAACCCTATTTGCTTTGCCTAATGCCTTCTCACAGTGCTGAATAAACTTCAACGATGGCTCAGCATAGACACCCAGACTCCTTTCTTACTTGGAGTTTTCTAGTTTGAATTGTGTGCTCCCATCTTTCATGGTGTATGACCTGCATTCCCCCATCCTAAATGCATCGCTTTGCACTTCTCTGCGTTGAAACTGAACTGCCATTTTCTGGACCATTCCTGCAAGGCCTCCAGGTCATTCTGTAGAGACCTTCTTTTCTCAGGTGTGTTGGCACGGTTGAAGATTATGGTGTGATCTGCAAAATCCTCTCCAGGATCGCACAAACTGCTGGCCTGGCAAGGTTGAAGCCCATTTGGAATGACAGGACCATCAGTCTACATTCCAAGGTAAGACTGCTGCGCTCCCTTAGCATCTCCATCTTCCTATACGCTTGCGAAACATGGACCCTCACAGCAGATCTACAACGAAGAATACAAAGCGTGGAGATGAGGTGCTACAGAAGACTTCTGGGCATTTCCTATACCCAGCACATCACCAGCGACGAAGTCCGACAGACCATCACACAAGCCATTGGACAACACTATGACCTGCTCACAGTGGTGAAGACACTGAAACTTCGATGGTATGGCCACGTCACCAGAGCATCAGGCCTTGCAAAGACCATCCTGCAAGGCATGGTGCAAGGAGGTAGAAGAAGAGAGAGATTGAAAAAGAGGTTGGAAGACAACATTCGAGAATGGATTGGTTTGAAACTGAGCGAGGCCATGAGGGTTGCTGAGGACAGGGAAAGATGGAATGCACTGGTTAAACGATCATCAGTGGTGCCCCTACGACCTCTAAGTTATAGGATAGGATAGGCAAAAATGTGTATGATGATGAGTCCAGTCACACTTCTGGCATGTCGCTTATACTGTTATAGTGATAAGAACAAAAACGGACCCAAAACGTTTCCTTGTGGGATGCCGCTCAGGAACAACGTCCAGCCAGTAGCTGAGCCTCCAAGAACCACCCACTGTTTTCTTCTGCACAGGAAGTCTGATAGACATCAATGGTACTTTCAATTCTGTAGCCCTGAAGTTTCATGAGCAGTCTCTAATGGGGCTTTAGAAAAAAGCTGTTTCCCGAGATCGATGGTGGTAAAGAGCTGTGTTTTGCAAGACCTCCCCTCCCAAGATCCCATGCTGACAGTAAAGAAGTGTTTCATGTGTTGAATAATTGCATTTTTAAGTTGAACGATCTCTCAAGCATCTTGCAATCGATGTCAGGTTTGTAGTTCCATGCATTTACTTTATTGCCTCTCTTGATTATTTAATTAACACAGACATTAAAGTCCAAGGCCAATCCCGCAACACAGTGCATACCTTCAAATATTTAGGAGCCATTGTAATTTGTATCAGACAATGAGTCCCGACAGGAAGTCCTCTCCAGGATCACAGAAACAACTGCTGCCCTGACAAGGTTGAAGCCCATTTGGAAAGACAAGACCATCGGTCTACATTCCAAGGTAAGGCTGCTGCGCTCCCTTGTCATCTCCATCTTCCTATACGCTTGCGAAACATGGACCCTCACAGCAGATCTACAATGAAGAATACAAAGCATGGAGATGAGGTGCTTTTCTTATACTCAGCACATCACCAACAACGATGTCCGACAGACCATCACACATGCCATTGGACAACACGATGACATGCTCACAGTGGTGAAGAAACTGAAAGACCATCAAGGCACGATGCAAGGTGGCAGAAGATAAGGGAGGCAGAAAAAGAGGTTGGAGGACAACATTCGAGAATGGATTGGCTTGATATTAAGCGAAGCCATGAGGGTTGCTGAGAACAGAAAAAGATGGAATACACTGGTTAAATGATCATCTGTGGTGCCACTACAACCTTCGAGTTATGGGATAGGTTAGGATAGGCACAGCGACTCAACCAAAGCTTTTTAGATTTTGAAGTTAGGTCAGCCAGGCTAGCTATAAATAGCTTCGTCGATGCTTCCTTTCAAGGGAGGGTGCAGGCAAGCTATAAATAGCCCGCAGCAAGCAAAATGTGGAGGCACTAAACAATGCTGCTCACATAGGAATTGAGCTGGTGTGTATGAAGCCTTGGGATTAGTCTTTTCTTGCTGCTCTACTCTTCTCTCGAAGTCTCTCTTTGCCATTATTACCTCCAATTGGGCCTGATTCCTGCACCTTGTGAAATCCTAATAATCCCTACCTTCCCTCGTTTTCAGATATCACTTGAAGGCTTGGTGTTTCTTTCTCAGTTTCGTCATGATGTGCACATTCAATCATAGGGGTTTCTTTGGTTTGCTTTGTCCTCCCGTCTCAACCTATTTACTTGGGATATGCTTCTGAACTGCAGTCTCCAAGGTTCTGTGGATCACATTCCATGTTTTTTCAGTACAAGCTAAATTCCTTAGTTTTTCATCCCAGTCAACCCGGCCCAAAACAGATCTCATGGTTTCATAATGATAATCTGCCTTGTCATACAAGTATCTCCGCTGGGTGCTATGCTACGCTTTGTGACAACACTCAAGCTGGAACACTAGGCGAATGTGGTGACTCTTTCCAGTAGGTGCTTTGAAGCCGACCTCCACCACCAAGTCAGACTCATTGGTTAAAATTAAGTCTAAAATTGTTTCTCTTTTCACCCCCTTTCCTCCCCTTCTCCCTTCTCTCCCCTCAACCCCACCTTCCCCTCCAATGAGTTGGCTGCATGGCATTCTGAAAAAGAAATAATCGCAATTCCCATACACACTTGAGGAACTTGGCGTCAGGATGTTCCATCCCCAACATAGGACTAGTAGAACCCATACCCTCTATCCAGTCCGTAGAAGAGTGCTTGAAGTCCTCCATCAAACAGATTTTTAGTTTAGTTAGTTTAGTCATTGTTTATATGGTCCAGCGGACTGCAAAAAGCTGAATCACGACCACTACTTGGTTGAAAGAAAGCTCACCCCTGATCTGCTGAAACAACCCTAATGGTAACGCGAAGGCACTCCACCAGTCACTTTATAAAAAAGGCATCCCATTCCCGTTTACAAAAACAAATTAGAATATAAGCATCATTATAAACTTTTAACAAAACACAGTCCTAGTGGCCATTTGGCAGAAAGCGTCCAATATCCCCAAGCTGACCCAACAGATCCTATTCACAAATGAGGAGTTTTAGGAGAATTTTCAAGAAAAAAGGTAGGCGACTGGTTTAGCGAAAAAGATAGTAGATTGATAGAACAGATTAGAAACGAGAAAGAAAAATGAGAATGACAGAAACCAGTAATTTAAAGCACTAAATTTCCACAAAATGGGGATATATTTATACAGAAAACCCTGGCACTCCATCAAACAGATGTGAGAGTAGCCTGAAGCAGCCACCTTGATCAGAAACTGCCTAACACTGGCATCATTCTCCGCAGTGGTATTTGATGATGTGTAAACACAACATTCCAATAGTGACAGTTGAGACAAAAAAGTTGGTGCCAGATATGTCTGGTGCACAGTTTGAATTTCAATTTGACAGAAAATGACTTAAAGTATTCCACATGTGTGTGCAATTTGAGTTATAATTTTGTATTTTTACATTCATTTTCTTACTTTGTAATTTCAGGCCCACATTCATAGTGATTGCATCAGTACCTTGCTGCACAGGTATGAATGAGCTGAAAGAAGAAGTGGTGAAAAAACAGCTGGAACAGTTGCTGTTGGACCATTCTTTGTCTGAATCCCTGGGGTTTGTTTTCATTATAAATTATTATTTTGTCTGAATGCATAATGATACATCAATCGATTTATGAATTTTAAAAATATGTTGTTATTGGTAGTCTAGATCATACCAGTTAAAGAATAATTTTACCTGGTTATACCTGATAAGGTTATCTCCAGTTTGGTGCATTTGATTTTTAGGATCAATAAACTACTGAAATAAGAACTATTGTAAAAACAACAAATATGGTACATATTTTCATAATTTACCTTTTTATTTTGGGGTGTCGGATAGCGCAATGGTTGGAGCACTCGCTACTGTGTCGCAAGTTAAGCACTGTCCAGTGCGGTTAGCACTTGGATGGGTGACCGCAAAACGTGAAGCGACAAATAACAACGCCCCCAGTTGACTCAACTGTGACTAAGTACCTACTCTCTTAAGGGTGGGGAAGGTAAAGCAGCGAGGGAGAGAGATGGGCATCACCCTCATTACGCTGGCCCAAGATAAGTGTGATCTCCAACATCGTGCTACCCTACGGCCACAAGGCTATGGGACTACCTTTACCTTTTTTTTTAACCTCTTTATTACACGTTCTCTGATGGCTAGCAGTATAGATCTACAAGTATGGTTAAAGTGTTAAGAAGTGTACATTGATTTTTGTTTAATCTTATTTCTCTTTGCTTAAATTATATTTCTAGAAGGACTCCTATATACTTATTTGCCAGAATAAGTGATATCATAATTAATGATTCATATTAATTAATGTTATATTATGTGCAGTGCTGCAGATGACATAGTGGTGCAGTATGTGTTGGGCGTTTTGACAAACTTAGATTGTGGCGAGGAACTGGATGATGAGGAAGAGGTGGAGTCATTCTCTGAAATGATGAATGCTCATTTCCCTGGGTTTGCTGACATTAGTGTGTAAGTTGAGCTTTGTGTGTCTTTGTTTTTTTTACTCATTCATTTTTGACTTGCATGCATAGCAATGTGTGTCTATATACTCACCTTCAAGAAAGACGTTTCCAGATTTTTGCAAATCTGTGTGAAATGGATCATAAATAGTCCAAAAATGACATGGGAAAAAAATAAAATAATAAGGATATTTATGTAGCGCTTTTTTCCCAATGAACAATATCAGTTCAAAGCGCAGTACTCATGCATTCATTCTAAACATCCGTTTCATACAAAATAAAATCAGACACTTGCTAACGAATAAGAGATGAGAGAGGGAGGGAGGGAGGAGGGGAGAGCTAGTGATGGGGTGGGTGGTGGCGGTGGTCTGAATCAAAACAAAAAACAAAACAAATGGAGGAATGACGACGATGATGATAAGAAGCAAGATCAAAAACATTTAAGAATGATATTTAAAAATGTCAGTCCGTCCGCTTATCTGTCCGTCATCTGTCTGTGCAAAACTTTAAAGTGGCTAAGTACCCAGAACTTATTTCAACTATCATAACTTTGGTAAGATGGTGTGTACCCATGAGACCTTCTGTACCCATGAGACCTCGTAAATAATCAGTGAATGAATGACTTCGCTTCAAGGTCAAGGTAACATGGTGAACAAGGTTATTAATATTGAACATGATTTTTTTGAAGCATGATAAATATCATTGAGACACACATACTATACAAATTTGGTCAACCTCACTCCAAGGTCAATGTTACTAGAGCTGTCCAAAGTTGGTTAGAATATGTACTTTGAAGTGACCTTGACTCTAAACTATGAGAACTATAAAGTCCAAACTTGTATTTAAAGATGATAGATTGATCTTTCATTATGTTCTGTTTATCTTGAAGGTCAAGGTCATTTTAGGCCTTGTAAAAACATTCAAAAAATAGATAATCATACAATGGCTGTTAATTTAACCAATAGTATGCAACAACATTGGGTTATTTGATCATACATGAATGGGAGGTCACTTGAGGATCAGGGTAATCCCAAGGTCTTGGTCTCTGAAGGTCAAGGTGATCCCAAGGTCACCGTTTTTGGAATAATCAGACCTGATAGTTCTCCGCAAAATCGCAGAAATCCGCGAAAACGAAGGAAAAAAAAAAAAAAAAAAAGAAAGGAAATGCGAAACAATTTGCGGACACTTAAATTTTTTGTTTTTGTTTTGTTTTGTATTGGAAGACGAAAGTTGCTTTACTCACTTCCGGTTTTGCGGCGCCATATTTTGTTTTGGAATAGTGGTGCAGCGTTGACTGTTTCTGTGTATATATTTTCGCCGTTCAAGTTGTGGATTTGTGGACGTCATCAGACTCATTGGACTTCAAAATGTCTGTAACAAGGCGTGATATAGTCGCACGTTCCGCGGAAACCTCTCTTAGATCACTATCAGGTCTGATAATACAACTTTTGCTGTAGTTTATTTGATAGTACATGAGTGAAATTGGATCCGGTCAAGACCATCTCAAGGTCAAGAGCATATAAAGATCAAAGTCAATATTACCTTGCATTCTAATGCCATCATTTCATTTTTTTTCTGCGTACTCATTTTATGTTAAGTATTGCGAGTTCCATTGATAGAGCATGTGAGTCATATAGGCTTTGCTCTTCTAGTATATCTATCATTGTGTTCATTTATCTATGCAATAATCTCTGACTTGGATTAATTCTGATTCTGAAATTTTTTTTAGCAATTTTAAAAAATACTGTATTCTATGTGTATTTTTAAAGTCTTTATGCATACAATATCGATGGGAAAAATGTTACTGTATATTGACAGTCTAATTTCTGTTTGCGTTAAGTTGCAGTAATGTAACCATAAGGCCCCAAAAAATAAAATAAAAGTCTGTTTACAGTATCCTGATCGACTAAATTTTGTAGCTTGAACCTAATCTTTTGGGGGGATTGTCTGGACAAATAAATCGCACCCTAAGTAAAGAAAGTTTTAAAATACAAAAAAAAAAGAAGAAGAACGCCAACCCAACTTTTTTTCTATGTTACCATAAACAGACATTTGTTTGTGTGGCCTAACCGTTATGTGAAGCTTGGATTTGAAGTAAGTAATTTTAATGGTTTTATTTATTTTGTAGCCTATTGTTGTTGTTCTTTTTGTTTATGTAAGATGTATAATTTGAAAAATGTACATTAGATTGTAAATCAGACATTCTAATTACTCCTAGTTTACTGCTGTTGGGAGTGTTTAGTTTATTCTTGTTGTTGCAGACAAGACTTGAGAGTGTGGATGGTGGAGGTAGCAACCCAGTTGGCAAAGGTGTCCTCAACAAGTTAGTACAAAAGTAGTTTGTAGTTTTGTTTCCACATGCCCTGCAGCCATATGCAATTGAAAAATGAACCACATGGATTCAAATTCAACTCTGCTAAGTGTACTTCATAATAAGAAGACAATTGAGACAACTTCAAACCATTTTGCACACTTCTAGGAGAGTGGCACTTTGAACTTACAGGTTGTTTGATGAAATCTTCAACTTTACCTTACAGTTGCTCAGTCCAAAACCTTATTATTGGTTGGGATCTACTGATTGACTTTTAAACATCAGTCATTCTTCTTTTGCTCACTTTTTTAAAACACTGATTCTTTTCATGATTGTTTTCTTCAGGCATTGTCCAGGGAAGACCACAGTCACAGCCACAGGAGGAGGCACGGGACATTGACTCCATGTCGGCGGGTTCAGGTTCATCAGGTCACAGCCTGCCTTCTCCACTGCCTATGGCACAGAGCCATCCGTTCTGCCGTGACCGCAGCCGCACGACCAGCAGCTGTTCAGAAGAGGACAGTGGAGCCTGCGGCGAGCGAAGGCTGTATGTGGTGGAGGATGTAGACTCAAACAGTGTGAACACGCTGCGAGACCTGTTTCCTGCGGCGTCAGTGGCCGAACTCCTGCACTGTTTGCGCGTGTCACAAGGCCAGGTGGAGGAGGCTGCGGGATTGCTAATTCAGCGTCAGGAGTCCGGCATGGCCATCACAATGCAGCCCCCCTGCGCGAGGTCTAGCAAGGTTAGTAGGTTTTATTCACCACTCAGTGTGTGATCCTATAATGTTCGCATAGCCATGTCGTGGGTGTATATGTGTGTGTGGTTTTTGTGTGTGTGTGTCTCTCTCTCTTTTCTAAAGTTGGGGAGAAACACAGCTGAATCACATTGTGGAGTAGATGTTGCAAAATAAATAAATATTTTGTCTGTGGGACAGAGGACAGACAATTTAGTTTATGTTATAGTTCATATCATTCATGATGTAATCGGTGGTTGTTATGTTTTGCTTGCATTAAATCTGGTAAGCGTTGTGTGCCACTGACTGTTCTATCTTTTATTTACTCAACAGAAGAGTAATTCCCACATCCCAAGAGATGTCAAAGAAAAGGATGAGTCTTTGAAAGGATGTATTTTGGAGAAGTAAGTACACAGCCACGGCCTCCTATCTGGTTTGATAAAAATAGTCCCAGATTTTGAATATAAGACATAAGATAAAAAGAAAGAAAAAAAAAAGCGTGCCTTATGTGCTAAGGTGGGATTAGCTTGCCTTGTCCAAAAGGTAGAAACCAATGGCGCCTGATAGGTGTGGGATCGATCCTGCCTCTGGGCGTTATGTTTCTCTGAATATTATTTACTTTAGACTTGGGTAATGTCTCGGGGGGTTTTCTCCGGATACTCCGGTTTGCTCCCCCAGCAAATTTTCAAAAACACAGGGGATGCGGCACAAATTTTCCCAATAAAAAGGGACAATAAAGTATCAAAAATCAAAATAATTTAAAAAAAAAAAAAAGAACTTTGTGTTCCAGTGTTGAAATGTTTATGTTTCCCCCTTCTCTCTCTGCCCCCAACTCCCCCCTCCCCCCTCACCTCACCCCACCTCCCAGTATTAGAAGTTTGCTGCAACACTGATTTAAGTTGAATTACTCTTTATATATTGTCACAGAACAACAAGAACACAAAGACATCAAAACACAACAAAGACATCTAAACACGAGATATTAATTATTCTTTTTTTTTCTTTCCAGATACGGATATGTTGACACAAAAGCTGATGAGGTACAACACAAACCGAAGCTGTTGCAGAAGGTAATATTAATTGTAGCAACACTGTTGAAATTCAAACCATGCACTGTAAGGCTATAAAATGAAGTGAAAATGTTTGGTGCAATTGTTTCAGGACAAAAAGAAACTGATTCGCTACCGAGATGGTCAGGTGGTCAACACAAAAGGAGAGCGCTTCACAGAGGTCAAGAAAGTGGAACCGGACGACATGAAGAAGACCTATGTGAGCCTCAAACCTCTCAAAAAGTACAAGTTTCACAAGTGACAGAAAGCTTGCTCAGGATCCACTTGCCCAGAGCTTGTTCCCGTCATCCATGGTCTGTTGTATCGATGTTCTGCTTGTATGTGTCCACATCTCCCTCTAGTGTGTACATATTTGGTGTGGCTGTGCCCTCACATCATTCAGTCATTTAGTCATTTTTACTCAACGTGTTCATCTTCATGTCAGCCATTAGTGCAGTCTCCACGCATTGTACAATCATTGATAAGATCAGAAGTAGCCACATTTCATCCTGTTTTGTCCAGTCTTGTCAGTCATGTTGACACTATGCCCAGCTGTGCAAAATTGTTATTACAATATGTCCACGTGTCATTTATGTTTGTCATTTCATCAGTGGTCACACTTGAATTAATTTTCTTACTTTCTCTCCACATCTCTTACGTGGTACGTGTATTTGGTTTGTTCGGCCTGCTTGTCAGTTCCAAATTCCACGTTTTCAGCCATGTAATGTGTTCACCATATTACAACATTTCGATACGTAAGGTTCAATGATGTCTACAGGTCAAGGCAAATATTCGTAACTCCTCAAGTGATCATCGAAACATATCTTTTCGATTTGAGTGGGTTCTGGAAAGAGGCAGTTGTTTTCTTGAATGAATTCAATGTTTCAAAATCGGTTTTCAGTGTCTTGCTGCTTAAATTCTTAACATGCATAAACGTTGAGCCTAGTGCACATATAGCTAGCTGCTTTTTGACTCACATGCAGAGCAATGTGAATCTATATACTCGCCCAAATAAACAAAATTTCCAGATTTTTGCAAATCTGTCCAAGATGAGTGCTAAATATTCCAAAAGTGATACTGAAAAAATATTCCCTGTCTGTCTGTTTCAAAAACATTACAATGGCTGCGTATTCAGAGCCTATTTCAACTATCACAACCAAACTTGGTGAGATGGTGTATACCCATGATACCTCAAAAATAATCAGTGAATGAATGACTTCATTTCAAGGTGGAGGTCACAGGGTCATCAAATGTTCGTAAAAAAAAAGACAATATTTTCACAAAATGTCACTGTTTTACTTGGTTATTAATATTGAACTTCTGATTTTTTGATGCAAGATAGATATCAATGAAATACACATACTGGGTACAATTTTGGTCAATCTCCATCCAAGGTCAAGGTCACTGGAGCCATCCAAAGTCAGTTTATATAGGTACTTTGAAGTGGATTTGGCCCTAAAATATGAGCGATATAAAGTCCAAACTTGTTGTATTTAGAAATGATAGATTGGTCTTTCATATATGTTCAGTTTTTGCTTTGATCTTGAAGTTCATAGTCATTTTAGGCCTTGCAAAAACACACAGAAATAGGTCATCATACAGTGGAATGGTTGTTTATTTAACCCATAGTATGCAACAAGATTGGGTTATTTGATCAGAGGTCATGTGAAAGTCATGGTCATCCCAAGTTCAAGGTCAGTGAAGGTTAAGGTCATCCCAAGGTCACATTTTTTGTGTGGCATAATACAACTTTTGCTGTAGATTTTTTTTTGGATTATACATATGTATTAGGAGTCGAAAGTCAAGGTCATGTCAAGGTCAAGAACATAAAAAGGTAATTTTAATGCCAGTTTTTTTTTTTTCTGGAGACTCATTTTGATGTAAAATTTTTCGAATTCCATAAGGAGCATGTGATTCATATGGACTTTGCCCTTCTAGTTCTCTTTTTCTATATTCCCCTTCTTATCTCAAGCCTATCCTTTTCCATGACCCAGATCTTTTTTTTTTTTAATGTATTTATTTATTTTATTTAAATTTTTATTGATTTATATGTTTTTAATTCTTTTTATTATTGGTGCTTTATTGCCATGTACTTATTGTGAGGGTGTTGTGCAGAATTTTGTTCCCTTACAAATAATATTTTGGGGAATTCCTGCAAGCATGTGAGCCACATTTTGTCTGTGGTATAACTTTTAGATGGATCTTGTCCATAGTATTTTGCTTGTGGATCAGCATTATAGTATTTTTTAGGCGTACCATTTTGCAGGCTGTGTCTGTAAGTGTGTTAATATTAATGATTGCATTTGTGTTCATATTGCATTGATCATCTTTGTAGAAATTATCTCTGTGAGATTTTTGTCACCATGACCTTTTCAAATTGTTCATTTGTATTTATTTTTTTAACATTTAATATTTTTTTATATAGAACTTTTCCAGCTGTAGAGCTGTTCAAAGAGCGGGCCGATACAGGATGTTAATAATAATAATAATGATTAACATTTGTACAGTGCCCTTCCTCACTAGAGCTCATAGCGCTTTACAATTACAGCAAAGAAAAAAAAAAGCAAAAGCAAAACATGTAATACCAAATAAGAACACACACACGACTATGACTGTCTTATAAGCATTTGACGAAGGGAAATAGGAGTACTTCCTAAATAGATGTCAACATGTATTTTGTACCGCTTTTCAGGGGAAGCAACTCTCATTGACCTACTTTCGGTTTATTTAGGATAGCTGTCAACATGTATTGTGTACCGCATTTCAGGGGAAGCAACTCTACTTTTGGTTTATTTAGGGATAATGCCTATTTCAGGATGGAGATTTAAATAGAAAGTGTGTGTTTTCAGTCCAGAGTGAAAGGAAAGATTTGATTCGGCAAAGCACAGGGTTAAAGGAAGAGAATTCCAAACTCTAACTCCAGCAGCCCCAGGCAGCCACTTGCACCCTTTGGGTGCATATTCTAACGCTGAGATGACTGAACCCATCCTGTGGCGTCCGAGGATGAGGGAAAAGGGACCTAGTGCTTGCTGGGTGTATTTCACTGTTTGTGTAGCCTGCACTCACCTGTCTAGGACGTGAGCATCAGGATCTTAAAAGTCTGTGCGATGGAATGCTTGCATTCACAGACTAGACCTTGGTTTATACTCTCATCTGAAGGAGTAAAGGTACATCTGTAAGGATATGTTCAGATTTAGTAACAACTATGTTCAGACTTTATAACAATCATAGATTTTTCTTTCAAATTACAAAGCCAAGTCAAAAATTGTTCTTATCATCCTCAGTTAGTTTTTCTTAGCACATCAGTCCCCTTACTCTATATATAATTATCATGTTATTACACAATTATTGTCCCATTGGAGACACCGGGGTTTCTGTATAAATAGTATCCCCACTTTCTGGAAATTTAGTGCTTTAAATTCCCACTGTCACTGTCTTTCTCATTTGTTCTTTATCATTCCTTCTCTGCTCTATCAATCCACATACTATTTTCTTCTTTGCTAGAGCAGTCACCTACCTTTTTTTCTTGAAAAACCTTCCGGGACAAAACTCCTCATTTGTGTGTGAGGTCTGTTGTATCAGCTTGGGAATATTGGACGCTTTCTGCCAAATGGTCACCTGGGCTTCCTATGATATTATTTAGCAGTGTAGGCATTTTATATACATGTATGTGTTTTGTTGATATTTTATAATGATGTTTGTATTCTATTTTGTTTTTGTAAACAGGGGTTCAATAAATTAGAGTATAGCCTCATTGTTTCCTGCGTGGGATTCCTTTAGGTGGAGTGCCTTCAGTGTTATCACTGAGGTAGTTTCAGCAGATCTTTTATGCAGATCGGGATGAGTCCTCTTTCAGCCAAGTTGTGGTCTTGATTTTGTGGTCCTGATTCGGCTCTTTGCAGTCCGCTGGACCCTGTAAGCAATGAATATCTAACACACACAATTATTGTGTCATTTGAATATCTGTTTATGTTAATGATGCAATAAGGTAAAGCTTGCAGACAATCTCAGTTCCAGTTTTCAATACTCATTGCATCTTTTTTTTCAGATGTCATTTTTTTAATGATAGATGTTTTTTTTCCCTACAAGACAAAATGGATTATAAGTTGTGGGGACTGTCTCAGTTTCTACAAGATACAAAAATAATGATTTAGTGTCATTTACCAAAGGACATTTGACTAATAGGCAACATTATAGTTGTCACCAACTGGTCAGACCACAAGTTGCACACTTCCATTCATTCTGGCAGTGCAAATTGACATCAGCTGCTAGTCTAGAACAGAGTGTACCAACATAAGGGAATATTCTTCAAAACAAAACAAAGTGATAATTTTCCACTGCAGTTTGATTGAGGTTTTGTGAGGTTTATAAATTTTTATTTCATATTCTGAGTGTTACAATGGCTGCTGTTGTGAACAAAACTGGTCATTATTACATAATTTCAGACTCATTAAATCTTTTCTTCTGGTTGATATATCTATTACTCTTTTAACAACCATTTTATCTTCATTTTGTGGAAGAGATACTTGAATTGTAATTATTTGGTAGTACGGGTAGACATTCTGCAGTATTAGGTTGTGTTAGGTTGTTATTGTCAGTTCATTTCAGCACATTCCATTTGACATGTGTATGCTTCATGTGTGTGACCATCATTTGTGCAACATTGGACTACCTTCTCTGTATAGGAATAATATTTATTTTTGCATTGTGGCTCTCATTTTGTTAAAGGCCATTTGTTACAGGGTTATTATATAGAGAGTAAGACCAGTATGAAAATATATTATTTTTGCGTTTGTGTAAATATTTATACGTTTCAGTTTGTGGAGAAGACTGCTCTTCTCTAGTACTGTGGTGCTATGAATTGTGTAATGAAGAGTATGTCAAACATTGGGATTGGGCGTTCATGATTTATCATACTTTCCGGACTGTAGGGTGCACCAGTTAATAAGCTGTACCAAATAAACAATCATGAAAACAATATGCATAAGCTGCAGTGGACTACAAGCCTCACCCATCCTGCTACACAGGTTAGTGCATAATTACTAGAGAGAAGAAGAAAAGGAAAAATAATCAACATAACATCAGCTGCACCGGATAATAAGCTGCGTTAAAGAAAAATTATCTTTCTAGTCCAGAAAGCACAGTATTTACTTTTATTTTCAGAGTACAGTTTCTATCTAAACAGCCACATTTATTAGCCTTTTAGGGTGCTGTACATTTGTGATTTCAGATTTATATTATAAATGATTACTTTTTTTTTTTGGAACAAAAAAGTTTTGTATAAAGTTTGATATAATATGTGACTTTTTACTATTCAAGTTAGTTGCTAAATGAAGACATTTCTTTTAACTGAATAAGTAAATCAAATGAACCTCCATTTTGTCTCACTAAATTAAAGAGAGCCAGGTTTTTCTGCTGAAATTTGTTTGAACTGAAAAAGGAAAATCAAATGACCATGTTTTAAAGTTGCCCATTTTCACCAATTCAACTTGACAGATCCTTCACAGTGAATGTTGTCCCACTGATGAACAATAAACTACAAAATTACCTCTTTATATAATTCAAGAAATTCAGATCGTTTATGTGGCTATTAATAGGTTTAGATTTGGGGATAAAGACCACATGTTTGATTGGGAAAGAAAACAGTTTTAAAAAAAGCATGCTTGGTTTGACTGTAGATGAAGAAACCCTGCTGTGAAGTGAGCCAGCCAGCCTTTTGCAAACAATAGCTAAGCTGGCTGGCGGGCCTGGTTTTAAGTAGATGCGTTTACATAACCGGACAAATGTAGAAAATGCACATGCATATTAGCAATGGGTTTAAACAACTGCCCACTACCTCACATATTTTCATGGCACAAAATGCAAATTTCAAGGTAAGCTCATTTTGGATAAAAAAAACCAAATACTTTAAAGTGGACAACTAAACATTTGTCTCGCTAAATACAAGAGAGATGGGCTTTTCCATTGTCTGTTGTGTGGAAAAGATCTTTTATCAAAGAACTGCTTGTCTGTAGAGCCACATGTGTTCAATGAGCTTCTTGTACTGTGTATATCATGTGCCCTACTTGAATTTTCTGCTTTAAAAAAAAAATTGTTTGAGAATATCAAAAGGTAGACCACATAATCAACATTCAGTATCAGATTAAGATGATTTCAGTTTTATTTACTTTTGTGTTGGTATGATTATTAGCTGTAAAATATTGCTTTAGTGCTATCTGTGTGAACATTTCCTAGACGTTCTCCTCTGTGCTTCCTGTTTTGGTTTTCCCACATTGTCAAATTTCCTAGCCTGAGGCTAATATTTCCACTGTATGGTTTATATAATAAAAAACAAAGAAGAATATTATTGTATGATGTAAGCACAGTACTTAATGAATACCCTCATATAAAGACGCCAAACTACAAATTTTGTATTGCTTAAAAAGGGGATGTGATGTTTTCTCACATTTAATTCAGATTTCTTGTTTCTACCAGATTTACTACCAGTTTCTTTTCAGTAGGTGTAATCATAAGAAGCAGCACATCTTATATTGATCAGATGTACATTTCTCTGGTGAACTCGGTATCTCCACTGCAATTGTTTAAATTGAGAATAAAGTCATATTCTGATTATACCTCAGTAACAAATGCTTTCTTTTCCCCATAAAAATGTTAACTAAAAGTTTTTAGAATTCCTGTAAAAATCTGGATATTTTATTTTACTATTTTTAGCAATGATGCATGTTCTTTGAAGTTGTATTACTTTGAAGTTTGTTTACCTGATCCTCCCAAATATAGGATTCACTAATTTTCAGTGAAAATTTTGCTTTTGAAATAACACCATTTTATCAAATATACACGTAGCTAGGCAGCTCATTTGGCCAAAAGTGCAGCAAGCATAAAATTAGAGAAAATATTGTGTGCTTTAGGAATGCTATTAATTTTTCTTTTTGTTAATAAGTATTCTGATCATAGTATTTTATTGATCCCAAATAGCACAAACTAAAATCCATAAATGTTTATATTTTATGCTTATAGCTTAATACATTGTGTCCACTTTAGAGTTTAAGCTATTGTGTCGATCTATTTTTCTGCCATGGTATCCAAACCAAAGATGAAATTGGTGTAAATGGTGTAGTTGTACTAACTAGATGTTTATTCTCTTTGGTGTGACCTGAAATAAATTGTAAACATTCAACAATCAATTTTTCCCCTTTTTTACTTTCTGATTGCTTGTCTTTCTCTTGTTTCACTTTCTTTATTTTCCGCATTGTATTTCAAGATAATATTTGGAAATGCCATGAAATAGTCTCTAACGGAAATCAGAACAAGCCGTCTGTTGGTCAGCTTGTCTGTATGTCTGCTCAGGCAAAGGTAAGTGTAGTTGCCTATACTGGCATATTTAATTGTGTACTTGAAAGGCCATGCAGAACCTAATCCTGATTTTCAGAGACTGCTGAAATATGCACCGTCATCCGTCCAATACTTGGTAGATCTCTGACACTGTTTGCACCGAGTAAAGTGGAGACTTGCCTATTAACAAGGTGCAAAGTCATCTCACTATTTGATCACCTCCAGTCAGCAAGCATTCCACCAAATCCTACTGATTTTGACTTTTGTAAGCTCTCTGCAGCCATCCCTCAGTCTCAGTGAAGGTAACAAGGAGAAAGAAGGTGAGCGTAGACAGCACACTACAGGTCACAAAGACTGGCGCTCCGTACCGAATGATAACTTGACCTGCAGTGGCTCGCAGTTCAGCACTTTTACTGTGGGCCCCACTGGAGCTGTTTCTGCCTGGCCCTATTCCAAAACAACATATATGTGGGATTAAACTAATTTCGTTTTGGAATTGTTCAGTTTTTTAAATTACCCTTTATTTTGTGTCACTATTTTGGGGTTAAAAGTGTCATTAATCTATGACTTCATAGTGAATCAATTTCACTTAAATTTCGATACATGAACAGCTGTTTATTGGGGAAGTCAGGGAAATTTTAAGCAGTTAAGACAAATCTGAATTATTTTTTAGATTTAAAAAAAATCGGTTTAGTGTCATAAATGACCAAGTGTACAATGACAGTTAATGTTCAATCACACCTTAGACACATACAACTTGGTATAATAAATATTTCCAAACTTGATTGTGACTTACCATCAGCCTGGTCACAGCCTCTGAAGGAGTTGTTCTCCCCACTGGACACTGTTTGAGAAGAAGTCTCTGTTTCTGCTGACTCGTTACAGCCCTGGTCATCAACGCGGCTCGTACTGCATTGGCTGCGGTGACATCTGACCTCGATGATGGAGAGCACCACTGCCATGACGCCCAGTATCATCTGCACTGCCAAAAAGACGGCCAAGTAGCACACGGAGTCTGAGTTGCTTGGCAGGGTGTCCATGACGATGGTCATGAAAACAGCTAAGGTGAGGAAGTTGGTGAGGCTGACTGACACTTTCTCTCCACCCTCAACTGGCAGCCACAGCGCTGCGTCATTCAAGCCACACACCAACAGCACAGGTAGCAGAACATTCTGCATGTAGAACTCCCATCGCCGTTTGGCCTGCAACAAGTAAATCATTAGCTGACCATGTAAGTTTTAATGTCATTAATTCGTGTTAGTGATATTTGACAAAATGTATTTCATGTATACTTGGCTTCTTGATACAGATTTTATTTCGTTTCACTGTATTATTTTACCCTTTCAGCCCTGACGGCTATGACAAAACGGTTGTGAATATCTAGGTTATTTTTCAGTAGCTCTCTTTCAGTACTTTCCTTATTATATTTGCACACGCCCTCCCCCCCCCCCCCCTCTCGCTCACCTCCCCATCCTCCTCCACCCCTTCCCCACCGTGAGGGTGCTGGGGACTTCTGTATAAATAGTACCCCCACTTTCTGGAAATTTAGTGCTTTAAATTCTCATGTCATTGTCTTTCTCCTTTGTTCTTTCTCATTCCTACTCTGTTCTATCAATCTACTATACTGTCTTCTTCGCTACACTACTCTACCTTTTTTTTCTTGAAAACATTTCCAAAATTCCTCATATTTGTATGTGGTCTGTTGGTTTAGCTTGGGAATATTTGGCACTCCAAATGGTCACTATAGGACTTCCTACGATATTATTATTTAGAAATGTAGGCATTTTATATGTATGTGTTTTGTTGATATTTTATAACGATGTTTATATTCTATTTTGTTTTTGTAAATGGGGGTTCGATAAATTAGTGTATAGCCTCAGCGTCCCCTGCATAGGATGCCTTTGTTGTAAATTGACCGGCTGGTGGAGTGCCTTCAGTGTTATCACTAGGGTTGTTTTAGCTGATCTTTAATACAGATCAGGAGTGAGTTCTCTTTCAGATTTGGCTCTTTACAGTCTGCTGGACCCTGTAAGCAAGGAATAAATAACTAACTAATTATTATATTTGCATAGTTTTGGAGACAAAACTAAGCAAAATATGACAAAAGGATTGAAAAAAACCCAGCTTAGTGGAAGCAATTTGTTGAGCACCATCTAGAATGAGTTAATCTGAAAGGCAAATTTTTATGTAGTTTCAGAATGCAGTTCACGAATACCATCATGACAAAAATAAATATAAATTTTGAATACATTGTCGGAAGAAATTAGTGTTAAAAATAGAATGGTGCGAAGCACAGACCTCTACTTCAATGACGATGGTCCATCCATCAAACTTCAAGCTGTTGGAGAGTCCGGGAGTCCATAAAATGTTGAGCACATCCCACTGGTGATGCTGGTAGAATGGCAGCTTAATATCTGTCATTATGGCTGACACTTCTTCAGCGGACTGAGTCCGGGAGCCTAGCGTGAAGGTGCAAAACTGGCGGTCAAAAGGAAACAGGCGGATGATGAGGGGGCAGGAGATGGACATCAGCTCTTCAAACGTCCAGGTCACTAGTCCTGTGTGGTCAACCTTCACCTGCACAGCATTCAGTCATCATGAACTCTTGGTCTGTGATCACTGGATCATGGAGATTGAATTGTAAGTTAATTTCAATTCAGATATTGTATAAACTCTATATCTTCACTCTTGTCTTTGTTCTGGTTGTTGTCAATGCATCGTAATAGGCGGATTCCATCTGCTTATATAATAATAATAATAATAATGTAATTTTTTTTTTAAGCCCAAATTCAGACTTTTTAGTCTATTCTGAACACTCGCAATGACTGTATTATATTGATAATAATGTGCTTACCTGCATTTCATGCTTCATGAGTCTGTCCGAGTCGCCTATGATTTCCTTAACAGTGATCTGAGGACGCCAGATAATGCTGGGATCCAGGAAGACATGGTTGACAGGATACTCTGTTGTATTCCATGACAGAGACTCATCGCGCCACGTTGTGCGGAAATAGCAGAATGTTGACAACACCTGGACCAATACTGGGCCACCTTTATTTGTTATACTAGCTCAGTACATTTGATAGGAATTCATGTAGAATTTGTAAGACCTCTCTCTTTGAAAGAAAAATTATGATAATAATACGAAAAAGTATTCAATAATTCTATGAAGAACGCAAAAATTGTGGTGGAAATTACTTTTTGTACAAAGATGCCAGATGCCCTTGCAGATCACGAAGGCACAGTCAGCATAGGGGGAAGAGCAATCTCCAACCTTCGTTTTGCGGATGACATTGATGGATTGGCTGGAGAGGAACAAGAACTTGAACAGCTGGTACAGAGGCTTGACACTACCTCCGGAGACTATGGAATGGAAATAAGTGCAGAGAAGACCAAAATGATGACCAACAACACCAATGGCATCAACACGGACATCAAAGTCCTAGGCCAATTTCTCAACACAGTGCATAGCTTCAAATATTTAGGAGCCATTGTATCAGACAATGGGTCCCAACAGGAAGTCCTCTCCAGGATCGCACAAACAACTGCTGCCCTGGCGAGGTTGAAGCCAATTTGGAAAGACAGGACCATCAGTCTACATTCCAAGGTAAGGCTGCTGCGCTCCCTTGTCATATCCATCTTCCTATATGTTTGCGAAGCATGGATCCTCACAGCCGATCTACAACGAAGAATACAAAGCATGGAGATGAGGTGCTACAGAAAACTTCTGGGCATTTCCTATACCCAGCACATCACCAACGACGATGTCCGACAGACCATCACACAAGCCATTGGACAACACGATGACCTGCTCACAGTGGTTAAAAAACTGAAACTCCGATGGTATGGCCACGTCATCAGATCATCAAGTCTTGCAAAGACCATCCTGCAAGGCACAGTACAAGGAGGTAGAAGAAGAGGGAGACTGAAAAAGAGGTGGGAGGATAACATTCAAGAATGGACTGGTTTGACACTGAGCGAAACAATCAGGGTTGCTGAAGATAGAGAATGATGGAGTATGCTGGTTAAACGAAAATCTGTGGTATGGGATAGGATAGGATAGAATATAGGACAAAGAGTAATTCTGGGCTATGTATCTCTTATTTGTGCAGACGTTCAGTAATCTATAAAGAAATAGTAATGGTGATATTACCAGTGAAAATTCTTCTTCTGTATTTATTTTTTTTAAATTTTTATGTTGACAATGATATATAGGCTTACATTACCTGTGTAAGGGTATCCAGGTAGTGCAAAAAACTCAGTTCCATTGAAATATTAACTTGGACAGGTTGTGACAAGCTGTTTGCATTAGGAGGTACGCTAGGGTGTGCTGCAGCCTGCAGACGATGGATTAGAGAGTTATACAAAGCTCTGCTACTTGTGCTAAACCTTTCCCCTGTTAGATCAACTAACTCGCTCAACCCTGCTTTTTCACTGTTCACTGTGGTAGGTGAAATGGTTGCATTTGAGCCACAGGAACACACAGGAAAAATCGCAAACAAAACACACACTTTAACAATAATTTTAGCAATGAAAGACATGGTTCTAATCAATTACTTGCATTGGCTGTTCTAACGTTTTCCTTTTTAAAGGTTTTAGAACAATCTGCACTTCCTGTGTTGCTTGGGGGAAAGATAGAAAAAGACTGTTTTTATATTGAGCTATGTAGCTAACAATTGCACCAACTACTTTGCAGAATTTTCCTTTCACTTGAAAGTCTGGCATTCATGTGAGATCAATAATGTTCCATTATTAAAAAAAGCATGGTATTTGCCATGCAAATGTCATGACGTTACTATCTCCTTTTGTTTCTTTCAGTAATGTTTGAGTTACAACAGTCCTAATACAGTCTTACTATTTGCCGATAAATTTTACTGTTGTCCTTCAGTTTCTTTCAGTGGTGAGTTAAGGGCAATATTCATTAGAGGGTCTATGGCCAACCGACCATGTTATTCACTACCTCATAATTATAGCGCAGCTTACTGTTTTACTTTAATGTTGTTGCTGCTGCTGCTAAAGTGCAAAGTCAACATTGCAATGTTAAAATCCATTTAGATGTTACACTCTCAGCAGTGTTAATGGCTGCTGGCTATGTGTCAATATTCCCTCCGTGGGAGTGCTGGGGGTTTCTGTGTAAATAGTATGCCCACGTTCTGGAAATGTAGTGTTTTAAATTCCAACTGTCGTTGTCTTTCTCCTTTGTTCTTTTTCATTCCTAATCTGTTCTATTAATCTACTATACTATCTTCTTCTTCGCTAGACCAGTCACATACCTAGCTTCTGTTTTGAAAACTCTTCCATAAGAAAACTCCTCTTTTTTGTTTGAGGTCTGTTGCATCAATTTGGGAATATTGGACACTTTCTGCCAAATGGTCACTAGGACTTCCTATGATATTATTATTTAGCAATGTAAGCATTTTATATGTATGTGTTTTGTTGATATTTTATAATGATGTTTGTATTCTATTTTGTTTTTTGTAAATGATATGATAAATTGAAGTATAGCCTCAGCTTCTCCTGCGTGGGATACCTTTATTGTAAAGTGACTGACTGGTGGAGTGCCTTCAGTATTACCACTGGGGTTTCAGCAGATCTTTTATACAGATCAGGAATGAGTCCTCTTTCAGCCAAGTTGTGGTCTTGATTTTGTGTGATCTTAGCAGTCCGCTGGATCCTGTAAGCAATGAATAACTAACTAACTATGTGTCAACATACAAGAGTTTGATGTCAGTTTCATAATGAGTCAGAAGAAAATGTTTACATATAGACAGTAATCCTATATTATCCTATCCCGTAACTCGAAGGTCGTTGGGGCATCACAGATGATCGTTTAACCAGCGTACTCCATCTTTCTCTGTCCTCAGCAACCCTCATGGCTTCGCTCAGTGTCAAGCCAGTCTATTCTCAAATGTTATCCTCCCACCTCTTTTTCTGATCCCCTCTTCCTCTGCCTCCTTGCATGTGCTATGCAAGATGGTCTTTGCAAAGCCTGATGACGTGGCCATACCATCAGAGCCTCTGCCTTTCCATCACCATGAGCATGTCATCGTATTGTCCAATGGCTTGTGTGATGGTCTGTCGGACTTCATCATTGGTGATGTGCTGGTCGCAGGAAATGCCCAGAAGTCCTTCGCAGCACCCCATCTCCATGCCTTGCACGCCCTGCCGCAGATTCGCCGTGAGTGTCTATGCCCAGCAAGCGCAAAGGAAGATGGATATGACAAGGGAGCAGTCCTGTCTTTTCAAATGGGCTTCAATCTTGTCAGGGCACCAGTTATTTGTGCGATCCTGGAGAGGACTTCCTGTCGGGATCCACTGTCTGATACAATGGCTCCTAAATATTTAAAGATATGCATTGTGTTGATGGATTGGCTGATGCTAAATTTGGATAGCTGAAAACGTTGATCCATTCGCCACAAGCTGGTAAAACATAATCCCTGGACAACCTAAAACTTGTTGCTCATTCAGCTGATAGGCAATCCAACTTGTATATTCTCTCATATATTCCAACTTTTTCATATTAATTTTTATGACTGTTGCCAAGTCTGAATTGTGCATTGTACATCCCAAGCATTAGCTGTTGACAAATTTCTGTTTACTTTTGAGCGAAAGTTGTTAACAGGATAATGAGAATTCTGGTAGACTACCGACTTTGGCTGGGTCACTAGTCCATCAAGCAATTCGAACATTCTAGCTTTCAGTACCCCTAGAAGACGATAATCACCTAAAAAGTAGATGGCATCAATAATGTAAAATGTTCGATCTTTTTTTGTAGAAGTTTTAAAAAAGATTCTTCAGTGACAGACTGTCAATAATGCAAAAAAAAAGTCCATGAGTGTTGATATCGATGATTAAAAAAATTTAGTGGTTGTAGCAATGTATCACTGTCATGTAAATTAGTTTTAAAAAACATTATCAGCAAACACAGACACCATGGCCACAGTCTGTTTGATCCATTTAATGTTTGTCACTGACTACATTAAACTGCACCATATTATTCATAAACCTAAAAGTACATCTTCATATGCCTGGATAAATTGATAAAAATGAATAACATGCAAATGTATAGCATGTATACATCTTAACAGTTTACATTTCAGGGCAAAACCCATGCTAAAAATAAAGCAGAGACTTTCTTGTAAGTTTTATATTTACCATACAAAATGATTAGGTCTGTGAAAGTCTAAAATACAGTAAAAGTACTTAACTATTCAGCATGCAAACTGTGATTACTCTGAGTAATGCATGCTAATGGATGGTAAACAACATTTGTGTTGCATAAAGCTTACTTAACACGTTAATAATTGTTTTGACATAAAATTGCCCCATTCTTCTACAGATATAAATAATGCAGTTCCTCAAAATTAATGTTTCTATGTATTTAACGCCCTTCATTTTCATTGTGTATGTTTTTCAAAAAAAGAAATGAAAAAGAGAATAAGACAATCTAATGGTTACACTGTATGTTATTCTGGACTGCCACACTGGGAGAGATGCTCCAACACAGAAGTCAGTCTGAACAGAGTGTGGGCTACAAGGGGTAAATTTTGTATCACCTTTGAGCCCAACATGCTTTCCGCTTCTTTCTGAAGTTCTTGTAAACACTCTGCATGGAGCTCTTTCCCTTTTATGCTCCCTGCCCCCTTTAGCAAGCAGTCCAATGCAATGCCAAGACGTTCGTAACATTCAAATGTTGTGCTGCCATCTGTCTTTGTGTCATTACTGCTAGTTGTGTGTGTCAGCTTCTGGCACAGAGTTTGGGAATGTGTCGCGATAGACTGAAGGATGGAGTATTTTTCTGGAGTCCTAAGCTTGGTGGTCACGCGACACAGCATTGCATGAAGAAGTTGCTTGCTGGACCTTTGATGCTGTTGTTGAAAAGAAAAAAAAGAAAGCAAGAAATTCATGCAAAAAAAGAAGCAAACAATAAAAAATAGGAAATAAAAATAAATGCATTGAAATAAGGGAAAAAATGTCTTTTGAGTTAGTAAAATGGTCATAACATAGATCTAATATACTTTACATTTTATCATTATGCTCAGAGAAAGTAAGTAAAAACAATGCATGGATTGACAGTGAAGCTTGACTTTAGTAACTTTATCTCCACTCAGTAGAGACTACAGATAAAAATAAATATTTATTTTTTATATTTCTTTAGTTTATACACTATCAGTTGATTGACACTAACTGTGGATTCAGACTCGAACAGTTGATGGAGTAAACTGTCTACCAGGCCTCCAAGTTTCTCCAGCAGAAAGCGCTGATAGTGGACACCACCCATTAACTCTGACCAGTCTGTATTGACCAGCAGTACTAAAGCCTCCAGGCCCTGTGTAAAAGAAAAACTACACTTATGACCATCAAAATATTTCTTAGTATTCCATAGGCAAACTATATAGTGCAATATAAGATTTATACACTGATGCTATGTATACTTTACTAAAAGTAAACTTACATTTTTTTTAAGAACAATTAGAATAGTTTATTTTGGAGAAAAAGGTGCTAGAAGAAGTAGAAGGAAACTGACCTCATACAGCTAAAACCTTAGAAGGCTTTCAAACTATTCTCTCCATATCAGACAACTCAAACAAATAATTCAATATTATCCATCTAGTTTAATGACTGTTTGTTTTGAGAGAGAGAGAGAGAGAGAGAGAGAGAGAGAGAGAGAGAGAGAGAGAGAGAGAGAGAGAGAGAGAGAGAGAGAGAGAGAGAGAGAGAGAGAGAGAGAGAGAGAGAGAGAGAGAGAGAGAGAGAGAGAGAGAGAGAGAGAGAGAGAGAGAGAGAGAGAGAGAGAGAGAGAGAGAGAGAGAGAGAGAGAGAGAGAGAGAGAGAGAGAGAGAGAGAGAGAGAGAGAGAGAGAGAGAGAGAGAGAGAGAGAGAGAGAGAGAGAGAGAGAGAGAGAGAGAGAGAGAGAGAGAGAGAGAGAGAGAGAGAGAGAGAGAGAGAGAGAGAGAGAGAGAGAGAGAGAGAGAGAGAGAGAGAGAGAGAGAGAGAGAGAGAGAGAGAGAGAGAGAGAGAGAGAGAGAGAGAGAGAGAGGCAAAAAGAGAAAGCAAAAAGGAACACACCACAGACCTGCATAACACAACAGGTTGATGTTGAAGTTTTTCCATCCTTCACAATCTGTTGCAAGTGGCGTACACACACTGGAACAGTTTCTGCCATCAGAGAGCTCAGCTGGGACGGATGAAGATGATACTGAGAGCTTGATGTCTGGCTCTGCCCATCCCCTTTATCTGTGGCATATTTGTTCGGGACATCAGTGTTTTCTGAATCAATCTGAAAATAAAATACACTAAATACCACTGACATCAACTAAATACAAAATAAACAATTAATCCTATGACAAGCTGCACAACCTTCATCATGAGCCCTATCCACAATTATACAAAAGGTATATAACATAAACTTCAGATTCAATTGTTTAAATAAAATTAAAATTATTATCTGATTTACATTTATGCCCATGTGCTATGATTTAACATAATATGATTCAGGTATGCCCACCTGCAGTGCTCTTGCCAGACTGACAACACTTTGAATAAACTGAAAGCTGGATGTGAGTAGATGATCAGCTGTGACAGCAGGTTCCTGAGTACCATTAGCATGCAATATTGAGTCTCCAGATGCTCCAGTTTCAGGTGCTGACAAAGGGGGAGTAGGCAAACAGATGTTCTCATCTTCCGCATTTTTTGATCCTAAAGATTATAATAATAATAGTTTCAGAGAGTGCAATTTCTAATAAAGAACCTAAATTTATTATCTACATGGACATGATGCTTTAGGAACACCTGATCCACAGCATCACTGCAAAGCTAGAAGAATGCGAAGTGTGCATGTGGTATGGTGTGCATGTGCATATAAAGAACTGTGATAGTACATGAATATTCATTCCTCAGGAGTTGGCCTGGTTGTACAGAAAGAAAAAAACAACAACTCATGATCATATAATAATGAAACTACAAGCTCTATTCAGTACCATGTAACTGTGTCGTCTGAATGACTTGCTGCTGCCTCAAATGCACCAGTGCATCTTGGACCTGAAAGTAGCGAGTACGCCAATGTGACTGCTGCTGTATATACTTGGCACACAACTGTTCGGTATACTGGCAAGCTCCAATTCCTGCTGGCTTGCTGCGAATGATGCTGATCGCTGCAGCAATCTTCAGTTGGTAAAGGGAGGCATCTAGGAAAAAGAACTTATAAAGTAAGTGTTAACTTTGCATCCATATACACGTAAAAAAACTATAACAGTTTAAATTACAAAATAACAGAATACAACAATTAATAAACTCTTAAATATAGAACATTTATTGCAGATTTAATAAATATAATGCGGATCGAACAATTGAATATATTGCATAACAATTCCCATAGCAACAGATGGAAACCACAACCACCACCCTCTCCATGAAATTTTACTTTGTTTCTATTTACATCTGAAGAAATACACCTTTACAAGAAAACTTTCATGAACCGCTGTATAGAACTAGAATTACCCATTGCCAATCATCTCTTATAATGCGTTGTAAGTAGTTGCATTAAATATACACATATTTCTATGCTGTTCTTTAGTCTTGCCCTAGCAGACGACCAAAACTGTCATCATTTTTCTTGCCATTGGTGGGACATTTAAGAACACGCAATTTCGTTGGTGCGTATGGGGAATGAGGAGATAACTCTATTAAACCATCATGGCGTCAAAACTGAGAATATTACAGGATGGGTTCTAGGCTGTGCAATGATTGCCAGCTTTATGAATGGTGTTGTTGAGTAATGAAGGAACAATTACATTCAAAGAAACATTATTAGTATGGCTGACCAACATGAAAAAGAAGAGAGGCAAAGACGCCACTACAAAATGCTGCAGGACTTGCAAAGTATGGCAAGAACATTACCGTCGTAAGTACTATAATTACTAAGTTTGTTTGTTCTAATTATTAAGTCTGCTGTACAGATATCATTTGACAAGTTAACACAAGCTGCGCTTCATACATTTAAAATTTCTTAACAGTCGATTATTTTTTTATAATTTATACATTAATCTTTCGCCATCAAGATCATGAAAAATAATGTTATAAATTATAAAAGTAGAATGTTACTGTTAGTGTTAGGATAAAGTTTAGACCTTAGTTTTCCAAACCTTGTTTAATAAGATTCTTTCTGTACGTTTGTTGTGCACTAAATGCCAAAGGATGAGTATGGGTTGCAGATCTTGACGTTTGGTAATTGTTATTAATTCTGCAGTTCAATTTTGAGTTTTGCAGTATTGTAATTTGTAACCAGTGATTGTTTTTTTATTTTAAATTTTTATTTTTTTTAAGAGCTAGAAAGCAGTACTGTTGCAGAGTGTAGTAAAAATATATACAAATGCTGAGTATCTAGAAAGAATGATAATTGATATACCCTCAGGAGTCAGTTTGCATTTGTTGTGCTTATGCCGTGGTAACTGGAAGTTTCGACGAATAGTATTTTTAATGGATCTGTTGAATATTTTAATTTTAGGTTTTCCGAAACTTCCAGATTGGTCTGTCGAATCTTCCACAAAAGAAGATGCATCAGGAAAAAAAGTAATGAACTAAATAAAAGCTAATATCGCCGACAATGATAAAGCAAGATAACTCTTATGTCTTTGTTTTCTCTACCTTGATGCTCTCCACTTGCTATTCATGTGTGTGTGTGTGTAGAGGTGTGTTTGTGTGTGTGTGTTTGTTTCCTTGTTAGAAGTTACAGGAAACAGATTTGAGTTTTGTATTATTGGTCATAATAAAAATAATACGTCATTATTAATACGTAATATTAATAATGACGTCATTCCTTGTTGTGCACTTGTAGCACAGGGACGACCAACGTCTGAGATCTTCGCATTTTGCTGACCTTATCGACAGTTATAATGAATTTTGAAGAGGCAGAGGTGAGTGAAAAATTGAACAGTATCATTTCGCAGTTTGTGAAGCTCAATGATCGCTTTAGCGAGCTACAACGTGATGTAGAAGCACTAAAATTGTGCAGATCAGGCAGTGACCTTAGATTGGTCAACGGCGCTTCGACCTCTACGGCAGCTGCAGTGGACATTGAAGCAGAATTCGGCAGTGTGCGAGTGAGTGTGAGCTCGGTCAAGCTGCCCACCGAATTTATCTTAGACAGTAGACCGCAGGGTGTACGAAAGGAGGACCAACCTTTGTTGAATGTTTTGGCCAGAAATGCCAGATTTGTGGAAACGGGCCTCAAGTTACTGCAGTCGGCGGAAGGCAGAGAAAGCACGGAGGTTATGAACGAAATGTTTGCTGTCCTGAGGTGTCAGATGAAATTTCTCCAAGACGAACAAGCTGCAGTCGTGGTGCAAGGATCGTTCGACCCCAGTGTGTCCAGATTCTTTAGAAATCTACAACATGGAGTCGGTTTCTCGTCGTCAGCGCTCGAGAACCTGCGCAGTGCGGCTTCTATTGCATCTGTGTACCGTCCTCCTGCCCGACAACAACGAGCTGGTGGCGCTTTCCGTGGTGGAAGGGGCTACAATTTCGCTGCAGACACCCGAAGAGGCGACGTGTACCAAGGTGACATGCAGAGGGGTTTTCCCAGCGCTAGAGGAAGAGGGATGCAACAAGGCCAGGCTGACGGATTGAGTGCTGGAGGCAGCAGTGGGCAGTACTAGAGCTTTATTACGAGCAGGATCCATGTTCTTACGTTTCGACGTTCTCTTGTTGTAAAGTTATAGGCCTAGGTCTACGCGTGTTTCATTTGTTGATCATTCATTGTAGGATTTTGTATTTTTGAATATTATTATGTCATTACTCTTGTGACGTCAAGTATAGCGTGGTAACTTTTTCTAGTCGAACAACTGTATGTAATGAATATAATCAGACAACGCTGGAAAGACATTGGTGCTTCGGATCGTGTGATAGAATGGATCTGTGAAGGAGTGAGCATCCCGTTTATCAGTGAGCCAGGAGAGTTCGAAATAAATAACCACAGTCTTGATTTCGCTCGATTACAGTATGTACGAAAAGAAATCGAACGTTTGCTGGAGAGCGGTTTCATTGAAGATTGTATTAACAAACCGAAATATGTTTCTCCTATCGGGTGTGTTCCAAAAAAAGTCTGGGGGCTATAGACTCATCACTGATTTTCGACACGTCAATTCGTTCTGTCAGAAAAGCACATTCAAGCAAGAAGACATTAGAAACGTAGCAAGCTTTGTGCAAGGACATGATTATATGACTTCAGTTGATTTGAAAGATGGCTTTTATAACATTCCAGTGAAAGCAGAATTCAGACAATATTTGAGCTTTGAGTTTGAAGGTCGATATTATTCATATACTGTGTTGCCTTTTGGCTTCTCGTTAAGCCCGTACTTTTTCACAAAGGTGTTAAGACCGGTAGTTGAATATCTCAGAGAACAAGGCATAAAGTTGTCTTTGTATGTGGACGATTTTATTATTTGTGCTTCTGTGAGTTTGATCACTGACCATACTGACCAAGTACTGCATACTTTAGAAGATTTGGGGTTAAAAGTTAATTTTGAGAAATGCATGCTAAAACCATGTTATTATATTCCTTATGTTTTATTTGACCATATTATTATTTTTTTTTTTTTTGTCACTGTTTAAATGTACTGTCGTACACATAATGAATGTACAATTTTTATTTATACCTATTTGGAGAGAGAGAATGGGGAAAGATTGTATATATTGTATTGCTTGTTTTATGTCTTAGGAGAGAGAGATAGAAAGTTATTTAAATTTTTTAATATTTGCATTATTAACATGTTTTTGCAGAAAATATCAACAGCGTCTGCCTTACAACATGCTGTCAGGCTTAGCCAACTCACTATTGGATGGAACAGTATTTGACATTGTGCAATCATTGAAAGAAGTTCAACACCTTGAAGAGAAAGCTTTCAGCACACAAAGACTACGACTGGTTAATGAACACCGAGGTATTGTACAAACAACTAATTACATGTTTGATAGAATTGTTGCCTTTCCGCTTGCATTCACAAGATTAGTACGATACATTTGTTATCTGGTAGTGTGAATATGTCAGTGTTTTAGATGACGTACATTTGGCGTCCAAATTCACCTAAAAGAGTGCCAGAGAGGGGGTTTTTCTTGGAAGAGGTCTGAAAACGTATAAAAATTTATCAGTGGCGCTACGGTCATGAAGGCTATCGCAACTTGCGCTTTATCAGTACAACTTATGTTAATCTGATGAATAAAATTTGATACAACAACAACATTGCGCAAAGTACTTGCGTAGGTTCCGCATTTTTTGAAGTTGTTGTCTGTTCTGAGATTCGACGATCATTAGCAGGAATTGCAACGTTCAAGTGCCTATGCGCTTCCGTAGCAGACGACCGATCATGACGTATCCGCAAGGGAAGAAACTCTACTTCGGGTTCAGTGAACAGAACCAAGTGAAAAACTCAAAGAGAAACAGGTTGGCTGTTGAAAGATTGGCTAAGAAAATGGCTATCCAGAGTGTTTCAAAGCACCTGGACACAGACCTGCTACATGATGCTGGAAAAGTGTTCCGCAGTGACAGCAGCCATATCAAAATGTGCTGAAAATGGAACACTTGTTCAGCATCGTTTACCGTAATAGTCATTTTCTTTGATCTTGGCTACTCTTTCGCATATGATAATTATCTTGAATACGATTTTCTTTGCTGTCAAGGGCAGGGTGAGCATCATTGAAACCAAGACACAGGCTAAGCTTCTGTATGAGAGTTTAGAATGTGTTTGAATCCAGTTCATGAATAGCATGTGATGAGTTTGGAGCTGATTAATGTAACTTTTGTTGCATCCTTTTCTGCGATTTCAAAATGACAAATTAAAGTTGTTGCAGTCTTACTTATGCAATTAGCATGCGTGAAGTGATGAACACAGTACACAATAAAAGACAGTTAAAATTGTTACACATTTATTAACTAATTGTGTACTAATTTTGTAAAGAGAGCATCTTTCTCTCTCTCTCTTTCTTTGTTTTTGTGGACACTAAACAGTAGGCATGTACCGAAAACAATATTTTCATCTTGGATATTTCAAAATTTAATTAAGTTAAAAACAGTCTGTTTTGCTTCACAGCACACTAGACACTGTCACAATATTATATGTCATGATGTCAAGAAACTTGCACACAGATTAATGAAGCAAAAACAACAAAGTACTTGCGAATGGTTGTACCCTTTGAAAATCCAGCTGGAGATATGAATACCCTTTACATTTTGACTCAGGAGGTATGAATACCCTCACATTTTTTAGGATCTAAAAGACTAATATGTTGTTTTGACTTTTGACCAATGTTAAAAGAAAATGTAAAGGAGAAAAGCTGGTAATTATTATGCATAAATGAATCCAAAATTTTATTTTCTTATCTTATATAGCAGTTCTTTAGTTGCTGGCCAATACATGAACTAATTCAAGCCCCTGCAGTGCCAAATACATAGTAGGAGGGAATTTGGTTGGTGTTGTCATTTAGCCTGTATTTCATGACATATTACTATTAGCTTGTAATTTTTCCATCCCTGATATCCTTAGATTTTTCTGGATCATCACTATAATCCTATTATGTATGCTTGTTTTTCTATGTTCACAGCCCAACGACATGAAATGGAAAAAAAACATAAGGAGCTGAAACTGGAGAATATCAACCGACTTCATCACTTGCCTCTAGTCGAGTCTCAGATCAAGAGAGAAATGGAGGTAGGATTTTTGTGGTTTATAGTAAGGTAAAGGTAAAGGTGTCCCCGTAACCTTTCGTTGTTGGGGAGGAAAGAGTTCAATACCTTGTAATTTGCCGCGGTTCAGCGAATTTCTGCTATTAATAAAAAATATTTCCGTTGGATTTCCACTGAACACAAAAGTTTTAAAACGATTTTCCTCCAAATAAAGTGTTTTTATGTGTGTGTCCTCAAGTCAAACAGAAACACAGAACTGTGCCTGCGTGTTTCTGAATCGTAGCCGGTAAAATGGATGGAAGACGTATTGTTGAGCGTGGTGATGCAGCTGATGATAAAGGCGTGAAAAACACATGGTGGAAATGGATGGGAAAAGTTGATGTACGACTAGGACAATATTTGAAGAAGATCTCTGGCAACAAAGAGAAAAGCAATTGAGAACTTGCTGTCCGAGGCTAAAAATGCTAAGAAGTCTCATGCAACTGTGAGGCAAGTCAATCTTCAGTCAGTGTTGCTTATGCACTATCTGTGAAGCACCCAGCATTCAGTCAGCAGTGGTAAAGCACCTCAAAAACTTGTTCAGAGAAACTGCGGCAATACACAAGCCAATCTCTCCAAATTCTTCAAACATACCAACTAAACCATTGCCAGTGAAAAAAACTGTTTCAATGTAGTGGTGTTGGTGTTTTGGAGAGAAGATGATAAAGTGATGGAGGCTAGGGTGAGGAAGAATTTTCACACATTCTCTCTCTCTCTCTCTCCCCAACGCCAGTTCGTTGATGACCGTTGAAAGTTTTATTCTCGAAGTACATCATACGAAGAGGGCGCAAAGCAAAGGCAAATGCTCACACAGCTACATTCTGCCCTCTCTGTGTGTCTGACTCGTTCTCTTGTTCTCTTTCTGCATGCTTCAGCTCTCTCTAGTGTGTGTCCGAGTGTGTGTGTCCCGAAATATTTGCACATTCGAGCTTTTATGTGTGCGCGCGGACCGTACTGAACCTGAGGCTTAAAGCGCGCTGCGCGCCACAAAATGTTCACCTCTCTCGGCAATTTGTTTTAGTTGTTAATTTTTATTTTACATATAAGGCTTGAAACGCGAACGAATGCTATACAAATTATATATGGGCAGAAACGCGAAAATACGACCTTTATAATCTCGGACCTATTGGCTACGAAATAAAAATAATACGCAATTTAAGAGGGAGCTGGCTGATGCTTTTAAGAATGTCACGAGTCTAAACTCGTAAAAACTCTTTAATTTAATACAATTATAAATAATAATAATAATAATAATAATAATAATAATAATAATAAGGACAAAGAAAGAACAACGTCTCCCCTTTCCAACGATATATAATATGACATGGTTACTATTATGGGTTCCGACTATGACGGACTAAATTAGCAAACACCTAACACAACAACAATATTTACATCCTACCTCTTCTTACAACTTTTCCTCTGTTTCTCTTCCGATGTAGGTCCCTATAATACTAATATTTAATTTAAGTATATACTATTTGAAAATGAACCAAGGCATCGGAAAATATCACACTTAAGGTGTTACAGTAGAAAATCTTTGCTATACAATTCTGTTCTTATCATGTGTTAATATACGATTACACAAGGCAAGAAGAGCGTTACGACCGGCCAGCTCGGATCAGCGGTCATACAACAGCGCGGTGTCTTTATCACCATGATAGGCATTGCGCTATTCTAAACATTGTGCTCTAATTCAAAATTGCTACATAAATCACAAATAAAGTTTATATATTCTAATAGAGAATTGAATGCTGCATCTAACGATTATCTGCTTTAAGGGATCTGAAAAGTATATCTCAAGTTGTGGCATACAGCTAGTTTAAACATAACAGAGAACAGAGTAAGGCCTACATATCGTAATGGTCAGAAATTCTTTGTAGCCGCCCGGCTACATCAAGATTTGGATTGGGCATCAGAATGTATGAAAATTTTTTAACTAAATTTGGACTTTAAGTTTATTGCTGAATAATGACTGTCAGCTGAGCATCAGTGTGTGTTTACACTTGCATTTGTAGTTGTACTTTGTTGTTGAATAATAACTGTAAGCTATGCTTCGATAAAGAGAGGCTACTTCAAGAGTTCAGATGTATGTAAGCAAGCTAGATTTCCTTCCATATATGGTTTTTGCTACTTAAAAATGCAAGATTAAATTGCAACAATTCGTATTCGGCGGTAGAGGAAGGGAAGGAGGGAGTGTAGGGATAGGGGAGATGGAGAGGGGGGGGGGGTAAGTGGGCATTATTCCCCTGACCCTCTACCAGTGCGTAGGTGGTCCCTGGACCCCTGCCAATTTCCTCTTTTTTAACTCCAGACCATTACAAGCCCTGTTACATCCCTCTACTCTAGGCCAGCTTAATGAAGGTGGTGCGTATCTCCTCTCCATCGCTGCTTTACCTACCACAGTTCTAAACAGATCCAGGTACCCATCCACAACTGGGTGGTTTGGGTGTGTGTTGTTTGTTTGTTTCAATCTATTTTGTGTTGTTTGGTGGTTGCCGTCCAAGCACGGTTACCTATCCCAAGTACCCAACGTTGCTCAACATGAAACATTGCTACAATGTGCTCAAATAACAGCACTGCAGCATTGGTTTATAGTACAAATTAAAAAAGGCAACTATACAATAGAAAGTTACTAACCTAATTTACTGTGCATGCCTGCTGTCACTTGGCAGACAGCAAACCTCAATCATGTATTTAAACATGTCACATTAATGAAGCTGTATAAATCCTGCTAATTTGCCATAAATAATTCAAAACGGTTGTCATATAGCACATATATAACAGTGGTAAATATTAATTTGACCATCATCATCATCATCATCTCCATATTTTTATTTTTTTTAAAATAATTAATTAATTAAATTTTTTTTGGTAGTTTTAGTCATTGTACTACTACTAGTAGTAGTTAGTAGTAGTGTCCTCATGGCATTTCTGATCACTTCCCCAACAATTCCTTACCTCGAATTTTGCATTTTGTTTTTTGTGTTGCAGACACTAACAAGACGTTGTGATGAAGAGTTACGCAGGCGAGACTTGCGCATCATGCAGGAGTTGGATAAAAAGGTCATGGACCAGCAAGGACTGCTGGAGAAAGCAGGTGTACCAGGATTCTTTGTGACCAACGACCGACATGAAATTCAGCTACAGATGTACCTCTTAAGCTTTATTTGTAGGCTGAAAGCTATGATGGATCAGGTATAGGTTGCTGGCAGGTGTGTGACCGATTATTCTCCTTTGTGGTGAAATAGAATGCCTGAATGGGTTGTTTTATGCCTGAATGGATTGTTGTGCTTAAATAGAGGATACCTATTCATGACATCACCTAGTACAAAGTCTTCTTCTAAATACCCTTTTCGTGCTCAACAGGAGTAAACAAAGGGTATATGTGAAGTTTGACAAACACTAAACAGTCAATTTGACAGAATAGTGCATGACTGGCAAGTTACAATAAAATGTCAGGTCAGGCAAATGTATCAGCGTTATCATAAGTCAGTTTAGGTGTAAAAGATTTCTGACTTCAGAGGATTACAATGTAAGGAATTGGCATGATACATTGTGCTGCATTTTCTTTTCTTTTTTTAATGAAGTTAAAGACGGATTTGGGATGTAAGGAGGTTTTTTGGCTGGTACCTTGTTTGAATGGAATTGTTTGGGAATTACATTTACATCTGGATGTGATTGTTTGACCAAGGAAAGCAGTTTGTGATTTGATTGTAGGTATTTATTTGAAACCATGTGGTTGAAATTTGGGAAAGATGGATTATTGAAAATAATGTGTGAGATTGTGAGTGTGCATATATGTTTGCTCGATATGAATGTGTGTGTGTGTGTTTGCAAGAGCACGTGTGAAGATGTGTGTGCTCCTACTGCAGCATTTGTGGAGTTGATATGAATTTATTAAATGCTTAGTTGTTGTGTATAGGGTTGCTATAAACTTTTTAATCCATGCAGCAGAGCGGTTCAGTGGTAGAACACTCACAGTGGTGAAACACTTGCCATGAATGAGGGAGACCCTTGTTCGTATCTCAGCGGTGACTTAGGAGATTTTGTTCTTGCTGGATTTGACATTCTGTAATAACTCTCTATAAGTGTTTCACCACCCCCAGCAGCTTGTTAAAGACCCCGGTCAATCCATCAAAAAGACAGTGACAGAATCAAAGAAACGTGCATACATTTAGGTTGCTCATTTGTTTGGAATGTTTGACAGAGGCTTGATGCGGCCAGATGGTGTCTTTGTTGCTTGAGTTAGACCCTGATTTTGGCCAGCACCTTGAGCAGCTCTGAGCTGGAAAGTGCGCTGTTTAAGAACAATTCATTTTATGAGCAAATATACATCTTTTCAAAATATAGTCTAGTCACAATTTCGTGGACAAATCAGATTTACCGCATCCATCTATTTTTGTATTTTACATTTTTGTTTTCTTTGATAGAGTGTTTTCATGACATATCAGGCTAGACTATCCTGGCTTTAACTTTGTTTTTACGTGTGTTTTTCATTTTGTACATTATGAGTTTTGGTTGGAGATACAGGGGTGGGAAAAGGGAGGTAACTTTTTCAAGCTTTATACATTGTAAGCATGTAAACATTTGTTAATTAGAGTACGATAGCATGCATGTTTTTTTGTTGTGCACATATAAGCAGTTGATATAGAAAATCTATCGGCCACGATGGAGCTAGCTATTAATTTATATAAGGCAGGACCTCTCAAAGCTGTATTATTTTATGTATCAAAGCACCTCTGCCATAATATTGAATTTCCTGATCGAGTCAAGAATTATTTATTTGTTTTTATTAATTCCATTGGGATGTATGGTTGAGATATGTTATGTTTTACCTTGTTAGTTTTGCCGCTGATATATCCATATATGCTAAAGTTAAATTGAAATGGAGATGGTTTCAGTTGTTATTTTTCATTTTTACAATTGAATTAATATTCAGTATTAATGTGGGAATAGGGGATTCAAATGATTCCGTTTGTCTAAACATTCAAATCAATAAACGTAACCAACTTTAACTTTGCTAGCAAATATTTATTTATAGTGAGCATTGTATTGGTTCATAAGCAGGTCATATGGATGCTAGACATTTACTCAATATGTTTTTAATGTGACTGAATACAGAAAACAAAATTAATTTAAGTGAAATATTTTCATTTAACTAAAGAAAATGGTGAATCTCATTGAGTTGCACAATATTGTGTATATCCAAGTGTTTGTAATATCTCAGGCAAAATAAATCTTAAATAAATAAAAAGTGTTAAATAAAAGACAGAAATAAAAATATAGGAATAAACAGAACATAAATATCCTTCCACCCCCCCTCCTCCCCATCCCCCCCAAAAAAAAACCAAAAACAGTAATAAAATAAAATAATAAATTATTGAAATATAATAGGAAAAAGAAATCTAAACAACAACCAAACAGTAGATATTTATTAAAAATTGATAATGGAATTCAATTATAAATGAATAAAATAAATATAAAACAATACATAAAAAAAATAAATAACATAAATGATGGAAATAAATACATAAGATTGAATACATGTAACATCTATAGTTTCATAAACAAACGTTTAATAAATAGGCCTAACAATAAATGCAGGGAAGTAATCATTTGTAATTAATTTACAGATTTTTGAAATAATGTCTATTAGAAATGTATTTGTGGTCGGTATATTTTGAATAAAAATTTTTAATGCATTTAGATTTTGTGTGTTTTGTTTATGTGTGTGTTTAAAAAAAAAAACTTAAGGCAAACAACAAAACAGATAAGCAAACAAAAATACATAAATTTTATGTGCTTGTATTGTGGGGGAAGTATACAATTCTATTGATTTCATGTGCCTATGAGTGAGCTCTCTAATAAGCACGTGCATCACGCAATTCACGAAATTCATGCATTTTGGATTAGTCCATTTCTACATAGAAGGGTCCATAGGTTTATTTTATTTTGGAAGAGTCCATATTTGCTTACAAGGTTTAGAAATAGGGGTGATAGGTTGGGCATCGGTCAAAATTAGCCCAAAAGTGTACCCTTATAAAAGTACTTTGGGTACATTAGGTGCACTAAAAGTACTTTTGGTACATTAAAAGTACTTTAGGTGTATTAAAAGTACATTTTCACAAAAATCTGGATTTTCATTTTTTAAAAACATTTTTTATAATTTTTTTCTTCTTTTAATTTAAAAATAACATTTAAAAAAATACATTGAGCGATTCACGTGATTTTTTTCTAGCAGCTCACTCATAGGCATATGAAATAAATAAAATGATAAATTGTGATGGTTTAAATAATTTTATTTTGTTGCAAATTTTAAGACATGTAGAAGAGTGAAAGGGAGTTGTTGGGGGGTGGGGGAGGGGAAGATGAAAGGAACAAAAATCAAGAAGGAAAGAGAGAGAGAGAGAGAGAGAGAGAGAGAGAGAGAGAGAAGAAGAAGAAGAAGAAGAAGAAGAAGAAGAAGAAATTAAAAAAAAAAATTAACAAGAACTACAACTAAGGAACAACACAGCAACAACAGAAAAAATACAGTATCTTTAATGGTCACTCAGAAATAATAATGTAGACTAATTAATATAAATACGTTTATTAAATGCCATACTCAGTCTTTGATGCCTTTATATACAACTACTAAAAATAATTAATCACTTATATAGTGCGTTCCCTAACATCAATTGAATGTAATTACTAACATGCATTTACAATGCTGAAAAAAAGGCTGATCCTTTTCCTACAAAATGCAGTCAAATAAATAAATAGTTATATACGTCAACAAATTAAAATAATAGTCAACAATAAATGCCACAATGGGCAATGGTTCAAAAGAAAAACACCATCACCACAACCACCAACTTTGAATCATTACATTACATTACATTACATTACATAATTGTTGCTTTAGGTCCAGCGGACTCTTCTGAGCCAAATCAGGACCGGACAACCCCCAATCCGCATAAAAGATCTGCTGAAACAACCATAGTGGGAAAACTGAATGCCCTCCACCAGCCAGTCACTTTACAATAAAGACATCCCACGCAGGGGGCGGCTGAGGCTTCACCCCAACTTATCGAACCCCCGTTTACAAAAACAAAATAGAATACAAACATCATTATAAATTTGTTTGTTTGTTTGTTTTATTGTTGCTTTAGGTCCAGCGGACTCTTCCGAGCCAAATCAGGACCGGACAACCCCCGATCCGCATAAAAGATCTGCCGAAACAACCCTAGTGGGAAAATTGAATGCCCTCCACCGGCCAGTCACTTTACAATAAAGACATCCCACGCGGGGGACGGCCGAGGGTTGACCTCAACTACGCGAACACCCCGGTTACAAAAACAAAATAGAATACAACCATCATTATAAATCATCAACAAAACACATACATATAAAATGCCTATAGTGCGAAATAATACAATCATAGGAAGCCCTAGTGACCACCCGGCAGAAAGCGTCCAACACTCCCAAGCTGATCCAACAGACCTCATACACAAACAAGGAGTCTTGTCCAGGAAGAGTTTTCAAGAAAAAAGGTAGGTCATTGATCTAGCGAAGAAGAAGAAAGTATAGCAGAGTGATAGGACAGATCAGGAATGGGAAAGAGCAAATGATGAAGACAGCGACAGTGGGAATTTAAAGCACTAAATTTCCAGAAAGTGGGGATACTATTTATACTGAAACCCCCGGCACTCCAACGGGGGGAACTGTTGCCGCAGTGAATTAGTCATGCCTACAAAGGCAAGACAGGTTTTCAACTGGGGCTTTCACTGTTCCCTTTATAGGTTAGAACAATCTACAGTGACAAGATTGCTCATGACCCCAAGGGGTATCATTATAAATTATCAACAACTTTGAATCATGATTAAACAAGAACAATAATAATATAATAGTAATAATAATAAACAAAGATGTTATTTGTCTGCCTGACCCAAAAATGTCATCTTATCCTATCCTATCCTATCCTATCCTATCCTATCCTATCCAGTAACTCAAAAGTCGTTGGGGCACCACACCACCTATGATCATTTAACCAGCGTACTCCATCTTTCTCTGTTGTCAGCAACCATCATTCTCGATTGTTGTCCTCCCACTTCTTTTTCTGTCTCCCTATTCTTCTGCCTCCTGCACCTTACCTTGCAGGATGGTCTTTGCAGGGCCTGAGGCTCCGGTGATGCGGCCATACCATCGAAGTTTCTGTTTTTTCACCACTGTGAGCATGTTATCGTGTTGTCCAATGGCTTGTATGATGGTCTTTTGGACTTCGCCGTTGGTGATGTGCTGGGTATAGGAAATGCCCAGAAGTCTTCTGTAGCACCTTATCTCCATGCTTTGTATTGTTCTTTGCAGGTCTCCTGTGAGGGTCCATGTTTGGCAAGCGTATATGAAGATGGAGGTAACGTCTCAAACAATGTTGGTATTAGCACAGTAAATCTCAAGGGTGGCCTGCTAGCACAGTTGATAGTGAGCTGGTTCCTTATGCCGAAGGTCGCAAGTCTAAACGCCCCGTGGGATGAACTTATTTGACTTAAGTACGAGACTTTTCAGGACACCAAGGGATTTTTCCGGCTACTCCAGTTTCCTCCCTCCCTTTGCAGTCAATCTAAAATGTAAAAAAATAAAGTTGATTTCTAATCTGACTTTTGTTACAGCAATATTTTCAGATCGCCGCGCTTTGAGTTCGATTGAAAAAAAAAAAACGCGCGATAGCATCCTCTATTATTATTATTATAAAATCTCCATGCATGACATATTTACTTTTTTTTTTTTACCCACACTATCAAAATGTCATGCATGGAGATTTTATAATAATAATAATTATAATAATAATAATAATAATAATAATAATAATAATAATAATAATAATAATAATAATAATAAACTTTTTTTTAATCACAAGTATATTTTCCAACAACAAAATTTCTGTGTTGAAACATGCCAGCCATAGCAAACCAGAACCATATTGCACAATGGATTTCATAAGATTTATACTTTTTGGGTCCATCTTTTTTTTTAAAGTAAAGGAGATAATCCATTGCTCAAGATCTCTGATGAGACTAAAATTGCCACAATCATTATAGCATACATGAGACAAAATTAATAAACAACATCGCACCTTTCTAAGATAAGTAATTGTTTTGTGTTTTCAAGAATACAAGGGAAATCCAAAGAATGTAATGTAATATAAACTAATTAAAGAGAATAAATACGAATACACAAATAAAATGCAGTAAGAAAATATTTTGTGAGAACGTAGTCTCCTTCTTGAGATTGAAAAAAAAACTTGTGCTATGAAAGCAACAATTGACATTTTTTTAAAAAGGAACCGACAAATTAAATGAAAAATAATATTTGTTATTCTTTATAACAAGAGAGAGCAGCAATTCTGTGGGCATAACATACATATATTATTTTCTCTACAATGCAATATTGGGTGTGCTTGCTGAAAGGGATACATTTTATTTTAAAACTTTACAAAATAACCCTCCAACAGTACAAAATATCTGGGATATTATATTTGATTATTAACTCCAAATAACATCTTAATAGTAGCTGTAAATACACAGAACAAAAGTGGATAGGTGCCAATTTCATGAGATAAATAATTATGAGACTTGAAAATGATGCACATATAATGCATGCATGAATATACGACCAAATTTCACTCAGGTCTATTTAAAGTCTTGCTAAAACAATTTACCCTTTCTCATCACCAATTTTCTCATACAAGAAAACAACCCTCAATAATAAAAGGGTAAGATTTTTAAAAGAATTACAAAATACAATCATGAAACACAATGTTTTGAAGTATGAACAAGCATATTAAACTTACACGAGCGTTGTGGCCGCATGGTCTAAGAAGGGACTAACTTGCTTTGTCCACAGGCTAGAATCCAATGGCGCTTGACAGGTGTGGGATCAATTCCACCTCTGGGCGTTAGGTTTCTTCAAAAATTATTTATTTTCGACTCAGGCAATGTCTCAGAGTTTTTTCCAGGATTTTCTCCGGGTACTCTGGTTTGTCCCCCCCCCCCCTCCCTCACCCTTCCCTCCTTCCCCCCGCCCCAGCAAAATTTCAAAAACACAACTAATATTAAGTTGGTTGAGTTTAAGGCTCACCACCGGCTGCAACTACATCTTCCCCAGGGGAGGGCCCCCACAATTTTCCGATAAAAATGGACAATAAAGTGTCAAAAATCAACCCCCCCCCCCCCAAAAAAAAAAAATAAAATGAAATAAATAAAAATAGAAGGACAAAGCCCATATGACTTACATGCTCCTTATTGAACTTGCAATGTTTAACATGAAAATGGGCGCCCAGAATAAATAAAATGAAACGGTGGCATTTTCCTTCAACTTGAGATGACACTGACCTCCAGCTCCAAAAAAGCTCATGTACTATGGAATAAAGCAAAAGTTGTATTATGCAAAAAAAAGGTGACCTTGGGATGACGTTGACCTTCAGTGACCTTGACCTTGTGATAAACTTGACCCTCGTGTGATCTCTCATGCATGTTTGAACAAATAACCCAATTTTGCTGCATAATATGGGTTAAATAAACAGTCATTCCACTGTACGATGACCTATTTTTTTGCATTTTTCCAAGGGCAAAAATTACCCTGAACTTCAAGATTAACGCAAAAATAGAACTTAAATAAAAGATCAATCTATCATTTCTAAATACAACAAGTTTGGACTTCATATCTCCCATGGTTTAGGGTAAAGATCACTTCAAAGTACCTAGAAAAAACAACTTTGGATAGCTCCAGTGACCTTGACCTTGGTGTGAGGTTGACCAAATTTGCAAAGTTTGTGTGTCTCATTGATATCTATCATGCACCAAATAGCCATTTCAATATTAATAACCTAGAAAAAAATTGAAATTTTGTGAAAAATTCATTTTTTGACTAAAATTTGATGACCCTGTGACATTTACCTTGAAGTGAAGTCATTCACTGATAATTTTCGATGTCTCATAGGTATAAACTATCTAAAAAGTTTGGTTGTGATAGTTGAAATAGGCTGTGAGTACTTAGCCACTTTAAAGTGTTTTCACAGACAGCGGATGGCAGACAGACAGATGGACATTTTTTTTCGTTATCATTTTTGGACTATTTAGGTCTCATCTTGCACCAATTTGCTGAATTTTTTTTTTTTTTTTTTTTTTTTGGGGGGGGAGGGGTTTGGGGTGGTAGATGAGTATATAAATTCGCATTCCTATTCATGTGAGTCAATAAAAATCCCAACATTTTTACACAGGCACTGGCATGATAAAATTTGATCATTTCACTCAAAATGTGGAGAAAAAGAAAGAAAATACATCAACAAAAATGAACAAAATCTCTCTTAACAATAGATTACTCTGTTACAAGAGAAGAGCAAACAGATCAAAACCTTTTATGCTTTGTACGTCAAAAAAGAATAAAAATAATACCAAAACATCAAGCGTAAAAAGATTACTTATATATCACAAGCATGTATACTAGTGCAGCTTGTCAGGTGAATTAAGATGTCATGTCTTTTCACACCCATATTCTCGATGAGATGTTTGTAGCCTTCACATTTTGTCACGGTTGTGTGGCTGCATGAAGTCCAGTTCGGGACCCACAGGAACAATGCTGTGAGGGTTGATAGTTTTGTGGCTTTCCTATGAAATAGAAAATAAAAGTCATGAAACTCTATGGAAATGTATAAATTTGAGTCTGTATCTTCTCAAGCGGCTAATATGATGCTTTCTTTTCATGTGAATTGCTCGTCAGAGGCCGCTGCCTAATCAACTTTGCACTAGGTGCTTTGCAGAACTAATTTTATACATTTTATTAACACTATCCCACTGCCTGCCTGAAAAAGGTCTGTGCCATGAAATGTTTTGTTCCCCAATAGGTTTCATGGAAAAGAATGAAACACTTTTAATGATGTGGTGGTACTTTCAGTTTTGTGTCTGCAACACAGTGGCGTACACAAGAACATTGTTTTTTGAGGTCACAAAAGAGTCGCCTATTATCGTTGAGGCAGAGCTCTAGTATCCAATGCCAAAGTTACCAGTGCCAAACCAACACGCTTTGGTTTGATCCACACAGGCAGTGAAAAAACGTTAACTTTGGTATGAAGCTAATTAGGTCACCTAATCCTTCCGATGAGACTATCATCAACCGAGGTCTTGTCAGTGCACGCATGCATTCCATCGCATAACTTTGAAGATCCTGATGCTCATGTCCTAGACTGGTGAGTGCCAGACACACCAATATATCCAGGATGCATAATGGCTCATGTGGACATGTTTATGCGCTCAAAAGAATTTTCATGACAGGGTCAGGGTATCACGGATGTCTATTTTTTGTGACATTGAGTTTATACCTGGTCAGTGACAGTCTGCATTAAATACTGTACCGGTAACTTTTTAACTTCTGGTGTGTGTGCGTGTGTGTTTGCGTGTGTGGGTGTGTTTGTGTGTGTGTGTGTGTGTGGGTGTGTGTGTGTGTACGTACCTAACCATAACAGTGGGTTTATGCATAGGTTACACTTACGTGCAACTGGGTTTAAAAAAATACTGGGTTCCAAAATCTGAAACTCAGTTTTTTTAAAACCGGCTTTGCAATAGGAATAACAAAAAAAGTGTATACGCAAAGTCTGAGCGAGAAACCCACAATTGCGGTTGAGTCAACTTTGAGTTTGAGCCAGTTAACACTCCGCGATGTGTGTTCCCGCTGGTCAACAAGTCGAATACACGCACTGTCAGGGGAAGTAACTCGGAACGCCACACGCTACGTGCCGGCTGGCAAGTTGGAGGTACGTGTTTTTTCGTTTTATTCAGTTGTATTTTGTCCTTCTGTCTCTGTAAATTGTTCTTTAATCTATATTTTGTGCTTCTAGGATGTAGCTTTAAAATGTTCCCTTGTTAAAATTTCAAGCTTTTTCGGTGTGTTTTTGTACTTTTAAAATCATATCAATTTTCGTGTGGATGTTGTGGTCGATTGTCAACACAGGGTCTGCATTTTTGTTTGTTACTTTTTGAAGAACACAAAAATAAATTTGCTGCATTTTAAGCGTCCTTGTATCTGATATTAATGAAGAGTCTTGTGAAGTCTCTTGAGCATTGAAACAGTTACCATGAGAAATGTATGTCTCCTTTGTTCACACTGGGGTTTTCAAAACTTGCATTTTTTCTCATTTACAAACAAGACGGTCAGTGAAGATAGTACAAGAAGTAAATAAGGGAGGTATTGATGTGTTATTTTATTCATATGTAGATTGATTAAATAAATGTTTAAAAATATTTTTGCAGAATAACAATTTTAGTAGGCAAAATGCAATGTTATCAGAATAAAAAACAATAAGCTTTTAACGTGTACCGTTTATTATACTGCAACTTTTATTTTTCTGTATTTTCCTTGTGTTCTGATGTAATTAAAAAAACACATGTTGCAACAAACAGTAAAATACAAAATTCTGGCTGCCGTTACCTACATAAGTTATAGCTTTTGGTTTATGGTTCACCTGTCTGTTTTCCTTGGATGAAGGGAAATAGAATATGTGAAAACTGATTGATGCATTAAACTGCTTAACATTTGGATTTTTTGTGGAGACCAAGCGTGTTTGCCAGTATCAAATTGTTGTATCTGGCAAACTCCAACAGTCTCAGACCCCTGTCATTTGTCTCGTTGTTGCAGTGGGGTCCACATTAATAGCTAGAGCACCATTTTCAGATCTGCATCTACTCCATTTCCCAAATTGTTAGCTGTAATTCTGAGTAAGCATAATTATTTTAATAAATTCTGTTATTCCTTTTTTTCCCAGAACATCCTGTTATGCCTCGAGTTTATCCGGTTGCGGAGAAGTCGCTGTAGTCCGACGACGACCCAGGAGGCGTTTGGAAGGAAGACGCCCCACTCCATCACCATCAACATCTTCATCGCCTTCATTGTACTCATCAGGTGACAGCTGGTGTGTGTCAGTACTTATTGAATTTTATAATATTGTTGTTCGCTTTGAAAAAAACACTCATTGATTGCTGTATAAAATCGGTGCCACAGCAAAGCAGTTAACAACTGGCAGCTCCACGCCTCAGATCAAACTGTGACCTGCTAACACAAGGTGTTGGTGGTATATTGTTTCTACATTGCAAAGGGGGAGGTGAGGAGAGCTTGGATGAGGGAGGAGAATGGGGGGGGGGGGGGAACATTAGTGTACATGGCAGAGCTAGACATCCTTGTTGAATAAGATCAAAGTTTTAGCTCAATTTTACAGTTGTTAATGGGGCACATGAAATGCAGATTACATTATTATAATGTACACAATTCGCTCTGGGCTTTTCAGGTTGTATAGGTATGCTTTGGATTTTAAAAAGCAGGCATGTTGAGGAACCTTTGTACTTGTGCTTTCATGGGGCAGCCTCGTGGCGCAGTTGATAAGTCGCCGGTTTCCTATGCCGAAGGTCGCGGGTTCGATTCCCGCAAGGGGCGAACGTATGTGACTTAGGTACGAGACTATTGAGGTCACCGAGGATTTTCTCCGGGCACTCCGGTTTCCTCCCTCCCTTCAATAATGGTACAGGATGCAGTCAATATAAAAATTTCAAAAATAAAAAATTCGATTTTCTTCCGTCTTCTAATAGCGATCTCCCTGCCTTTACACCACCTGTTTGAGTGATGTATGTGTATTTGGTGTGTGAGAGGGTAAATGAGACAGGTGACCGTATATGTTAGTATAGATCGCCGCGCTTTGAGCCTTGGGGAAAGGCGCGTACATAGCATCCTGTATTATTATTTATTATTATTTACTGAGTAGCTAGTAAGCATAAGAGTTTCTATAACTATTTTATAACTTGGTTGCTAGTAGCTAGTGTGTCGAAGTGGTTAGTGGGAAAAAATGCTGTCCCACTTCCTCCGGGCTTTTGTGCCCTTTTTCCCCAACCTCTACCCCCTAAACTTTAAATGTGTTTTGCTTGTTTCTTTTACACTTTAAAGAGGGTGAGTAGTACATTCATGTACAAGAAAATTAAAGTCCAGAATATAATATTTCATTGATGAATCAGTAGACAGTATTGTCAGTCAATCCCTTTTTGTAGTTGAGCCAGTTTAAGCCTCTACTCTTTTCAACTTCCATTCCCTTCTCCCACCCCAGGCCCACCACCCCACCCTTTGACCATCCTCATACCTTGGTTTGAAAATGTTCTTATGCCGCTGAATTTGTTCTGTTGTTTAAACCCTGTGTTCTGATGCTGCTACTTGTTCGCAGGAGGGCTGAAGAGCAGCATGAGGATTCTAAAGACTCTAATTCATCGGAAGGTTCAGTCAAGAAACAAGCTAGAAAAAGGCGTCAAAGCCAGCAGACCGAAATGCATACAACATCCCCATCATCAGCTTTGTTGCTGCCATCAGTGCTACCCCGTTCTCCAGGGTGTGAACCAAGTGCCATGAATCGTTTAGATATAGAATATATATTCAAATTTGTTTGCAAATATATTCAAGATGAGTCCTAAATAGTAAAAAATTGCATGTTTAAATAATAATAATAATGTTCGTCATTTGTAAGGCGCCTTAGCCTAAGGATCAAGGCGCTGGCCGATACAGGATCTAACTCAAACCGCCCGAGACGCCACCCGCAGCCTTTGGGCGCATGGTCTGACGCCCGGACAACTGAGCACAATCCTGGGCAGCCAGGGATGGAGGAGAAAGACCAAGTGCATGCTGGGTGTGTTCTTGTTACCGGCACTCACCCGTCTAGGACATGAGCGTCAGGATCTTAAAAGTCCGTTATGATGGAATGCATGCGACACAGACTAGACCTCGGTTTATACTCTCATCCGAAGGAGAAGGAAAACAGGAGTAAAGTGTCTTTCCCAGGGACACAACACAATGGCCCGGCCAGGGCTTGAACCCGGGACCTTCAGTTAATGTTGTCTGTCTGTCTGTCTTCCATCTGTGCAAAACTTTAAAGTGGCTAATTACACGAGACCTCGAAAATTATCAGTGATTGAATGACTGCACTTCAAGGTCAAGGTCACAGGTTCAACAAATGTTAGTCAAGCTATGTCAATTTTCCACAAAATTTCTTGTTAATCCTAAGTTATTAATATTAACTAAACTTCAGCTTGTTTGATGCATGATAGGTATCAATGAGACGCACATGCATATTTTGTCAACCTTGCTCCAAGGTGAAGGTCATTGGAGATGTCCAAAAATAATAAAATCTTTTGCTATAGTTTATTTTATCGTACATGAGTGCATTTATAGCTGGAGGTCAAGGTCAAGAGCATCGAAATATCAAAGCTTGTATTACTTTGCATTTTAAACCCACCGTTTCAATCATTTAACTTTTTTTTCTGGCATCTCATTTTTGTGTTATTTATTGGAAGTTCCATAAGGAGCATGTGAGTCATATGGACTTGCCTTTCCAGTGATTGATGGTGTTCATCATGTTCAAAGCTTTTTGAGGTGCTACTTGTCATTAAGTAATGGAAATTTACTGCTCTGTATTGTGTAGACTAGTTTTTAGGCCCGTTTTGTTATGTAGTAGATTTCTGTCTTAAACTTAAGAGAAAGCGTGGATTAATCTGGCAAAGTACCAAATTATATTTCTTTGCCAAGTTAATACATATGTTATTCTCGGGGTTCTTGTTCATCAAAAAGCAATGTCAAGACTAATGACTATATAATAATATTCTGCTCTTCACATGGTTTTATTATACCTTTGAGGTGCTGGAAAAAAAACGAATTATAAGTGGTTGCACTCAATTGATCCTTATTCAGAATATATTAACGTAACGGGAAACCATAAACAATTTATGTAAAACTTAACTATATGAAGTTGATAAAAAAGTAATAATAATATATACAAATTATGCTCTACTAGACACTTTCAAAATAAAAATGTTAACAAATTATGTCTGTGTTATGTTGTTCATATGTTTGTTTTACATTACCAATTCTCTGCTTTTTTATTTTTCCATTCCTCTTCTTTTTCAATGAAGATTTGTATACTTTTCCACCCTTCTCATTCTTTCTTTTCCGCTGGAGATTTTATGCTTTTTCTCCACGCTTCTCCTCATTCTTTCTATTAATTCTTCTTCATACTCCTCATACTTTTTCTTCTTTCTCCTTCTTGCCTTTTCTTCAATGATTTGATTTAAATCTGGAAGTAAAGTAATAAATTGAACATGAAAAAATTATCCAAAGTTAACATTTGAGAACGACAAGATATCTTTTTTTTGCAGATCTTCCAGTCTGGATTCAAATTTAAAAAAACTTTAAAACCATACAATACAAAGTAAATGTAAGCAAAGTAAATATGACAAAAATGTTTGCTTAATGCCGAATTTTTCTTTTCGATTTTTACTGACACCAGCTAATAATTTATTTTTTGGGCTATGGGGAGGAAAAGAAGGTCATGCACTGACCTATCCAGAGGTACACTGTAACAACCTCAGACCTTTCGGTTCTCAGTTCAATGCTTTAACCACTGAGCTACCGCCCAGTTCTTAAAGTAAATGGCAAAAGTCTATCCTTCAATAACAGCTCTAATTCTATACAGTAGCCTATATATCAACTGAAAATATTGTAATTGAAATTATAAAAACAAAATCAGAGGAAATTCTGACCAATAGTAAAAGTTGTTTCATTAGTTGAATTAAACTAAAAGTGTCAGTGTACTGCACTCACGTACTGAAAATCTTGCAAATGCAACCTTGGCCATTTATACGTTTTGGTTGTGTCCGTGTGTGTGATAAACCCAGTTTTTCCACAGAAACCCAGATGTCCAATATGCATGTGTAAAAACCCACTGGTATCAAATGAACCCACTATTTCATAGCGCAATTTCTCCTTTTGGTTTTGTCAAAAATGAAAACGGTTGTGACAGATAACCTTACAAGAGGCTATTGTATCCGTTGAGTGAATAGGAATGGTCTGTAATGAAGGGAAAGGATGGAACCCAGTTTGCCTTGTTTTGAACATAAACCCACTATTATAGTTTTGAACGTATGTGTGTGTGTGTGTGTAAGTGGGTGTTTTGTGTTAGGGGTTAGAAAGTAGGATGCATGACTTTTAGTATTTCATAAGCTACATTCATGTTGTGTACAACTGCTTTTCTGTTCTTTGGGGTGTATTGTTTTAATCCCTGAAGTCTTTTGTGTTTTATTGCTTTTGTGCCGTTGTTTTGATGAAGTGTATGTCGCACACACATTTCCTTGTGTTTTCATGGGGACAATAAAGATTCTGATTCTGATTCTGGTATCTGGTTTGAATCCCAGATTGGCCAACAAGTGACCATATTATTCTTTCCTTATCATCAACTGGTTCGCTGGTGTCAGAATTGTTTGACTCGTAGTCACCTATAGGCTCCAGTGTTGTGTGACTATAATCTACAATTACCCTTTGTGAGTTTTAATGCGATGGACAGTCATTGCTCAAAGTGAACACTAAGCTTTGAATATTAGGCATCTCTACCTTGGTATGTAAACAAACCACTGTGCCTACTACAATATATACTTTTGTGCAGTGTTATTTTTATAAACAACTTCTATGCTATTAAAAGACACATAAAAAAAAGTATGAATTTACATCAAAATTATTAATTATACTTATTAAAAGAGGTTATTTTTTACCTTGACTTATATTTTCCATAGGTGAAACACTCACTGTGAATTCAAAGAGAATTCAAAAAGGATCTGTGATGCTGAAATGCACGTTCTTGGGACCTTTAATTCAGTCATGTCAATCAGGGAGAAAAAAAAATGCCCTTCAGAACTTTCAAACTTAGAATTCAGTCATTTGAAAATTCTCTTGACTGATTCTTAAGCTGCTTACAAAGCAGTTGCCAAATATATGCAAAAGTTGCGCTTACATAATAGTGTCGCATGATGTGTTCCATGTCAACAGTGTCTGCAATGCCAGGCATCTGGTAAATTTCTCTCACGAAAGCCCATGTGTTGGGATAGTCAACGATGCGATTCTTGTTTGTCTGCAACAACATAAATTAACAAGAAATATTTAAAGAACAAATAAAGTATGCACATATTTTGCAATAACATGTATTTCAATGTTTCATGTATCCTCTGCTCTGCTCATATGCTTTTAAATACACTGAATAAATTGTGTTCTTTTACAAGCACTGGATTTTATAGGAGTCATTCCACACATCTGTAACATCATACAAGGTAGCTGTGCCTTTGAGGCTTACTTCAGTCACAGCAGACTGTGATAATACCGGCAGCCACCGAATGGCATAAATAAACTATGCTCGTAAATACGAGGGGAAACAAATTTGGCCAGCTTGTCTGCATGTTGCGCCCAGAGTTGTCTAACGTTGGGCGGACATTCTTCACAAACAAACACAGTTTCTGACCTATAATTTCTGCTATGTCCTCCAGCAAACCTTTCCGATCAACTGAAAGGTTGATTTCAGTTGCAATCCTAGCTAACTCTGCTGGTTTGGCCTTGCACTGCCAGACAACCCACTCCCCCTTCTCCCCCTTCCCCTATCTCCTTTTCAGAAAAAAAGCTTGCAGTTTTGGGTAACTTTCATAGTGTTGTGAGACAAGATGTCCACCTGAATGACTCTATTTATTTATTTATTTATTTATTTAATCGTTCTTATATAGCGCTTTTCCAGCTCAAGAGCTGCTCAAAGCGCTGGCCGATACAGGATCTAACTCAAGGCGCCCGAGACGCCCACCCGCAGCCTTTGGGCGCATGGTCTGACGCCCGGACAACTGAGCACAATCCTGGGCAGCCAGGGATGGGGGAGAAGGACCTAGGTGCATGCTGGGTGTTTTCTTGTCACCGGCACTCACCCGTCTAGGACATGAGCGTCAGGATCTTTAAAGTCCGTTATGATGGAATGTATGCAATACAGACTAGACCTCGGTTTATACTCTCATCCGAAGGAGTAGGAAAACAGGAGTAAAGTGTCTTTCCCAGGGACACAACACAATGGCCCGGCCAGGGCTCGAACCCGGGACCTTCCGATCCGCAAGCCGAAGCACTACCATTAGACCACAGTGCCTCCACTCTAGTCATTAAAAACAAAACAAAATGACAAGTTACCTCCCATTTCTGAATAAGGCCTATTCATGCAATTTAGATCCGCCTCTCATCGCGAGCTGGCGTTTCTCTTTCTCCCCATTACAGACTGAAAGCAGCTGCTGGCTGTTAGCTGGCTGAGCCATGGCAACGCATAGGCCTCATCATTGTCAGCAGAGTTGAAAGAGGGAATTGTTAGGCTTCTAAGGCTCAGCTAGGCTTGTATGTTGTAACACTAGTTGGATGGGCATGATGGATCTCCACACAGCTACTGCTTGCCCAGCATAGTCTGTGTCTTTATAATTTAATGCGAGTAAAACACTAAATCAAAGCACACTACTGGGAAGTAGATCAGCCTCTTACATTCTTTTATGAAATATAATACCTTGAAATGAGTGTGGTACACCTTGTCAAAGCGCACCAGCGTTGTAAACAGCCGGATGTCTGCCTCGGTGAAACGACTGCCCACGAGGTAACGGCTCTTGGACAGGATTGATTCCACCTTTCAATACAGACACACACACACATAACATAACATAAATATAGAAAACAGACTATTCTATGTGACTGAAGATTTTTCTCCGACTGTCTGTTGCAAATGGAGTACACTTTTCTCAGATTGTTTATTGCAGGCAAGGTGCATTTTAGTACAAAGTACACCAATAACAGGTGCTGTGTAACTCACTAGTATAATAAATCCGAAACCTGAACAAAAGGAACAAAAGATGGCTACATAAGTGGTAGAAAACAGTCAGTTGTTTAGCAACAAATTTGTATATGTAGTTTTCATCAATGTTAAAAATCAATGCATGGCCGTTTTTGTATGAATTTAAGGAAAGGATCACCTTATCAAGTCCATCAAAAACATCCTTGGCAGCAACATCATAGGCCCCCTGTGAAGTGGCAAATCCACAGCGATACACACCATTGTTGATTTGTCTGCAATTGTACCATTAATTTTATTGTATTATTAAAAGCAATTCTTTATAAAACAACTTTCATATAATACAGTACCACGTTGCACTCCAATTTATTTTTCGCAATTTCAAGTTATGTAGTAGTTCATATAACATACCCAGCAAACCAGCCCGATCTGGGCCCCACTCGGGCCGCGTAGGGCATCCCGACTTTTGTCTGGCTATAGTAGGGACCCACATAGCCCTACAAAAACCCGATGCGTAGTGGAGTCGAGAAATGTGGATGCGTAACGAATCGCCCTCCCGTGTGCCGCCCGATTCTGCCCCACCACAAAGCCACGCTGCGCACATGCTAACATAGGCCTACTCTCGCTTCTCATTGGCTAAACTGTCTGGAATGTTTCGTCTGCTTCACATTTGCTGCGGCGTATGTATGTGAAAAATATTTATACAAAATCAATTCAGCAAGATATCATTATTTAATTGTGCTTATAATTCTTAATTTTTATCATACAATATGTAAAATATTGTTAAAGTGTTTCTTTTAACTATTGTATTTATTTATACATTATAAGCCAAGGGTAAATTTCCATGCCTATTACTGCTGGTCTTTTCCGGTTGTCCTTAGGCGCCAATTTTCTACAGTTTTCTTCTACAGTTGCATGTGCTCGGATATTGTGTTTGCCTGCGAAAACCGATTCTGCTGTAATTGTTTTTTGGGGCTTTGCCTTTCGTTTATGTATTTACACATGATTTCGATAGCGACGAAGATCACGTTAATAGAATATATATATCGTTATGGAAATGGTGTGTAAATACTTCAGTGGGGACACACCAAGGACGTCCGAAAACAAAAACGCCTGTGCCGACAGTCCCTATTAACACCAGACATCTCAATTCTTTCATCATGCAATCACATATCATAAACAATATGTGGGATATGATTTTAGGGTAAATCAGCATTGGCCACAGATGGGGCATTATCGGGGTTGTTTCTGGTTTAAGTTGGGTTACAATAGGGTTGGTGTTGGAATTCCTGACGTATGCCCGATCTTTGCCGGAATCGGGTTACCGTTCGGCAAAGGTTGGGTTACGGTCGGGTAAGTTTTGGGTACCCCGACGATCGCCCAATCTTTATCGAAAGTCGGGGCTACTGTTTGGCGAACGTGGGGTTACGATCGGGTAAGTTTCGGGTAGCCCGACGATCGCCTGATCTTTACCCGAATCGGTATTCCTGGCTCCCTGGCTAGGTTAATGTCTTTCTGAAGGGTCACTTACAAACTGGTGAATCTCGATAAACAATATTGGAAGAACGTGTATTATACTTACGGGTACACCCATTCGTTAACAGCATCAATCTGCGACCTTAGATCCTCTGGGTAGAGATTGAGCTCTCGCTGTTCTGGTAGTTTGCAGAAAGCATTGAATTCAGAGTTCAGCATGCGAATAATCTCGCTCGACTCATTGTTTACAATTGTCTGCTTTTGCTTGTCCCAAACACAAGGTACGGTGATATTGCCTGTGTACTCTGCAATTCAAAATGATGATAATAATTCAGTTCAGTTCGAAGGGACTATGTTAAGCTTCGCAACTTTTTTATGTTACTGTTTCTCTATGACATCAAAATGTCTGATTAGTTTTGCAGTTGTTCATGGAATTAAAATTAAAATGACAATCAGTCATCAAACTCAAATTTTGACTTCACAATGAAATTTACATTTTCCAGAAAGTTTTTAATGATGTTAAGGTTGTTAGCGTTTTTAAAAAAAATAATGGTATTTGTTTCAGAGTGATGCAATTCTATGGCTAAAACAGTGCTTTCTTTTGTTAATATGATAGTGCTGGATAAACATTTTATGTTTTGAGTTTCTATTATTAAGTCCAGAATGAAATTTAAAGAATGTATTAGCATTAACTTTGTCGATGTTATTTAATATTGTATAGGTTTAAGATCACCTCTATCTCTTCTAAATTTTAAACTCGAAAAGCATATAGTTTCTTTAATTCATCTAAGTATGGCAAATTTTTCAAGAATTCACACTTTCAATAGACATTTCTTCATGGAGTATGTACTTTTGTTTTCTATGACTAAAAAAATACAAACAAGTGGGTTCTTCAATGGAATTGATTTAAACAATTTAAGAAGAAAAGAAAAAACTAAACTAAGTATTAGCTGTGCAGAGCTACATTTTTAATCAAAAAATAATAATAATAATAATAATAATAATAATAATAATAATAATAATAATAATAATAATAATAATAATAATAATAATAATAATTATTATTATTATTATTATTATTATTATTAAAATTATTATTTGAACAACGGCACTTGATTATGACAACATCTCTGTTCTTCTTCTTCTGGACAATTCTGCTGCCTTCGACACGATCAATCATACCATCTTGCTCAATCGCCTTGAGAGTCTGTTTGGCATTCAGTCCACTGCACTCTGTTGGTTCTCATCGTACTTACAAGATCATTCTCAATATGTATTTGTCAACAATTCTTCCTCTGCTGTGTCTCCTCTCCTTTTTGGTGTCATGGAAGGCTCAGTCTAGGGTCCTGTTTTGTTCGTGCTTTACACCACTCCACTATCCTTTGTCATCAAGCAACACTTTGTTGATCATCATCTTTGTGCTGATGATGCACAACTTCAAAAGTCTGCGAAACCTTGTAACATTGACACTATGACGGACACACTACGTGACTGATACTAAGACATAGTTGACAAACAATATGCTCAGACTGAATGTCGACAAGACAGAAGCTCTCCTTTTCTCCAGTGCAACTCCTATCTCTGCCCCTTCTCCTACCATTGGATCTTCCACTGTTCTCTATTCTGACAAGACCAGAAATTTAGGAGTTATCCTTGATTCTGAGCTCTCAATGAATGATCACTTTTCAAAAGTATGCCAAATGTGCTAGTTTGAATTAAGATGAATCAGTTCCATCTGTCGCTCCCTCACTGTAGATGCCACAAAAACACTCGTTAGTTCTTGTGTACTGTCCAGAATAGATTATTGCAACTCTTTACTTATTGGCTGCAATGACTCTACCCTAGCACCCCTTCAAAAAGTTCAGAACGCTGCTGCGAGGCTTGTTTTCAAGTTAAATCGAAACAACCATGCACCCCTCTCTTGCACCAACTTCACCGGTTACCTGTTTTAAAATGCATAAAGTATAAAGCAGCCTGTATTTGCTACAATATCATCACTGGATCAGCTCCCGAATATCTTAATCAGTTAGTCACCCTATACACTCCTTCTCGCACCCTTCGCTCTTCGAGCGATACTCGACTTTTCCGCCAAGGCCACTACAAACGGAAATCACATGGTCTCTGCTCTTTTTCTGTCTATGGACCAGAGCTCTGGAACTCTCCTCCCATGTTAGACACTCTCCTTCAATTCAAAGTTTTAAAAGCAACATGAAAACCTTTCTCTTTCAGCAGCACTTTACATAATTTACATTCTTTCTTCATTTAGTATTCTTGGTTTCTGTGTGTGTGTGTGTCGTGTGTCTGCGTGTATGCATGCATTTCTATGCTGTCTAGTATTATATAGAAAATATGAATGTACGATTAGATTAATGTTGGTGTGTGCACGCCTAGATCCGCAGGGCAGGCGCCTTACAAATGCTAATTATTATTATTATTATATCATAGTGCACTGTGAGTCTGCTCTAGTTGCACATGCACACATATTCCCACATGACTTTGTGCCCACCTTTTGCATTTGAAAAATTAGAACAAATGTAGGAGTGGGAAGCATGAAGACAAACAAAACACTGGCATGAGGAGGGGAGCAAAAGTTGTTCAAACTGGTGCCTTGGGTTTATCGAGTCTGATCATGCTTATTTATGTCCAGTGCTTTGAGCTGATGAACAGTGCTACATAAGTACAATTCAATATTCAAAACACGTACCTGGATCAGCCTTCAGGTACACCTCCTTCAAAAATGAGCAGCCATTGACAGTGTCCAAGGTGCACTTGGGTTTCTGAAACATCCCGTTTCAAGATTGCCAATTGCTATTTCTATGATCTTCTTTGAACACTAAGTATTCTTTAGAGTTGATGTAAACTTATTACACACACACACACACATAGAGATAAACATATATTATTATGGATGAATGTGGGTGCTAAAAGCCACAAATATCCACTCAGCCGCTAGGCGAGTGACTCAGGCAAAGTTCTCACTAGTCCTCAAACAACTTTCACACAGATCCCACAGACAACAACCACAAACAACAACAAAACAAACACACACAAAATTAATAGAATAGGTGGAGGGAGCTGACGCAGGAAGTGAGCAGCCTGGGCAAATGAGCTACAAAAATAAGGTTGTCCGAAAGGATATTTACTCGCCTTTAGCAATCAGGTCAATTCTTTCAGCACCCTGAAAACATTGGTAATCAAGGGTTGTACGCTAGCACAGTCTGTTTCATGAATGTAAAAATGCATGAAAATTGCATCCGTTTTTATCTGCCTCACTGGTCAAAGGAATGAGTATATTCACTTTTGTGGGGAGCATTATTAAGCAAGAACCCCGGTAATGTATTCATAAAGGCCTCAACCTACAAGTTGGCCAAAATATTTGACAAAATAAATACCAGTTATTCTATGCCAGCATGGCAGAAAACATTGCACACATTAATGAACGTTACGCTTTCAATCAGAATGATTTATTTTCACTTTCAGCTTCAATCTGAATGACTGATGCTCACTTCCTATCTGCATGATTTTAATAGCCACAAACATACACATAGTCTTCTCGTGCACAAGCATTCACATAGCCATAGCTTTATAATCTAATAATAACCTTGTCTGTGAATGACCATCCTCCTTCACCGAGTGTCCAGTCAACAGAAGTAGTAGAAATGACATCCTGCAGACCTTTTAGAGCACGCACACAGAGCACTCTATGGGCCCAAGGACATGCCAGCGACACATACACATGGTAACGATCCGCTTCTGCCTTAAACCCTGTTGAGCCATCCACTGTAAAAAAAACATTAAAAAAAAATTTATTAGATTTTGACATGTCAGTTGGTTGAACTGCATTTCCTGAATGCGCATAGGTTTTATTTCATTACTGCATAACCATTACTGGCATTATTGCAATGCAATTTATATAAAGGCCAGAGTTCAGGTAACTGAATTAAAAAACATACTTTATGTTCCTATCCTATCCTATCCTGTAACTCGGAGGTTGTAGGGGCATCACAGATGATCATTTAACCAGCGAAACTCCATCTTTCCCTGTCCTCAGCAACCCTCATGGCTTCGCTCAGTGTCAAACCAGTCCATTCTCGAATGTTGTCCTCCCACCTCTTTTTCGGTCTCCCTCTTCTTCTACCTCCTTGCAGTGTGTCACGTTATGACTTAGAGGGAAAAGGAAAGTCCGTTCTGGCGCCTGTGGTGTACATAGTTAGGGTGTGGGATATGAGAGAGAAGAGAAGGGAGTGTTAGCTATACAGCCGGATAGAGAAATCAGACCGAGAAATCCGTGCATAGAGCATATAAACAGAGAGGGAGCTGCAGTATAAGTTCACCAGAACATTCTACCAAGTTAGTAGACGGAAAATAAAAAGAAATGTTCGAGAGTCTGTGCAAGGAATAATAAGTTGGTGTCAACTGCCGAAGGGTGTGAGAGGGAGAACTAGTGCCTGCGTTTTTTGGACTAAGAATTTGAGGCCTGTTCTAAGTTGTGTGTCGTCCTCGATTGGAGACCCAGCAAAGCCATCGTCACGTTGGGGTGGATGGATGTCCGAAGTGTGACCCTGAGACCGGCCTGTTGACCGCCGATCATTCTTCCTCCTCCGGGTTGTGTTGTTGTTTTGTGTTGTCCCCCCCCCCCGGATCATCACGAGTGGAGGTAGGCAGTCCGTTTTTATTGCTCTAGTTGGCTATGCATTCTCTGGGTGTTTGAATGATGTATATAGGTGTGGAAGACAGGAGTGAATGTAAGTAGGTATTATCATGAATTTTATTGCATTGTTTGCCTTGTGTTTATGATTTTCTTGTTGCATTTTCCGGACTTATATTATATTTGAAATGAACGAAGAATTATTATGAATAAGAAGTGCTGTAATTGAATGTAAAACATGTTAAGCCAGTGTGAGACAGTAATGAGAGTGTTAAAGAATTTTATTGCATAAAGAAATAATCTTTATTCTTGTGTACGAAAGGTTGTGGTATGGAATTCTAGAAAATAGTTTTGTCAGGTGTTTTGAAGTGGTGTAGTCGAAAGCATGGCGGTAAGGGAGATAACTGCGGAGCGCCCAGGACAGTAAGTGAGGGTATGGATTAACTCCCCTCACGATAGTCTTTACTCCTTTTGGGTTCAAATTGTATTACAGTGCATTCGTCTGGCGGTGGGTGTGAGACCAGGCCCTTACCTTGTGGGGTGGCGTGATGTAGGCGCTGGGGTTGTGACTGCTGTCGCCGACCTATCTGGGGTGGAGCCCAACTCTGCCAGGGTAGCGCGGTGGGCGGTTACCTTACCTTGCTGGTGGGGTTCCTTCACCATCCCCACTATTCTCCGCCTCACTCCTCTCCTCCCGAGAGGAGGGTTTGTATCTAACCAGGACTTCATTATATTATATTATCTTCAAGCATATTATTATTCTTCTTCAGTGCCAGAAAAGTTATATATTGTGTGCACAAACTTTATGGACCATTAACTAATAGAACATTCTCTGATAGACAGTGATTTAGTTGTGAAGTGACAGTGAAAAGACTTTGATGAAAGACTCTTGATTTGAGGAAATAGTCAGCTATATACAGACCCAAGACATTACTTGTGTTCGAATCTTATTATTTCATAACTGAATCATCTGCTGAAGTGCATAATCTTTTCCATTTGGGAAAACCGTGTTACAATAATTGAAATATTCATTGTTTTGCTTTGAATTTTGCCTTTTTCAAAATATTGTATTGAATTTCGTTGTTTCATTGATTTCATTTTGCAATTCTGTTCACATTTCATCGTTATATGATTTCATATTTTGTTTTCACATCATCCTTGTCCATCTATGTTTTGATTGCTGCGGGTATGAGTATAGTGGGAAGGGAAGGGGGGGGGTGGGAATTGATTGTGTGTGATTGAATAAAAGAATTGTTTGTCTTGTTCACCTCTGAGTTGTGTTAGTTATTGGTTGGGTGGGTTATTCTCTAGTAGTAGCTCTAACAAATGTACACCACACCTAGACCCAGTCCGGGTGTGTCGTGACATTAAGTGGTGGCAGCGGTGGGATTGAGATAGGGCAGTAGGGGGTAAATAAATGTGATAGGGTTCATGTTAGGGTGTGTTTCAGTGTTGTAGATTAGTTAGGTTCAGAGGTGCTGTGTTTTGTTTGCGTGTTGGTGTGTACGAGTGAATGCTAGTGGGCGGTTGGCGGGAGTAGGGGAGTGTAGCTCTAGGGCCTACAACCCAGGGAGTGCATACGCATAAACGGAGGGTAGGGACGGGCTGTGTGCCTTCCGCTGTTAAGGATCCGGGCAGCGGGGACCCTCCGGCTCTTGTCATTGTCCGTCTAGTGTTTATTCGTTGTCTCATCGTCTGTGTGTGTGTTTGTCCCCGTTTTCTTTGATTTTTGAGTTGTCGCAGGGGGAGGCTCTGCTCGGTGGTCGGCGGTTGGTCTCTGGGCACTTACGTCGCTGGTAGGATGCCGCCGAAGAGGCACGCCGCGGCAGGGCGGGTGGCTGACGCAGCCGCGGGGAGAGACCTCCAGTGGGAGGAGAGTGACATCCAGCCCCTGGGAGCTGGCGTACTAGACACACCGGTCACACCAGGCACAGTGAGTACTCCTTCTCGTACCCTTGGAACGGCTGGACTGACACCTGGTAGGAAGGGCAAAACTAGGGGAGAAACTAGTCCTTATGAGAGATACACAGCTCTAGGCACTAACCTTGGCTTTAGGGATGCCGCGTTAGCTCACTTCGTGATGGAGGAGGTCAGGAAAGAAGAAGAGAAGTTGGAGCGAGAGATAGAACGGCTCACAGCCGAAAGGGCACGTAGGGAGGAGCTGGAGGCCGCGGAAAGAGCACGTAAAGAAGAGTTACGGGCCGCGGAAAAGAAGCTAGAGGCCGCGGAAAGGATACATAGGGAAGAACTAGAAGCCGAGCGAGAGATGCGTAAGGCGGAGTTGGCGGCCGCTGAACGAACCCGGAAGGAAGAGATAGAAGCTGCTGAGAACAGGCTTAGGTTACAGCTAGAGGCTAGCAACCGTCAGGTTGAGGAAGATAGGCAAAGGCGCGAGGTAAATAGGGGGTATTCGATGAAGATGCGTCCGTTGGACGACAAAGAAGACATAGAATCCTATTTACAGCTTTTTGAGCGCGTGGCTGGGACCCAGGGGTGGCCCAAACAAGTGTGGGGTGATAGGTTAGCGCCGTTGTTACAGGGGGAGGCCCGCGAGACCTATCTTAGGCTGACGATTGACCAGGCAAAAGATTTTGACACTGTGAGGGACGCTTTATTGAAGCGGTTCAGAAAGAACGCCGATTACTATAGGCGACAGTTCAGAGAATCCAAAAAGGAAGGGGCTGAATCATTTCCCCAGTTTTTCGTTAGGTTGACAACTCTAGTCAAGAGGTGGTTTTGTCTAGCTAACAAGGACATAGGCGACGTAGGAGAAGTGTTAGACACCTTTTTGTCAGAACAGCTATATGCCGTCATGAGTCCCGAGTTAGAAATGTTCGTGCGAGAAAGGCAGCCCAAAGACGGGACAGAAGCGGCCAGCATGGCACAGTTGCATATAGATGCTAAACGGGCCGTGACCCGAACTCCAGTGGGGGGGGTCCTCTCGACCATTTCAGAGGAGGGACAGGGTGCCGACAGGGACGACTGTACCAACTACTCCCAAGACAGAGTCGGGTAGCCAACCTAAGAAGACTGATGACGAACGGGTGTGTTTCCACTGTAAACAGAAGGGCCATATAGCCCGGTTTTGCAAAAAGAAGACTGGCCTTAACCAGGTGACGGTTGCACCCGAAACCCCAACAGTAACGACCGCACCAGTGACTGTAGGGATGCGGATAATTTGCCCATACAACCCTTGGAGTCGCGGACTAGCGCAGGGGCAAGAAGTGCGTATCATGAGGGACACAGGCGCAGAAATGGGAGCTATCGCCGCTAAGTGGGTGGGGGCAGAAGAGATGACGGGTCGCATGGTGGAGGTCCAACCGGTGGACCATGCTAAGGCTGACAAGTACCCCACCGCTTGGGTCGACATAGAGTCGCCGTTTGTGCGAGGTAGAGTCGAGTTAATCGTGGTACAACAGATGGGCCCCGACGTGATTCTCGGGAATTGGGTAACGTTCGCTAGTGGACACAGGAGCGCCGTGACAGTAGACGGAAGCGAGTGCGCGATGGCCGCAGCGGTCCAAACTCGCGCTCAGGTCCAACGGGAAAGACTGACCGAAGACCCACTGACCGTAGTCCGACCGACTCAACTTGACGTAACTCCCGGACAGCTAGTAGAATGGCAGGACGAATCACTAGCCAAAACTAGGAAACTAGCGGACGAAGGGAAGGCAGTGCAGTCAGGGAAAAGTTTGGTCGAGTTTCAGCGGAAGAAAGGGGTCTTATACAGGGTGTACAGCAAAAGGGGGAATAGGATAGAAGAGACATGCAAACTGGCTCAGCAACATCTAAAGGGTGCGACAAAACGTCAGAAACAGCACTTTGACCGGAAGACCAGACCACGCACGTTCGCAGTAGGCGACAAAGTATTGCTATTGCTGCCGACGAAACACAATAAGTTGCAAATGGCGTGGCAGGGTCCCTTTGAGGTGTTAGAACGGGTGGGCGAGTGTGACTACAGGATCCGCATAGGCATGAAAAGCAAGCTGTATCACGCAAATCTGCTAAAAAGGTTTCATGAGAGGGTGGCCGTCACTACAGTCGTGGTAGAAGAGGGGGATGAAGGGGAAGACGAGGAGGTACAAATAGCTGAGGGGGACGTTCCCACTGTTCCACTGGTACCTTCTGAAGGTCCGGAGGACGTACACCTCGATCCTTCATGTCCAGAATTGCATCTGGAACTGAAGCACCTCGCGAGGCAGTTTAGCGACGTCTTGACGGATTTTCCCCTACGCACCACACTGGACACATGCGAGATCAAACTGACGGACGACGAACCCGTGAGAACCCGACAGTATCCGCTACCCCATTCCCAGCTAGAAATAGTAAAAGGGGAGGTGGAAACGATGTTGAAGATGGGGGTTATTGAGAGGGCCAGTTCCCCGTATAGTTCGCCCATTGTGCTGGTTCGGAAGAAAGAAGGAACCATACGGTTTTGCGTAGACTTCCGTAAGCTAAACCAGAAAGTCGTCTTTGACGCGGAACCGCTCCCAGATATAGAGTACTTATTCTCGCTGCTGTCGAAGGCAAAGTATCTCAGCAAACTGGATCTAGCTAAGGGGTATTGGCAGGTCCCCATGCGTCTAGAAGACAAGGAAAAGACCGCGTTCACGACCCCTGCGGGGCAATTTCAGTGGCAAGTGATGCCATTCGGTCTTAAGACGGCCGGCGCCGTGTTTTCCAGGATGATGCGCAAACTGCTAGAACCGTTGCGGTTACCCGAAGTTAGCAACTTCATGGATGACTTAATGATAGCCACCGAAACGAAAGAGCGTCATCTTCAGTGTCTCGCCAAGCTATTCTGTAGACTGAGAGAGGTACAGTTGGCAGCACGGCCAAAGAAGTGCTATTTGGGTTTTCAGCAACTCGAGTACTTGGGGCATACCGTGGGTAATGGACAGATACGTCCAGAGGGGGACAAAATGCAGCGCATTAGGGACGCTCCCCAACCCCAGACAAAGAAACAGGTCAGGTCCTTCCTCGGTTTAGTGAACTACTATCGACGGTTTGTGCCAAACTTTGCTGCCATTGCATCTCCCTTGACAGACCTGACGAAAGGGGGAAAAGCGGGAAGGGTGACATGGGATGACTCGTGTGAGGAAGCGTTCGTCACGCTTAAAGGACGATTGTGTGCGAGTCCCGTATGTTGCTTACCCGACTTCGATAGGCCGTTCATTCTGCAGACTGACCCGTCAGAGGGAGGGATCGGTGCCATTCTCTGTCAAGACCAAGGTCATGGTCAACAACCCATAGCATGCGCTAGCAAAAAGTTGTCTAAAGCCGAAAGAAACTACTCAACGATCGAGAAGGAATGTCTCGCAATCGTATGGGGTGTGCAAAAGTTTAGGCAATATCTGTACGGGAAAACGTTTACGGTTCAAACTGACCATAGGCCGTTACAGTATTTGCAGCAGGCAAAAACGACCAACAGCAGGCTCATGAGATGGGCGCTGCAACTGCAGCCGTTTTCGATCCAGGTAGAAAACATTCCTGGTAAGGACAATGTACCTGCAGATTTCCTGAGTAGACTCGATGCGTAGGCAGGAGAGGGGAGGTTATCAGTCTAAGTCCGTGGTGAAGAGAATCAAACCCGGGTGTTTGATCTAGGAGGGGGGTGTGTCACGTTATGACTTAGAGGGAAAAGGAAAGTCCGTTCTGGCGCCTGTGGTGTACATAGTTAGGGTGTGGGATATGAGAGAGAAGAGAAGGGAGTGTTAGCTATACAGCCGGATAGAGAAATCAGACCGAGAAATCCGTGCATAGAGCATATAAACAGAGAGGGAGCTGCAGTATAAGTTCACCAGAACATTCTACCAAGTTAGTAGACGGAAAATAAAAAGAAATGTTCGAGAGTCTGTGCAAGGAATAATAAGTTGGTGTCAACTGCCGAAGGGTGTGAGAGGGAGAACTAGTGCCTGCGTTTTTTGGACTAAGAATTTGAGGCCTGTTCTAAGTTGTGTGTCGTCCTCGATTGGAGACCCAGCAAAGCCATCGTCACGTTGGGGTGGATGGATGTCCGAAGTGTGACCCTGAGACCGGCCTGTTGACCGCCGATCATTCTTCCTCCTCCGGGTTGTGTTGTTGTTTTGTGTTGTCCCCCCCCCCGGATCATCACGAGTGGAGGTAGGCAGTCCGTTTTTATTGCTCTAGTTGGCTATGCATTCTCTGGGTGTTTGAATGATGTATATAGGTGTGGAAGACAGGAGTGAATGTAAGTAGGTATTATCATGAATTTTATTGCATTGTTTGCCTTGTGTTTATGATTTTCTTGTTGCATTTTCCGGACTTATATTATATTTGAAATGAACGAAGAATTATTATGAATAAGAAGTGCTGTAATTGAATGTAAAACATGTTAAGCCAGTGTGAGACAGTAATGAGAGTGTTAAAGAATTTTATTGCATAAAGAAATAATCTTTATTCTTGTGTACGAAAGGTTGTGGTATGGAATTCTAGAAAATAGTTTTGTCAGGTGTTTTGAAGTGGTGTAGTCGAAAGCATGGCGGTAAGGGAGATAACTGCGGAGCGCCCAGGACAGTAAGTGAGGGTATGGATTAACTCCCCTCACGATAGTCTTTACTCCTTTTGGGTTCAAATTGTATTACAGTGCATTCGTCTGGCGGTGGGTGTGAGACCAGGCCCTTACCTTGTGGGGTGGCGTGATGTAGGCGCTGGGGTTGTGACTGCTGTCGCCGACCTATCTGGGGTGGAGCCCAACTCTGCCAGGGTAGCGCGGTGGGCGGTTACCTTACCTTGCTGGTGGGGTTCCTTCACCATCCCCACTATTCTCCGCCTCACTCCTCTCCTCCCGAGAGGAGGGTTTGTATCTAACCAGGACTTCATTATATTATATTATCTTCAAGCATATTATTATTCTTCTTCAGTGCCAGAAAAGTTATATATTGTGTGCACAAACTTTATGGACCATTAACTAATAGAACATTCTCTGATAGACAGTGATTTAGTTGTGAAGTGACAGTGAAAAGACTTTGATGAAAGACTCTTGATTTGAGGAAATAGTCAGCTATATACAGACCCAAGACATTACTTGTGTTCGAATCTTATTATTTCATAACTGAATCATCTGCTGAAGTGCATAATCTTTTCCATTTGGGAAAACCGTGTTACAATAATTGAAATATTCATTGTTTTGCTTTGAATTTTGCCTTTTTCAAAATATTGTATTGAATTTCGTTGTTTCATTGATTTCATTTTGCAATTCTGTTCACATTTCATCGTTATATGATTTCATATTTTGTTTTCACATCATCCTTGTCCATCTATGTTTTGATTGCTGCGGGTATGAGTATAGTGGGAAGGGAAGGGGGGGGGGGGTAATTGATTGTGTGTGATTGAATAAAAGAATTGTTTGTCTTGTTCACCTCTGAGTTGTGTTAGTTATTGGTTGGGTGGGTTATTCTCTAGTAGTAGCTCTAACAAATGTACACCACACCTAGACCCAGTCCGGGTGTGTCGTGACACAGTGTGCCTTACAGGATGGTTTTTGCAAGGCCTGATGATCTGGTGACGTGGCCATACCATCGGAGTTTCAGTTTCTTCACCACAGTGAGCAGGTCATCGTGTTGTCCAATGGCTTGTGTGATGGTCTGTCAGACTTGAAATGCCCAGAAGTCTTCTGTAACATTTCATCTCCATGCTTTGTATTCTTCGTTGTACGTAGATCTGCTGTGAGGGTCCATGTTTCGCAAGCGTATAGGAAGATGGAGATGACAAGGGAGCGCAGCAGTCTTAACTTGGAATGTAGACTGATGGTCCTGTCTTTCTAAATGGGCTTCAACCTTGCCAGTGAAGCAGCTTTATGTCCTCCATGATCCAAAACGTTCTAGCTTAGTTACCAAAAACACAGCCTGTTTTTGAACAAGTTTAGAGATGTTATACTGACATGTGGTCATTGTGGGAGAGAGTACACATGATGGAGACACGTTATGCCCAATAAACGTTAAATATACCCGACAGCCGTTATGCCCAATTTTGTATCCAGAAGGTGGTATGCTGGCTAAAACGTTATTACAGAAAAGAATTAGAAGCATATTAAAAACAATTAATTCAGTTATGATTGTGAATGTTTTCTGCACTTATCAGTGTTTTTGTTTGTACTTTAGGCCTGTTAAAGCACAATCGATCAAGAAAACTTGATTTCAGCGAAAATATGACTACGTTGGAGAGAAAAATGCTAAACACACTATAGAAATGCAGTCCACGGGATCTGACGGGATTAATATCCACTAAAACTGACTCTTTAACTTCATGTGAAAAGGGCATATAATGACTAGATCTTTCATGAAGAATTATGAGAACAAAATAAAGGGGTCCCCAAATTGTCAGCTGTAATCGCCCCAGATTTTTCAAATAATTCTGCGGGGCACATAACAAGCTGATTCTGGGGACCGTAAAACAACACACAAACATTTATCACTTACTTCCCCCTTTCGAATCCTTCTCTCCCTCCCCTCCTGATCTCTTCCTCCCCTCATTTTGTTACAAACATATATATAGCATTTACTCTGATGAGATCAATGCACTAAATACACGAGTGAAAGATACGGTATTTTCGATTTTCTTGAAAACAAAAATATTCCTATTTAATTTTGGTTACAATTATACTACCAAGTGGCAGAAGCAGTTACAGTAGTTTATGAGTATCTAGTTTGATGTTAACTTTGAGTCTGACGAAATGCCTAAGATACCTAATTTAAGTGAGAATACGCACACGCCACGTCGATGTCCTGGGCATTGTACGATTTGTATGCCTGTATATGATAGCTTTTACGTACAGAAGGAATACTCTGTCACTTCTTTATGATACATACAACCAAATCATATGCAAATTCGGATCGCAGTGGTGAAAGAAAAAAGGGCAATATCCAGATATACTCCCCTCGATATTATTAGTTACATATTTCCGACGGAAAGAAGGTATTTATAATTATTGTCTGCAGTGTGGGTGTTCATGTATATTATGGCATTCGTTGTGTTAATAGAATGTAAAAAACTGAAAAAAAAGAAAAAAAAGCCAAATGATTTTGGAGCTGTTACAATGATGAGGGGGCTATATGGGCAAGGTTCAGAAAAGGAGTTGAGAAATTGTGACATATATAAAAAGACTTGGTCTAAAGAAAAGAGAATGCAGAGTATGAAAATAACACATAAACACAAAAGCACAAAGGGTATTTGAGCAAACAAGACATTTATAAAGCACCAAAATTTTGTTAAGTAGAACTGAACTTGTGTGCATAACATCACCTCATGTCACAAACTAAATCAACTGCCATATCAGCATGAATACTGAAATTTTAAACCTCAATGCATGGAAACAATGAAGCAAGTCCTGTTAGTTATCTACAAACACTTGGAAGCAAATTTGCATTTCAAATCAGTTTATTAGAAGAGCTGGGAAAAAAAGTGTACATAACATTACACATAAGAATGGGACGTTTGCATTACATCTTGTCAGACAGTCAAGTCATCAAACATTTAACCTGAAATGCAACAAACTACTTCTACAGATCCTGAGGGAAATTTCTAACATGAAAACATCACGATAGTCTTACAGGTACATGAATATTATGCAGTTATCTGGATATTGCCGAAAAAAGCTTACCTGAAATCCAGTCTCTGAAGACCGACGCTTTTCTGACAAACTCGCCTTTGTCGTTTACCGATGATTTCCATGATTGCTTTACCTCTGGATCTTTAGTCTGAGCTGACATTGTCCCTGACGTTGCAAAATTTCTTAAATAGAAGCCTTGCTAAATAGAAGCCTCTGTCGGACAGCTTCACGTTTGTGCAGTATCGTCTGCTACGGACAACGTTGCGCTCAGCAAGGGAGACCACTAAATAGCAACAACACATGCCAAGAGTTGTCGTCCGTGATGACGAATAGAGTTATCCCAAAGTGTGTACACAGAACAGCAGTATGAAATTACGCGCTATTTCTCAGCGAAAACTTATCAGAAATAAATAATTTTAACCAATAATTATTAATGAAAGCCTGTAGCTTCGGGGTTTTTGCAAAAGGAGACGTCCGCGTTGTGGTAGCTGAAATGGCAAGTGAAAAAGCGGGTTTTATCGTGATAATTGTTATTAAATAATAAGACCCCTCGCTAAAACTTTGTTTACAGATAATTGAATGCACTATTTCCATGTCAAAGCCAAAAAAATTTTGAAATTCGACCGTAAAATACTTGAAAAAGTGGTTTTTAGTTCCTGCACGTAGCATCAACACATGCCAAGAGTTGTCGTCCGTGATGACAAATAGAGTTATCCCTCAGTGATAGGCCTAATAACTCTGAATGATAGGCCTATTTTATGCTTACACACTTCAAAACATGGCTACTACTACATTACGGTCAGTGCTTCAAAATACAAATAATTTCTCATGCATGATACATTAAGTTTGAGTTTTTTTTTTATTTGTTTACAAAGATCACATCGAGGACTAACTTATTAAAGCGTTAAATTAACATTCTGTCCAATATATAAGCAGGCCATCGGCCGGTCACCTAAAATGGAAAAAGATCTGAAACTGTTGATTCGGCGTTTTTTCTTTAATGGCTATAAAAAAAAAAAAGTTTTCGACTTATGTTAAAAAATGAATTTGTTTTGCAATATACATGTTATCCTGTATTAAATTTAGGCAAAAAAAATATTTTTTTTTGGTTTCGAAAAAATGATGTGTTGTTGCTACACTAAACTCGCCAGGCATCCTTAATACAGAGAAGCTAGAGCTCTATCTGGGGGCCGCAAAGGACTCAACATAGTAGTCAAATTACAACTTTCTTAATACTCCTTGTGAAACGGAGCGTCACCAAATTGAACCGGTCACTACTTTCTTATATTGCAGTATCACAAGGAAATTGGCTTGTCTTGCCGTATTCGCCCACAATCAATCGTGTTGATCACTTTGGCACTTTAAAGGAATGGATTAATTGTGCGCATGTCAAATACAGTCACATCAAAGAATCTCTTTGGTCACATTTCACTTGTCCAGTAAATAATATTTCATACTTCATGAGTTTAGGGCATGTCAAATACAGTCACAGTTCACTTGACGCAAGTCGCAAACAATAACATGTCGCTACACGAATCAGTCCATGGGAAATGTGAGGAAAGGGGGGGGGGGGGAGACGCTGTGGACAGGGGGTGGGAGGGTGTAATAATTGGGGAGACGCTGGGTCAGGGGACAGGGGGTGGGAGGGTGTCTTAGTTGCTTCATTGATATTTAATTTTATTATCTCTTCACTAACGTTTGCCAAGGAAAAATTAAACTGAAATATTCCGTCACATACTGATATAATACAGCTATAGGCCACCTGTTGAGGAACCAAAAGCTAGGCTAGAGAGGACAAGGATTAAAAAGGAGATAAAACATTTTTCTACAAAAGTGACACATTTAGTTTCTGTTTAACCTCTATTTATAGCTATCCCTAGACCTGTACAATGTTAAGAGCTCCGATGCCATAAATAAATTCTTTGAACGTTACTGCCATTATGTTTGGGGCTTAGGTTCATAGTTCTGCCCTACCATGAATCAGCATTTTTTTTTTAAATCCAACGCAGGTTCTTTTTTCACCATGAGTCAGCAATAATTTTCCAACTGCGGGCACAGGAATGACATTATGAATACAATACATCACTTGTTCTCCTTCTTGATTTTGAATGATGTTAAAGATAGTTATTCATTGTTTATAGGGTCCAGCGGACTACAAAGAGTCGAATCAGGACCACAACTTGGTTGAAAGAGGACTCACCCGGGCATATAAATAGCGTTGTGAGTCTGGTCATAGGCTGGATCCGTACCCGCTACATAAAAATCCGTTATTATTATTATTATTATTTAATTATCACCCCCGATCGTATAAAAGATCTGCTGAAAAAATCCTAATGCTCCACCAGCCGATCACTTTACAATAAAGGCACCCATGCATCGAACCCCCGTTTACAAAACTCCGATGATATGGCCACGTCACCAGAGCATCAGGCCTTGCAAAGACTATCCTGCAAGGAACGGTGCAATGAGACGGAATAAGAGGGAGACAGAAAAAGAGGTGGGAGGACAACATTCAAGAATGGACTGGCTTGACACCAGAGAGAAAGGAAGCACTGAGCGAAGCCATGATGGTTGCCGAGGACAGAGAAAGATTGGCACGATGGTTACATGATCATCTGAGTTTCGAGTTACGTGATAGGTTTACAAAAGCAAAATAGAATATAATCATTATAAAATATTAACAACACATATAGAAAAGGCCTAAATTGCTAAATAATAATGTTACTATAGAAAGCCTTATAGTGACCGTTTCGCAGAAAGCATCCAATATCCCCGAGCTGACCCAACACACAAGTGAGTAGTTTTGAGAGAGTTTCCAAGGAAAAAGTTGACTGGTCTAGCGAAGAAGATAGTAGATCGATAGAACAGAGTAGGAACGAGAAAGACAAAAAGAGAATGACGGAAACAGAGGTAATTTACAGCACTAAATTTCCAATTGTAGATTATAGTCACACGACACCAGAGCGTATAGGCGAATACAGCTCACATTATTAGTTATTCATTGGTTATAGGGTCTAGCGGGCTGCAAAGAGACAAAAATCAGGACCATAATAAGGTTGAAAGAGGACTCACACCTGATCCGTATAAAAGATCTGCTGAAACAAATCTAATGGTAACACTGAAGAAACAAATCTAATGGTAACAATGAAGGCAATCCACCAGCATGCACTTTACAATAAAGGCCTGCCACATCCCATGCAAGGGACGCTGAGGCTTTCCTCTAATTTATCGAACCCCCGTTTACAAAAACAAAATAAAATATAAACATTATAAAATATTAACGAAACACGTACATTTAAAATGCCTACATTGCTAAATAATAATATCATAGAAAGCCCTATAGTTTTTTTGTTTATATAGTTATATATATATTTGGCAGAAAGTGTCCAATGTCCCCAAGCTGACCCAACAGACCCCATACAAAATTAAGATATGTGGGATAGTTTTCAAGAAAAAAAGGTATGTGACTAATCTAGCGAAGAAGATACATGTAGTAGATTGATAGCACAAGGTATGAGTGAGAAAGAACAAAAGAGAAAGACTGCGACAGTGGGAATTTAAAGCACTAAATTTTCAGAAAAGTGGGGATACTATTAATACAGAAACCCCCAGGTGGGGGAGGGGGGACACATTATTCCGACACCAGCGAACCAGTAAGAGGAAAATAATATGTTCACAGAAAGGCCAATCCGGAATTCGAACCAGGGACCTTTCGGTTACCAGTAAGCCACTCTATCAACTCAGTTACCCAGCCCCTTTACTAAATTTCCACAAAGTGGGGATACTATTTATACAGTAACCCCACCCCGGCACTCCAACGGCGATAGTGATCTTAAATGCGTCTGAAGTCAAAATCAAAATTGTCACACACACACACATAAAAGAAAGAAAGAAGAAAAGATTACTACTTATTTTAATATACATGTATTAATTTATAAACTTTTAGTGTCTCGTATCTTGTTTCGATGAAGAAGATGGTAATAAAACCAACATTTGTTAAATTTAAATCTAAAGTGTTCAAAATGTCATCTCTATTGTACTCACCACATTTAATTTTAAAGTTGTGATTTTTTAATTGCTCAACTACACACATTTTCATGAGGTGAAAAAAAAAATTAACTGAATGAAAGGAAGTCAACACTAACGTGAGTGTATGCTGTTAAACTGTTAAGAAAAAAAAAAATTGTTTAACGTAATTAAAAAAGACTTTAATACACTATTTATCGATTTACAAAAAAATAATTAAAAATTATATATATATATAACAAAATCCCATATGGAAACTTGAATTAAAATAATACCAACTGATCTTTCTGGACATCAAGTTGACCTTGACCCCAAATACGCTAATGTAATATTAAATAAACTACAGCAAAAGTTGTATTATGTAAAAAAAAAAAAAACAGACCTTGACCTTCAGATGACCTCTCATGCTCAAGTATTATCAAATAACCCAATGTTGTTGCATTGTACGGGTTAAATAGAGCCATTCCACTGATCAATGACCTTTTTTTTTTAAACGACTTCGACTTCAAGGTCAACGCAAAAACTGAACCCATGTGAAACATGAATCCATGATCTCTAAATACAAGATTGAACTTCGTCAAGGTCACTTCAAAGCAATGATACTGGCTTTGGACAGCTCCAGCGACCTTAACCTTGGAGTGAGGTTGACCAAATGTGCGTAAGATGTGTTGTCTCATTGATAGCTATGAGGCATCAAAGAATCACTTGTGCAATATTAATCACTTAGAAAAAGAAAATTTGCTAAAAATTTGTTGATCTCGGCCTGTGACCTTGAAGTGAAGTAATTAATTCACTGATCATTTATGAGGTCTCATGGATCAGTTAGTCATTGTTTATAGGGCCCAGTGGATTGCAAAGAGCCGAATTTAAGACCACAACTTGGTTGAAAAAGGGCTCACCCCTGATTCTATAAAAGATGTGCCGAAACAATCCTAATGGTAACAATGAAGCCACTCCACCAGCCGATCACTTTACAATAAAGGCATCCCATGCAGCGGATGCTGAGGCTTTAATTTATCGAACCCTAGTTTAAAAAACAAAATAAAATATAAACATAATTATAAAGTATTAATTAACCAAACACATACATTAAAATACCTACACCGCTAATATCTCATGTAGAAACATCACCTTACCAAGATTGGTTACGATAGTTGAAATAGGTTTTAAGATATGAATCCACTTGCAAGTTTTGCACGACCAGACGGATTTAATTTTTTGTTTATGTCATTTTTGGACAATTTAGGACTTACCTTACACAGATTTGCAAAAATCAGAAAATTTTTGGGGGGCCAGAAGACTCACATTGCTATGCATGCGAGTCAAAAAACAAAACAGAAACAAAAAATGTGTATGAATTTGTTTCAGCTGCAAGATTGTGAAATAACAAAGATACGGACGGACAGTGAGTGCAAGTGAACTTTCAATATGAAATACAACGCAAATATTACAGAAAATTTCTTGGAAACATTTATTTTTCAGAGTGAACACAAGATACATACGCCAGAATACAACCTGCTGCCAGAACATGAATCAAACAAACAGATCCATCATCAGCACACAAAACGATGCTGAATAGCATCCCTAATAATTCATGTCAGTGAAATTCCAAACGCACCTGAATCATGGTTTGATAAAATTGACTATAAAAATAAATTTTATACACACAAAAACTGGTGAAAACAATAGGATAACATACACTTTGCAGAAAATTTTGAATTTCCATCAAATTTAGATCAGCTAAAACACAGAATTGTAAAAGGTTTTTTCTTGTGCATGTAAGCACGAATGAGAAGCACTGGTGCAGGATTCGGTAGAGGCTGCAATGTTAGCCTCGCCTGCACATGTGGGCTGCCTTGGGAGTGCCAGTGTCGTGGAAAGGACTTACGTGGGGCCTTTCACGATTATACCTCTTGTATTTAAACTAATCAACTGCTTCAAATTCAAAATTTTCTACTATTAGCAGGACAATAGCATATATATATATATATATATAAAAACATATATATATAGAGCGAGTCCCACTTGTTCCAAAAATTAAAACAAGAAAGTAAAAAATACCCTTGGGGCAGGACCACAGGAACGGTCGAGCACGACTTCTTTTGGTTGCTTTTTTTTAATTTTTAAATATACATTTACTTTTTTCATTTTTAACTTTCACATTACAAAATTCTATATGTGAATTTGTTTTTGCCATATCTTATTAAAAAAAAAAAAAGGAAACACACAAGGGCTTTGTTGACCAATCAGCCCCAATTCTGTCCATAGGAGTCCTGATACCACTGTGCATCATTGCCCGAGTAATCATCGTAACCACCACTGCCATATGCTGACTGGTCCAGAGGCTGTTGGGCAATGGGCTGGTTTCCCCAGTTGCCATCTTGCGTGTTTCTTCTTTTTGTCACGCTCTGGTATGTGTCGTTGCCCGCTTTCCTCTTTCCTCCCCTGGGCTGGTTTGGCTGTCCCTTGAAGGGCGGGCCGCTGCGTCCACCTCGAAGCGAACCCGCGGGCATCCTTGGACTGCGTCCTCTAGCGCCCACCCCTCGAACTACCATTCCTCCGGGGCCTGGACCAAGCATCGGCAGGCCAACGCCCCTGCCACCCCGCATAGGCTGTAAACAAGCAAAAATAAAAATTTCACATATTCAATGTCACGGGTTAAGAACAGAAACCAGGGCTCCTACAACACCCACCGCCCTAAACCCTTACACTACACTATGCAAGCCTAGCCTCCTACCCTACCTTGCTGATGTGGCAGTATCATCCCTAAGTAAGACAGCTGAAAGGTCTGCGATATTCATGGTTCTGTAATTCTCTTCATTCTTCAAAGTTTAAAATTTGGGTAGAAAAATGAAAATCCAAATCAATCTGGACAATACTCATGGGTAAGCGCACCCAAGGTTCAATCAGAACAATCCAGAAAAAAATCAGTAATTTTATAAAATGTACTTAATAAGAATTTCATCCACAATATGAACATCAAAAACTCGACATGGCAGATCAAAAGTAATACAAACTTTAATTCATTTTCATATTCATTGCACAAAATGTGAGATAAATTTCTGCAATGGCAGGTTGTTAAGAAAAAAGCCTCAGAAAATATTTTCAGTAAAATCAAAGAACATGGTGCCTAGTGTAAACTGTTTTGTACATTTGTCCATGAACACAAAACACATCTTACAAAAGCCAAGGACACAAAAAACTGAACCAGAACAGACGTGCGCATGTCATTACTGGGTAACACTCCACAACATGCAATACTACCCAAACCTCTTCTTTTTAAGAATGGAAAGACAAGAGAAATATATACATTTTCAGCTAGCTTGCTAAATATATATCCGACAATCAGGCCACAACTTCAATCTTTACTACTTCAAACTTCTGGGGTAAAAATGCATGCAGAACGGACACAATAACAACAAAAACATGACTTCCACAGACATTAAATTAATGCCATGCCAATTTTGTTTACACCATTTTTCCTGTGTCAAGAAGTAAAAAAAATAAATACATTAAGAGCCAAACAGGTGGACAACGAAATACTACAAAACAAAATAGGAACATTTTTTTTTTTTAATACAGAAAAAGTTGTGGCCTGATTGACCACACTTGTATTGACAACATGTGCGGTCACTGAAACTAACAATTCTATTTGAAAAGAGCCCTGGTTTCGTTACTAGGAGAAACTTACAGGGGGGGAATACGGGCCCCCACGGCCCCTACCGCGTTGCATTGGAGGAGGTGGTGGAGGAGGGTATCCATAGAAGTAGTCGTCAAACTCATAAAAATCATCATAGTAGAGATCTGCAACAGAGAAACCAAAACTGGTTTTTTCAATGTTGCAAATGGCACCAATAGAGAATTTACAAATCTGATCAGGTTTTCTTTGTTGTGGGTACAAATTTCGACAAAGTTCAACATTCATGAGCTTGCCACCTGTGAGCATGCACCATCAATGTACACAGTTTTAGGAACATCAGCTCAACAATAAAATATTGGCTGGAGCTGGTACTGTGACTCGGGCAAGTCTAACCAATGACTTGCATTGTGAAATTCCATGGCTCTTACCCATAAGTTTGCAACAATTCTAATGTGAAGTGTATTTGAACCATAGGCCCATGTATCCTGGAAGCAGCTGTATCTATACTATCTAGAAACAGTTACACCTGGCTAAGAACAAACCACTATCCATTCTGTTTCCTGGAGAGTTTATCTTTTGTTCTTGTTGTCGAACTTGATAAGTAACAAACGCCACACTCTGAACTAACGTTTCTTTTCTTGGCAGCCTCACCCTTTTTCGAACTGTCTAGATAAGAGTGGAACAATACAAGGCATTTTCTTACCATGGGGTGGTGGAAGACGACGCATCCCACCACGCACTGGTCCTCCGCCCATCAAAGGTGGTCCTCGGACAGGAGGTGGGGGGTAATAGTCTTCCCAGCTGCAACAAAATCAAATAATGTAGTTTTTAATGTGCATTGTCTTGCTTGCTTGCTGTATTCATGCCTACTAAATAGACGTAGGCACAATGATGTGTGACACCACAGTGGATGTAAGAACATCTGTACATCAACAAACTACTTAACTTTTAGCACCCTTTAGTCGCCACGCACAAAACATTCGCAGCTACTACAGTTGACATGCAGCATCAGTGCTGGATACACTTGTTTAGAGCCAGAGAACATGTTGCCATGTTACTTCCAGAAATGACCGGGAATATCGGGAACGAGGCAGCCTTACTTCCAGAGCTATTTCTAGTGTTATACTTTCGATAGAAAGGGTACCATGATTTTTTTAAGTTAAGCTTTGATTTTTCAAGTCTGTTCAGTCTCAAAATGATGCGAGTTTGACGAGGAAGCCCTCTGTCATGAACTTCTCATGGATTCAGATTCTGATGACTCATTTCATGGGTTTGATTTACACAAAGTGACAGCTAGGAGAGGTGTATGTGTGGGGAAGAACATGAGGTTGCCAACATTATTGGTGTATTGAGTGTTTCAAGCAATGAAAGTATCAGACAAGTACTGGATTGTTACTATCAGCAGTGGCTGATTGATTTTGCAAATTTACCATACCAAATCATATTGATAACAACATTTCAGAGGTACAGCTGGTTCATTTATTAATCACTGATGAAGTGTTGCAAGAGTTCTGCAAGAGATACTTAAATAAAAGTAGACAGTACTCCAAGTGCAAGTAATTGAGTTCAGTCACTCTGTTATGTTGTGTCAATGATATGTTGTTTTGTTTAGGTACAAAAATGCTTTTTTGACAGCTCGTACATGGTGTCATCACATTCTACATTAATTCTTTTCCCATACCAAAAATCAAGATGATACATCAACACATCAAATAAAAACGTTTTAAGCTTTTTAAATAGATAGGGTAGTGTGTAGATCGACGCCCATAAAAATAATGCAGGGACAGGGGCGCTAGAATGGCAAAGCCCATACGATTCACATGCTCAAAAGAAGTCTTTTTATGCTATTGACCTCGAGATGACCTTCATTGGACCTCTCATGCTGATGTATGATACAAAAAACCAATGCTGTTGCATATTATGGGTTAAATCGAGCCATTCCATTGTACAATTACCTTTTTGTATGTTTTTGCAAGGCCTAAAATGACCTTGACCAAGATCAACGCAAAAATTGAACATTCATGAAAGATCAATCTATCATCTCTAAATACAAGTTTGAACTTTATATCTCATAGTTAGGGTCAAGGTCACTTCAAAGTACCTATACTGACTTTGGACAGCTCAAGTGACCTTTGACGTTAAGAATTATGTTGACCTAATGTGCATAGGAGATGCGCCTCCTATATATTTATCATGCATCAAAGAATAATAACTTCAATACTAATAATTAATAACTTTTTTTATTATTTTTTATTTTTTAAAGTGAAATTGTGTGAAAATCGTTTCATTATTTTGACTAACATTTGTTGACCATGAGACTTTGACCTGAAGTCATTCATTCACTAATCATTTATGAGGTCTCGTGAATACTATCTTACCAAGTTTGGTTGTGATAGTTGAAACAGGTTTGGAGATATTAATCCACTTGCATGTTTTGCATACCCAGACGGCAGACACACACAAAAAAAGTTTTAAATGCCATTTTTGGACTATATAGGACTTGTCTTGCGCCAATTTGCAAAATGTGGATTTGTTGGGAGAGGTAGGGGATGGGGTGAGTAAATAGACTCACATTGCTATGCATGCGAGTCAAAAACTATTGAAAAAATGCAGGTAAAGGTTAAACAAGCATTTAGATATCACAGTAAAGCCAAGTCGAAGACATAGTGGTGGAAATAAGAAACTGTTTTTTGAAACTTGTAAACTGTAAAATTAGGGGTTATGATTTTAGACTACATAAAAATGTAATCTTTCTATCCGAGACTCAATTCAATTAACATTATGCAGAACTACCATCAACATTACACTGAATCCGCAACACTCAGATTGTTATTAAAAACAGCCTAAGTATCTCCAACAAACATATGTCATACACGAAGCAGATTGCACCAGACCCCAGCCTCCTCGCTTATCCACAAAATATTAATATTATCTCTAACATAAGTATGTTATATATAGAGTAGTTTGTACTAGACAGCAGCTCCCTCACCCATCTACACAATATTTCATAATATTAATGCCATCACGTTCAAAATGCAACTCGTTTACAAGCAGTTCAGGCAGATACCTACAAATATTTACAGGGTGGTGGGTGTGTGTGTGTGTGTGGAAAAGCATGTTCAGTATATCCCAACAACTATATTTCTGGCTTCAAAATCAATTACTATTATCTATGTTAGTGTTAGTTACATAGCTGTTTGCAGAACACTTTGTGTGCAAGTGAACCAGTTCAGCAAAGCAACTTGTTTATGTTCACAGTTTAGGAACATCAGCTCAACAATGTCAGTCTGTTGGCTGGAGCTGGTACTGTGATTCTTTTCAGCAGGGAAAGAGTATGGAAAGAAAGACAGGAGGAAAATTCTGGAGTGAACCATCAAGTACTCACCCTCTGGTACCACCAACACGCCGATCCTGCTCCCGTTTCCTCTGTTCTTTCTTTTTGTTCTCAGATGGGGGCTTGGCCAGAGAAATATTCACCTCCAGGCTGCCAATTTTCTGCAAACATGTAACAAATTAGTTATGTATCAAATACAGAAAATTGTGACTAACCAAACTGTTTGGGGGAAAGATGGTAGGAGTGGGGTAGGAGGAGTGGTAAGGCATGCTCAGTATACCCCACTAACTATATTTCTGGCTTCAAAATTGATTACTATTGTACTAGTTAGTGTTGTTACATTGCTGCTTGCAGATCACTCCATTTGCAAGTGAACCAATACAGCAAAGCAACTTGTTTATATTCACAGTTTAGGAACATCAGTCCAACAACTTCAGTCTGTTGGCTGGAGCTGGTACTGTGATTCTTTCAAGTTAATCTCCACAAAATCGTAATGACAATGATAAACGATAAATAATAACAAAACAGCCCAAACAGGAATCATACAAATTGTGAAGGGGTAGAAATGTTAACTCTAAATCCCAAAAAGGATCGATAATGACTTTCTAATGTAGCTTATTATGGTGGTTTGTGAACCATCAATATGAGATGGCTCCATATATTGTGTGAGCCTGAGGACTTAGCAAATAAATTCTTTCTGCAAACATTGCAAGAACTGATAAAAATTAGGAGTTTGTATTACCTGGCCGTTCAAAGCCTCCATCGCCTTGACACAGTCATCACGTTCTTCAAAGTGAACAAAACCATAATCCTTGATCTTCTTCACACGTTCCACTTTGCCAAACTCTCCAAATTTCTCCTTCAGCTGCTCCTCAGTGACATCTCCTGTCAGGTTTCGTACATACAACACCTTGACCTGAAAGATAAAGAAATGGAAATTAACATTTATATATGACTATACACTTATCAATCAACAAACAAGATGGCAAGCCATATAAAATGTATTTCCAAGCAACCACATAAATTTACAAATTGTGTCGAGACGTGGTCTGTTTTGTTCACACATACATTCACATCAAACCCAGGCTCTTCAAAAACAGAAAATAATAACAATAAAATTCTAAATACATTTTACAAAACACACAATGAAAAAAAAGTGAACAACAAAAACAAATAACTAAAAGCAAAAAGACATACACACACACACACACACACAAAAGAAAACAACGAACACACATAGATACATAAAATGTATTTAAAATAACAATAATATTGCTATTGCCTGAGCTAACGATTAACTACAATGCAAGGTGGTAAAATAAACTATACTATACAACCCAAAAGGGAATCTTGACGCGAAGCGTTAGTCTGAGAAGCGAAGCAAAGACAAGTGCTAGGGTGGTTTGGGGGCATGCTCCTCTTCCCACCTCCCAAGATTTTGTTTTGGTCTAAATAGGCCAAATGGAGCACTCTGGTGCAATCTGAGCTATACCTTAACCCCCCCCCCCCCCCCCCCCAAAAAAAAAAAAAAGGGTCACAAGAAGGAGAAATGTCAACAACAGCAGAATGGAGGAAAATATATACAAAAGGAAAAAAATTTAAACATTGAAAACAGAGATTGTTTTGGGCCTTATCTTGCGAACATGTATGAGACCAGTGATGCTAGCTGCAGAAGACTCGAAAAGAAGTTAACAAGGAGTTACAATTCAAGACAGCTTTAGGTAATTTGACTTTGCAGATTTCACAGTCATCAGGAACTCCCGTGAGAAGTTCTGCGAGTTGCAAGGACCCTCTCATGTTGGACTTGGTAACCATGACAGCACCGACTGTCTCGCTATTCATATAGTCTCAGAAGTCCATTTTGTTTTTTCCGGACTTGGCTGAAGACTCTCTCACAGGCAGCATTGCTGTGTGGAAATGTCACGATAACCAACATGGCAAAAGACAATCTGTCATATTCAAGAGACCCGAATTTCTCGATGTTGCCGATAACACCCACTTGTCATCTTCTCGGTTAAATTCGAAAACTTGAAGGTTCACACTCGGCACACTGGAAAGCTTGCCAATGGTATTGAAGTTTATCCGTTGCCTCAGCATTACTCCTTCAACAAGAGATTGGAAAACTTCCTTACAAAGAAGATCATATGTCCCAGTCTCCAGCAGTGGAAGAGTAGGCAAAGTTCAACATTTCGGATCGTGCACCTCGGGCAAGGAAAAATTGTGAATCAGAACCAAAACAAAACATAAAAAAACAAATTTGGGATGGATAGGGAAGGTGGAGGAGGGGGGGGGGGGTGGAGGAGAAATTGGAAACTTAAGTACCCAAATAGAAATTGGCAGACAAGTTGTAAAAATTTGGAAAATTTTGTGAAAATCGGTAGGTTTGGCTGCTATAACTATACATTTCGCTGAATGCATCCTTTGGAATATTTAAACCTGCTTTTCATAAAGAATTGGCACCTGCGACCTTGACCCTTGAGGTAGAGAGCAAATAAATGGCACAGGAAGCTGGTCACTAATCCTATGGAGTTTGGTCAAAATCCATACAGTGGTTCTTGAGATATGGCTGACAATTAGCTCATTCTGCACGACTAAAATAGTCCAGCGTCACAGCTTGTTCTAGCCTAATACATCCAAGGCTCAAAAAGGCCAAACCCAGAAATGAGTGAGATTCATAGAAATGTTACCTTTGACATTGTGTCATCATCAGGTTCCTCTTGAGGATCAGCCCAGTCAACAATGATGTCGCACATCCACACTTTCACACGACCGGTGGCCAGTTTCCTCTTGGCTGTGGAAGCGTTTTTGTGGCTGTCATACTCAAGAAAAGCAAACCCCCGGTTCTTCAACTTTGGGTTGTCAGCAGAACCATAGATAATGACATCATTCAAACCCTCTGAAAAACATCAAAACTTTCATAGAAAATATGTATTAATGCAAGACAAATGACTACATGCAGTACTTCCTGAAAATACAGCAATACAAATTATATAAAAAATATGCCTAGTACATTTGAGAGATCTAGCCAATGTGTTTGTGTAGTACTGTTTTGTGTTCTTTGGTTTCCGTTCGTTTCATTTAAAAAAAAAATTTATTAAAAAAAAAATGGGATGCACAAGAACACGAGAATTAAAATACCATTACAAAACTGCCACATCCCATTCTTCACTCGCAAATTTTACTTTCACAATTGAATTTGAAAAGAAAAAGACAGATTTTCTGCCTGAAAATACCTGTTCGTTTACTGAATTCATCATATATCTCGTCCTTTGATTTGTTTTTGGGGATATTTCCCACAAACAATCTGAGATTTGCCACGGAAATATTTATCTTCAAGGTTTTGCCTTTCCGAATTTCGTAACCATCCAGCTGAAAAATAAAAATTGAAATTTTGAAAATTTTGTGTCAAATTCCAAAAGGAAACAAAAACTGTTTGAAATGATTAGAAAAGATACTAGAATGGCAAGTGTTAACATTTCATACAGTTATATTTACAACAAAGCATTTGCGAAGATATTCACATGCTCACCCTTACTTACCTCTTGATCGCTTCTTGTAGAACACATTTTTTAAAAAAACATCACAACAGTAAACTAAAAAAAAAAAAAGAAATCAATTACCATTTAAATACATACCAAATCATACAAAAGGTATTCCACTGTTGTTTTTTTTGTCGTGTCCTTTCATTCAGTCTGTTCAAAACTCAAATATATATTAAAAAATATTTGACCAAGCCCAAATTACACCATACAAAATCGCTTGAAAATAAAAAATATAACTAGGAGAAAAAGTCATAAATGACGTTTACCTGCTTAACAGCTTCATTGGCCCCTTCCCTATCACAGAAAGTGACGAAGCAGTAGCCCCGGTTCAGGCCTGTGTAAGGGTCCATCATCAGCCGCAAGTCCCAAATCTTACCACATTTTTCAAACAATGGAATCAGATCATCTTCAAAGATGTCCTTGGGGATCTTGCCACAAAATACCTGAAACAAAAAAAAAAAAAGGCCATGACCTAACCAGGGTTCATAAAAACCTCCAATATCAAAATGTAGGGACTTTTTAGGGCCCCCACAATGAAACATTATGGACTATTCACATACACCCAACAATAACAAAACATTAGGGATCACCAATTCATCCGACTTCAACTTCAAGAGAAAAGAAAACATTGAGATTTTCTACAAAATTAAGAAATGTTACCATCTGATCCTGTCTATTCGTTTGGCCAATGGTGGGTGTTGACATTAAACTTCAATGTTCATTCATTCACATCTTGTGACATAATTTAAAACAGGTCAAGCTGCAGTTCAGTCCATGTAACTTACAAAAACAAAAGATAAAGAATCACCATCACCAATGTACAACTTGAAAATAAAACATCTTGTGATTTGATTTTTTCTTTTTAAAAGGGTCAAGACTTCTATCACCCAAGAATGATGATAACAAATACAACCAACTATCTTTACTTCAGGTCTTTAAGATGGCCCATCTCATCTTCCATTTATTTTTCCAAGTTTTGGAAGACTTGTCTCAATGTCTTTCAATTTATTTTTCTGAGACTGTTGCTTCCTCTTAAAAGTGCTAGCTCACTCTAGCGCTCTGCTTCTTCAGATAGCTTGTGTGCCCTTATTCTTAGATGTCTGATATCTTCCTCATCTCTGGCCTTTTTAGTTTTTAAGCCAGCAAGCTTGTCCTCAACAGCTTTTCTTTTTGTCCCCTCGCAACTTCTGCTTCTGACTATTTGGCATCATCAAGGTATTTGCTTTATGTTGATGATGCAGACAGAAACAATTCCTTGGTCACTGCCACTTTCTCTACAGTGCAAGCTCTGCGAACATGTCCACAATTTGCCTTTCGGCAACAAGAGTTTTCTGTGACATATTCTCCACAGTCACTTCTTTGTTAACAGAAAACTCTCTCTTAACTGATGTTTGCCCATGAGATAACAGTAGCAAGTACTTAAAACACCCCACACAGTTCCTCATATTGTTTCTGATCAGCAATGCAAGAGTGCAGTAGTGTGTCAACTCTGACTTCATCTGGTTTGAACTCGATGAACTCGGTTCTGGTTGTGCAATCACCCGTAATGTAATAATCAAGTTGCAGAACTGACTAACAACCATTTCACAGTAATATTACCACACTCTTCCTGCTTCCATCAAAATATGCCCGATACATGTAAGGCGCAACTACCCACTGTTGAAAACGCATTTTCCCATGGTGTCGGCTCAGAATTAACCACTTTACTTTACCAAAATTTGCGGCCTGCAGACTGAAATGCTAATAGCTGAAAAGAGACAAGTTTTTTGCAGAAAGTTTATCAAAGTAGGTACTCCAAAGTGATTTTTGATTTTCTTTAACTCAGTTTGGACACTAAAGTATTTACATAGATCTTTTTGTTCTGAACACAGTGGTTTATTTTATTTCCCCATAGGACAAATAGGTAAAAGTTATTAATGTTTGAAAATGGCGAATGTTGGTGTTTTTTTCGCAACTTTTTGGAATTGAAGAAATTGACAATTTTGGAGTCTCAAAGTGAAGCCAATATTGATACCAGAAAGCTGATTTTTGACAGGTAACCCCTTCATATGTTATACTCCAATCTAAATTTTTTTCAGGCCTATCCCATGTAATGTTCAGCTGTTTTGGTGCTTCAAAGTTGGGAAATCATCAAATTCGCAGTGCGTGCCGGCAAATTATAGGCCTACTACTGTACTACTACGCTCAGCACTCATTTCGCCAAAGCAGCAAGATAACCCAACACCGTTTGTGTACACTTTTCTAGGGCAAAGCGCACCGCGACAGAATAATGCACAAATTAATAAATACCCTAGTTTTATAAAGGAAAGTCTGCTCTTTATTTCTTGCTAATTTTTTTTAATTCTAGTTAAAATCAAACTTACATCAAAATCGCTTTAACCACTTTGTTCGGCTCTTAACAACTCTTTCACACATCAAAGCCCGCCATATTTGATATGTGAATGAAGCTAAGTATCCGAACTTCTCATTGGTTCTTATTTTTAGGCCATCCAATGAAATATCTTAAAGCACTTAGAGTTTGAAACGAGCCACCTCGCAGCAGACGGCGCTGACAATTGTTTTGCAGCGGCATTCAGCGCTCGGATAGGGGCGTATTCAAAAGCTGTTTTCTTGGAATCTTTCGCATAAACATGCATTAAAAACAACACAGATGTAAAGATAAAGCTTTCAATTTTTATTTGAATACAGCCACTGTTCGTTTTGATGCAGTTTTACATTAATAATAAGTGTTGAAAGTGAAGTCAAAACTGAGTCAAAACTGCCGAGCGGACAAAGAGTCGATGAAGGCTTTGGAGTACCTAATCAAAGGGACACCACAATTGCTGAAGAGAGAAAAAAAAAAACTCACCGACTCGCTTACAGCAGACGACAAATTTCATGCATTGCAATCTTGATTTTTAGGGCCTTTTAGGGCCGAAAGGACTAACCCGCAAATTTAGGGATTTTTAGAGGCCCGAAAAAGAACTGCAGGGTTCAGCCTGACACAAAAAAGCTATGGGCCATTGGGCCCCTCAGATCAAATTTCAATGGGCCATGATTTCAGCAGTAATTTACGTACATGTAAAAGATAACCTGGAGATATTATTACAGAAATTAAAACAAAATAGATTATTGTGAGTGTGCATGTGTTGTGAAGCATGTTTACCAACAAACCACTAACCAGAACAGGGATCAGTTTACTGTGCTTTTGAAGAAAATATAGCTCGTCGCTTTTCAGCACGCCACCTCTCTACAGCAGCTGTGAAGTTGAAATTCTTCAGTTCACCACCTTAAAAGCACGTTTGTCGCCTCCAATACAGTGCACTGTTATTGTGGTGGCGCACCGGTACCAAAAATCGAAGCGCCATTCGGCGCCTGGCAAGAATTGTAGATGAGTCATTTTTAATTTTTATGCGTCAATGGCGCAGGGCGCGCTAGTAAACTGATCCCTGGAACTGTCAATTTTTTTTTTTAGGGCATGTGTGAATCCTGCTAACCTATTTGTGAAGACCAGAAATAAGTGTCACACTAGAGATTCAGATTTTCTTTCCACTGTGCTTTGTTCTTTCACCAAACAAGAGACACAATTATTCTAGATCACAAGAGTTAGCAGCCCTGTTTCATAAGGAAAATTAAGTTCAGTTTAAGGTGACGCATGGCGTGCAAAAACACACATTTTGCATTATTGGCAGTTTCTCCTAGACTTCTCAACATATTTTGATGAAACTTGGCAGGAATGTTGCCCACATAGTAGCAGAGGTGCATGCAAAGTCTGCTTAATTTGCATCATCAAACAAAAAAGTTATGAGAATTTTAAAAAAATAAAGAACAATTAATTTGTGTCCATTTTTGCCCCCTTGGGTACAGACAGACAGAATGCACTAAAGAGCTAAGTATTCATGTTCTGTCATGTTTATGATTTGAACAGTGCAATAAAAGTGTTAAAATTGTAAATTTGTAAGAGGAATTGGGTATGTGCTTAAATGAGTATATCGTCTTACACAAGAAGCACGTTCACACACTGCTGATCATGTATAACTCAGAAACTATGTCACTGACAGTTTTCATTGTGGTTTTATTGCACTCAGCATGCATTTTTACTTCAGGGTGCCAAATTTTATGCATGAACTATTATTTTAATTTAGAAAAAACTGGGGGGCAAATTCGATACATAACGGAAAAGTGCTATTCTGAGAAAATGGCATTTGAAAAGAAGAGATGCTTTTGCAACTATATACATATGAATAACATAATGTATTGAACTAAGAAACATAATAAAATCATAAAACACTATTAATTACAACCCCAGGCAAAACACACTCAGTTCTAGAACTGCCCTGCACCATACACCTGCCCCTCCCTCCCCCTGCGAGCCTCGCGACGAATATTGTCCATTGTCTTCCGACGCTGTTTCGCCTGCTCGCTGCTCTTCCCTGTGGCCTGTTGCACCCTCCTCACATCAGCTCTGACTACAAAGTCCTCAGCAAGTTGTCCTGCCACCAGATCTAGCTCTGTTATTACATCCAGCAGGGCTGAGGACCCCTTGTTGAAGCGCTGGACAGCTACGGCCACGGCGATGTCGACAGTGCGCATGCAGGCCCACCGCTCCTTGGGGCATGAGCGCCACACCATGGAGTGGAACGCCTCATTTGAATTTTGGGTCTTGCCACTCAGGCAGCGTTCCAGCAGTTGGCGGTCCCCCAGTCGCTTGTATACTGGTACCAGCTTTGACATAACTGGCTTTGGGATGGGATGGGGGTGAGGTCGAGGCGGGACACCGGCAGCCTGGTCACGCTGGTAGAAACACCAAGAGCTGGGGCCTTGAGGGCATCTGGCATGGTGAGGGTCCTCATCTGTACTGGAAGTATGGAAGAAGGAGGCCCAGACTGCCTGCTCCATCTTGTCAAGGTCGCCCGCGTTGTCCTTGATGGCCCTTCCATAATAGTTTGTCAGCTTTTTTATACGGGCATCTGTCAGCTTCCCCCTCCCTCCTATCGACTGGCCTGCTGCCTTGCACTTGTCCACTACATTGCGGAGAGCAGTCCCCATGCGCTTGGTCACATGGTTGACACACTCAATCTTGGTCACGGGATGGTCCTCGCCATAAGGGTCATCTGTGACCACAGCCGAGTGTGACTTGGCGTCACCATCCCCCAGCATGCAGGTGTAGCGGAACTTGTGCAGCTCCACAGACCTGCCAAACATGATGATGGCTGCCTTAGTCTCCATGGCTGCAGCAGAACAGTCAACATTCTTTTGGCAATTGGACTCGTGCTTCTGCCACCACTGCTGGTACTCCGGCGAATCTTCTGCAGGACCTGCTTCGCATGCCTGGCAAAAGTTGCTCAAAGTAACAAAGTCTAGCACTACTCCAGTGTAAACGTCTATGACAGAAGCAATGCCTGTGTGTGAGCTGTACCCTCGTTTGTGCCAGGACCCGTCGAACGAAACGCTAATGTCCAGGATGCCATCAGTGTCTGGGACACCAAGATGCATCTCCTCATAGGTCCTCCGCACTTGATCAGCTGCTTCCTGCAGGTGTCGGTCGGCAGCCCTATTGGCACCAGCAGACAACCGCTTCTGGTAATGCTGCCAGGTCTTCAGGTGCATTGGAGGTGGCATATTCAGGAGGGCAAACAGGCGGGTAAGCTGTGTGAAGCCCACTCCATTGAGAGAGGCAGCGGTGATGAGGCGGCGGTTGATATCATATCCTGTGTGGATGACACCAGTTCTCTGGGAACTCTTTCCCTCGCTGAAGATGTTGTCACAGTGGCTGCACTTCAGCTTCAGATGACAAGCAGCACCCTTTCGCTCACTGGTATCATTGATGAGGCAGAGCTGTAATCACAAGAAAATACAACTAAGTACCCCTGAAGAAAACAAAATAATAATTAAATCAATCATGGAGAGATAGGAAGGGGGTGGGATGGGAGAGAAGGAATGGTTTGCTGCAAAGTAGAATACACACAATGTAATAACAATCAATCATGCCTCACCTACCCATCTCTCTACACAAAAAATAAAAACAAACAAAAATCACACATGTATCAGCTGGTTACTCAGGAAAATGGAGTTGAGGAAAAAACGTTTGCTGCAAAGAATGCACAAAATGTTGTGAAAAAAATGCAGTTAAACAGTAAAATTCATATATAACCTTTTCCACCCACCTCCACACAAACACTATGTTTATAATAAAATACAATTAAAAAAGGCATACAAAATTGTTTCAGTAGCTGAGTAGGCCTACTTACACTATGTCCACAATCACTACACTGGACAGGTGACAGCAGATCATTCAAAGCTGGAAGATTAGCGATGAAATTGATGTCTTCAGGAAAGGCCAGCACTTCATCACAATCTCCAACAGCGCCAACAGTTTTTCTTTTTTTGTTTGGTACACTGACTGGGTCAGAAAAAAAACAAAAGTTTCTTTGACGATGTTGAAGGCTGATCGGTTGACAGTGTTTCCGGAGCTGGGACACTCGGTTCAATCACAGACTGCTGGCTAGCAGTTTCCGATCTTCTCTTTCTCCTTTTCTTCCCGAACTTATGTATGGTTCGAAACTTCGTTCCCTTCTTGTTAGGCATCTCGAATGATGATAAACGTTGTAAAAGAGCTTGTGAACTTGTTGATCGAACTACGAAAAGCGAATATAGTTGTAGAAGAAAGCATCCCGGAAGTTGCTGTCGTGTTATGTTTGATTGGCCCATAGACCCGATCACGCACTGTGCACATGCCTTTCGACCAATCGGAACATCGGCTTTCAGTGACCTTCGAACCGAGCCAATGAACGTACGAGTTTGTCGAAGACAGTCCTTATACGTTTCTAGCTCATTTTCCCGTTTCGCTAAAAATAGCGCGATGAAGTGGCTATCAATGAATAGACGAAATCGTCAGCTTTACGTTGATAGTAAACATGGCGGCATTCGGTGCGGAGGAACGCCTGTTACTAGGGCTTGAAAAGCGAGTTTTTTTGAATGTGTTTGAATGTATGCGGAAAATTTAGCCATACCCCACTGTCATAAAGAGCTTTATTTACACAAATATCGCTAACAAAAATCAGAAACAGTTACAGAGCCATGAAGCAAAGACATCAGTGGACCATTTTTTGCAAAAATCTCAAACATGCCAAAATGACCATTTTTCATCATACCACCATGCCGTGCGTCACCTTAAGGGGAATATAAAAGGTAAAAAATTATAAGTAAGTTTGAAGTCTGCTTACTAATACCAAAGCATTTATAATAATCTTACCTCATGACCTGCACCAGGCTGTGATTGATCCCCATCTGGAGGGGGACCTCCATACTTTCTCTGTCCTGTAGTTACATCAAGCGTATATCCAGTGCGATCCAAAATTTCCTACAACAGAAAGCAATGCCATCAGAATATTTCACTTACTAAAGTAAATATAATAAAAATGCAGACGGACATTTATTTAAGTTTTTAAATCAACATATTCGACTTTAACCTGAGCATAATAAAAAAAAACCACACTTAGTGGTTCCTTTAATGTGCACACATTGAGCCCAAAGACATGCAAATTGCATTCCAAAAAAACATTTATTACTATATATTACTTTACATTGAAACCTTTGTTTAGTTTACCTGCAACTTTGTAGGGTCTGGTCCCTTGGCCGCAACAGCTCCAGCACCTCCTTTGTTCTTGCTTCTGAATGCCTTCATCTGTCCACACAGGAACGCACTCTTGTTGGTCACATGCTCAAGGTTGTTATCACAAAATCCCTTCAACACTTGTACAGCATCACCGGTATTGTATTCTTTCAGAGCATCAAGAGCCCGCTCATCTAGGTCAGAATGAGCCAGTTTTCCTGAAACGAAACAACAAAGTATACAACTGTAGATTCAGATGCCAGACAGCTGAAAAGATTGCATGTCATAAGATTGTTTGAGATTTTTACAATTTAATCTTTTTTCATGACTGACACTTTAAAATCGACGTTTTGTGTACTTAAAAATATCTAAGTTTACTATTTTTGTTTGATTTGAATTTATTATTATTATTTTTTTAATCTCAGTAAAAACTATGAGATTTCCTATTTAAAGTTTATTTTTATCGTGCACATCAATGTCTGTATGTACCGGCAGCCCCTAAAACCCAAAAAATCCCTTGCCATTATGATAACTAAAAAATAAGATATTTGGATAAATACAGCAAAAACTAAGAATAACAAAAAAAAACAGCAAGTGTCTAGCTCAAATAGTTTCCGAGATACAAGAAAAAATGTTTTGACAGAAATTGGGTTGTTTTAGGCCATTTTTTGCAAATTGCATGGTAAGCATACTTTGACATTCCAGTTTCTTAATTTCTTGTCAAAATTGATCAAACTTCTGGGATTCTGAATAAAGTATTGTTCAGAATAAGCCCAATATTTTGGGGTGGGATGGCAATAGTGGTTTTTGAATGCCAGTCAGCCAAAAATGCCTTGCGAGCTAAAATTGCATGCGGCAAAAACACAAGAATGTCCAAGTGACACAACTTGTACATTTCTTATCCGATTGTAAAAATTTAAAGTGTTCTGTGAATAACTTTTAAAATGCTTCAAATTGACATCCTACAACCCAGTAGTATTATAGATTTAAAATTTCACCCCCTTTCCCACCCCTTCCTCCCACCCCGCACCTTCCATCCTGGGTAACGTAAGAGGTTAGTATTCCCTAGTAATTGCAGGAATGTCATGAATAATGCTTGCCTTTCACAGATCAGTCATAAACCCCTGAGATTATATGGTCATAAAACAAGTTGTTTTTAAACAACAGTATATATTTTTTTTAAATGACAACAGAAAGCTTTGTAACGATGAACAACCAGAGCAATGCCCTTAGAACTCGGTGTTTGGTAGCATTCATCCTCTGAAAAATAAAATGCCATATTTTGGCTAAATTATAGTTAAGTTACAAAACCATTAAAATGCTATAAATGATTTTAAATGGCTATATTTGTCCTCATAAATGTGCCCTAATATGCTCTTTTATCACAGTAGCTTTTCTGAGGCTTTTTAGGTTTTATGGACTTCATTAGTTCATTCTGAATTTTGTAGTTAACTTTGTAATAATTGGGCGTGTGCTTTGTTTGCTGTTTCCCAACTCCAACCATTAACTTTTCTGGCGCACATATCTTTAAATGTGTCACTTGGTGAAATAAATTACTGAATGTTACTTCTTCACTTAGCAGACGACGCTTAGTCAACAGGCCTACCATTACCGGAAGTTGAAACACAATCGCCAGTGACAATTTTATATTTTTAAAATATACAAAATTGGCTGGATAATTTGTACTTTCATCTATAATAATTTACATTAGAAACCTCAAATTATATTTTTCAAAATAAACATTATAAATATTATGTCAGAAATCAAACCAAAAAAAAACACACGAAAACCTGCTTCACTAGTGAGGTTTACTATATTCTAGACTAGTTTTTTATCTGTTTGCACTGCTATCAAATTGTACGCAATTACACAAAATTTATCATAACACTCTTAAAAATACATTGGCATTGTATAGAATTGGATGTAGAAGACATTTACAGTGATAATGGTGTGAACTTCCCTAGTTGTTTGCTGATTTGGGGCGAAATTGTTAGCACACTGGATGCTGCCATTTTGAAATTGGTGTCGCCACATTTGATCACGCGTGACCTCGGCATTTCAACCAATGGAGGCCTACTATACATATAATCTCGTCGGAAACGAGATTTTAAGAAAGAAAAATGAATTATCTTTCGAATGATACCTTATTTGATTTGCCTAATATTTCAGCAAGAGGACAAATTTGTAGTTTAAATATTTCAATTTGCAATAAAATTCGTTAAAATGAAAATTAATATATATATTTGACACCATTATAAAGATCGCGAAACGCACTTTTCAGTGATGTATGCCATTGCATGGTTCTATTTATAGTACACATCCGACCAGAGTTTTAAACAACATGGCTAAAATCGTCTTGCTTTGGAAATAAATCGGGCCATCGCTGCAATTTTTGACAAAAATGGTGATTTTCAACAATGGATTTTTAAATAACGGTACTATATTCACACTCACACATGCACTCAAACGAAAGAATAAAACATCATCTTTAAAACTCATACAAGGTTTATTGCATAAAAGCATTATTAAATAAAAGAGCTGGACCAGTTTGAAACAAAGAGGTTGGAGGGCAAATGTTAGAAGCGTGACCTACTGCTATGAAGGGCCTGCCGGTACCTAATGAATGTCTGTTGTGAATTTTAAGTCTAACAAATAAACCTATTAAGTTTTTATATATGAATAAAATAAATTCCATCTTTTAAAAGTGTGTCTGTTGTTTTAAAACAGTGGAGATGTGTCTCTGTATAAATATATTTTAAAATAAAATTCATCTTTAAATAAGAATGTACCTTTTTGTTTGTGGTGGTTTGTTTTAGTATTTTTTTCAATTCTAAATTTGTTATTTGACCAGTAAATGTTGATACTCAAAATATTGGTGTCGGTTGTGAATGCTAACAGCATTTTCTGTTTTTTTTTTTTTTAACCTTTTAAATGGTTTAGTCCTTATGTTTTAGTGTTACTAACTATGATGTAGTAGTAATTATTAACTCTTAGCATCCTATAATGGTTTCTGTGGTTCGAGACTTCATTCCCAGAAGAGTTTGAGCAAAAAGCCTAGTTTTGGGTTGTTCTGTTTAAAAAAACTATTAAAAAATTATGCCTAAACCAATTTAAAAGAAAACTTGGGATATTATTGTTGAATGGTTGGGGTGCACAGTGAAAGTGTTGTTTCATATTTGTTTACAAGTTTTACTTGTATTTAGTATAATTAATAAATTAAAAAAACCACAGGTATTTCAATAAAATGTTTCATAAATATTTTTGTTTTGGTGAGCATACAAAATGGTCTCATCACGGATTTTGTCAACGACACTCTCAGGGAAAAGTTGAAGAAAATAATCAAGAGGGAGTGGTTTACTAGGGACTATATCACTAGCAAAAACAAAATGTTCAAAATCCTCAACAACGTCAACCCACTCTGCGTCAGAATCAAAAAAATCATTGTCGTCGTCACTTGAAAATGACACGTGGGAATCGAAGTCACTTAGATCACTAGTGTGCACAGAAGACAAAGAAATATCATTTTGATCATCCACGCCCAAAGCATTATCTCTATCACACATTAATCCTTCAATATAATCACTAAATTCCGAGTCACTGTCGGAGTCACGAGTCCCCATAATGGCCATCGAAGGCAGCAATTTATTTCGTCAGAAACTAAGCCCAAACTAAAGCAACAACTGAAACCGGCGCAATTAGAGAACGCAAGTAGAGCGTTGCCCGGATGTAAATAAACCTGGTTTCCCACACATTAAGAGCTCTCTTTTCCGGTGATGTCAGTTTCTATTTTGGTCACCGTCAGTCACGGTTTACCATGGTCTGGGAAAGGGAAGCAACCACGGATTACCCCGGTTCAGGATACTAAGAGTTAAAGTAAGTTAATATTATTGTAAGTAAATTAAATAATATATTTTAGGAATTATTACAGTGCTTTCATGTAAGCATTCACAACCATCACCTTTGCTCCTTTGGACATTTTAACCCTCTAACCCCCACAGGAGCCTAAGCCTTACCTGCTTCTATTTCCTAAGTCAAGGCAAGTAACTCCGTCAAAATGCTACACCATGCACATACAAACATTAATTAAAAATGCACCATCCCAAATTATGTTTTACTTACCATTATTAATAAATCAACCACATATTTTTCTTCAAAATGAAATGTTACACATACATTTTTACAATGTGTTGCAACTGGAAAAAAATCTGAATGTCAACATTTCTTACTGCACAACATGCAGCAATAAGATCTCTGACTCAAATAATAAAGCACCGATTGTTAATTGTTTTTGTTATTCAAATCCGACAGAAAAAGATAGTCAAAGTGAAAGTCCAAATCACTTTCCTCTCTATCATTAACCTGTACCAAATCAGCCTCCTAAAATCTTTTAAATGGGCCATTTTCTTCATCAGATTTTGCAAGAATCTGACGCCATAATTCTCCGCCTCTCAAACTTCAAACTTTAATCAAACTTTGAAAATTCAATGTGTGCGTTCTACACACTCTAAAAATGCAGTGAAAACACCGCCAGAAACAGCAGGAAATCACGATCACGTGTGCGAGAATCTCGCTCGCACGTTTGCAATAAATAAATTTCCACATGGCAGCCTCTGATCAGACCACGTCATTACAGGCCGCTGCCGTTCGCTCCGCGAGCATGCACATAGCAACAATATCGGTCGCTCAGCGTGTTAAAGGGTTAATGTCATATTTCTCCAAAATGACTTATATATTACTAGGTACTCCAAGCTGGCCTTGTGTCAGTGATTGTGCTGCTTTCAGGGCCGTTTTTCATGATACTTTAACTTATATTTTCTTCTTTAATACATTATATTTTAATAAAATATGCATACCAAAATAAAGATTAATCTTTAAATTACATGTGTGTGTGATTTATTTGTTTGTTTGACACCGTTATGAAAGTAAAATTATTAATTAAAAAGTATAACCGTTAGCTCGCGAGCGCCGCGCATTCCAAAAGTGACCCGATCTGTGAGCGCACAGTACCTCTCTCTCCGCGCTATTTTCAAAGCGTCCTTGCTACTAAGCTAAAAAAAACTTATGACATCATGTAGGGGAGATAATGCTGATCAATTTGATACTAAATGAAGCCTACCTTGTTGAAAATGAGTGCGCGGAAATCAAAGTTGAAAAGTTTGAAGCCTAAAAGTAAACGGAAATAATTGAGTTTTGAAGGATATTTTAGTATGTAACGATACAGGAACGTTTTGTCTCAAATTCAGTGCTATTATTTTTTCTGATTTTAATAAGGACGCATTAGAAATTAGAAAATAAGAAGAGCGGTTTGACAGCCGAAAGCGTGCCTGCTTCGGCAGTGCCAAAATGGCGGAAAGTTACCGTCAGATAACCGTTTAATTAATTTTATTTTAAAAGGTCGTTCGTAAGAACTAAGCATTTTTGAGTTCGGAAAAGAATAAGCTTTATGCTGTGTGTTCGATTTGTAGTCAAATGTAGCTCTATTTTGAGAAAAAACAAATTTTATGAAGTCACGTGACCTCTCTATTTTCGGTTTCTTCTTCGGTAGGCCTATTTAGATGTAAATTATCGTAATGATCGACAATCTTCACAAAGACAATTTTCTGCAGCCGAAAGTTATTTTTTCGTGCAGATTTGTCCATTTATGACATTGCCTCATAATTGTTGTCTAGCCTATACTTGAAAATAATTATTCTCTATACTTTTTACTTTTAGTTTTACTCTTTACTTTTTTTAAGGTCACTTCACTAGGGTTCAACAGTTTACACAGGTCTACTGTTATTTTCTGTTGCTTGGATTTTTCATTGGTTAAATTAAATGTATATATCATGGTATTTTAATTGTGTCATTTTGTTTTAATAAAACTAAAACAAATATATTGATGTCAAAATCATATTTGCAGCTTAATTAGATGTAAAGTGATATTAACTTGAAATTATCTGCGTTAAGTAGAAAGAATTATTATCCATGACTTCTTTCATAAACTGATAAAGGTTCCACTGCATCATGTTATTTTCATTGTGTCATTTTCTTTCTATAAAACTCTTTAAAACAAATCAATTAATGCTAAAATCACATCTGTAGCTTAATTAGATGTAAAGTTGAAATTGAAATTGCCTACGTTAAGCAGAAAGACTTGTAATTCATTACTTCTTTCATAAACTGATAAAGGTTACACTGCATCATGCTATTTTCCTTGTGTCATTTTCTTTTTATAAAACTCTTTAAAACAAATCCATTGATGCTAAAATCACATCTGTAGCTTAATTAGATGTAAAGTTATATTAAATTGAAATTGCCTGGTGTTCTCAGTTAGAAAATTTGCTTAAAATAGCTCCGATGGCCATTTTTAAATCGAATTTTCTTAGAAAACATTCAAACAGGCTACTTGGAAAAAATTAGAGCCATTATATATATATATATATACTAAGTGAAATTTGTAGATTTAAAGATTTTAAATGATTAACTAAAGAAAATACAATGCCTTAAAAATGGCCATTTATCACTTTTTGCTTTTGCACGCAAAATCGGCTCCAAAATTAATTCATTAAAGAAATCATAACTTAAAAACTAATGAAGCTAATGAAAAAATGATTATACCAATGAATTCAGCATGAAGAAATCTATCTATTAAGCATATTTTTTTAATTATTTAGGCAATTTGAAAAATCAGCTTGGAGTACCTAATATTACTTGTCCTTTTTCACAAAGATGAAGCACATATATAGAAGTATCATAAAAAACAAAGAATGGTCAACAGCAAAGAAATTAAATTTTTTACTGTACTTGTCCCTCATGTAATACACATGTTTTGACACACAGTCACAAACACGGCGGTGGACAGATGGATATTTTTTAATATCATTTTGGACTATTTAAGACTCATCCCGCACAGATCAGCGAAAATCTTCAAAATGTGTTTTTGGGGTTAGTACATAGACAGGGATGCATCTTGAAAGTGACTAGTATAGGTCATTTGACCAGTTTATAGGAAAAGTAATAGGTCATTTTGGAAATCAATAGGTCAATGTTTCATCCAATTGTTTATCGTTAAATATCATTATCATATGGTTATATTGCATAAAACAACGCAAATCAAATGCGATAATTAAGATTTCACATCATCTATTAACTTTATTTTTCAAAACAACATGCAAACACTAGAAAATCACACGTACATTTTTTAATTTAATACTTACTACTACTTACTAATAATAATTAGTATTAGTACAAGTATAGGGAAATAAAAAAAGTGAACATGTGCAAAACATGGCCAGTACATTTATACAATAATAAAGCAAGTTCAAAAGAAGATATAAAATAATATTAAGCACCAAAAGCAGCATAATACCATACAATAGTAATACACTTAAAAAATAATAAATTCAATACATGAAGCTGACAGATTTTAAAAACAAATTATGACATTTTAAACCATCCACTGCACAACTTTAAGGGCAATTTTTGCTGGAATGTCTTCTGCATGGTCTTGTTTCGTAGCAAGTTTCTCGTTGTTAGTCATTGACTCTGGTGCCAGTCTTGCAAGCTTGTGGTCAGAAGTCTTGAGGTGATCAACAATGGCAGAATGTCGAAAATTTACACAGCCAGATGTGAATGCATTTGTTCTACCATGTGTTATGCATAGGCTGCACTGCATTCCCTTCTCACTGTCGTAACTGAAACAGAATTATATATTTTTTAATGGACCTAGCCTATACTATTGCAAAGGCCTAAATAAATATTTTTCTTAAAAAAAATTGAGTATAGAAATTACAAATAGTCCTATTAATATGTAAAACGTTATATTAAAATTAAATGGAACAAGTATCATTTGATTCTGCTAGGCCTATGTAGTGTAAATAATGCAGTAACAGTAAATAATGAGTATTATTATGCTCAGTATAAGTATTGGCTGGCCCATTAAAAAAAAAAAATTAATCGATCTAAAAATTACGTCTATTTTTAAGCATCATGTTGACAGCCCCTGTGAATCCCACTAACAATGTGATTTTGATCAATTAAATCCGCTATTCAATTTAATTGATTAAATTCATTGAGAAATCCATTCTTACCGTAGCCATGGCTGAAACTCCGAGATCCATGCTTTGCGGAATGAACGACTTTTTGACTCAGATTCGTCTTTCTCTGCACGGCACACAACTTCGGTCACTCGCGTAGATGATACATTTGCAAATCCAAAACATTGCATCACAGTTCTCTGTCCATTTTCTGTCCGTGGCTTTTTTTTGGGAGGCATTTATAACTAGCTGCGTAGCAAAATTTACTCGTACGGGTTGCCGGAAATAAGTTCGTCAATGATGAAAAAGTTGGATCGGAAACGGTTAAGCATACGAATAGGGGAAATAATTTCGTTTCGGCATGCGTTTTGCTAAATTTTTCCGAGTCGGAGTGCACACTTTGGTTAAAGCAGACGAACAAATATCGCAACTTTTGACTGCCCGATTGTAAAATCAATAAGTCACATGACCAGCTGACTGGCAAAACAATAGGTCATTTAAGATTTTTATGCGTCAATGACCGATGACCGACGCCAAGATGCATCCCTGCATAGACTTGCATTGCTAGGCATGAGAATGAATAAAACCACATTAATAATAATTTTGGGTCATAGTCATTGCAGAAAATGTCATTTACATTTCTCAGATGTCCCGTTTGATTTATACAAAAAAAGTTAGTCAATGCTTACAAGGTCCAGCAGACTGCGAAGATCAGAATCAGGACCACAAAATCAGGACCATAACTTGGTTGAAAATCAGGACCACAACTAGGTTGAAAGAGGATTCGTTCTCGATCCGTATAAAAGATCTGCTGAAACAACCCTAGAGGCAACACTGAAGGCACTCCACCAGCTGGTCACTTTACAATAAAAGCATCACACGCAAGGGACGCTGAGGCTATACTCTAATTTATGGAACCCCCGTTTACAAAAACAAAATAGAATATAGTGACAGGGGAAATTTAAAACATTAAATTTACATTTCCAGAAAGTGGGGATACCATTTATACAGAAACCCCCAACACCCCCACGAGCGATCATAATAATAAAAGATGGAGGTATTTATACATACCTGTCTTGTAGATTTTAATGAGTTCCATGGCAACGCTCTTGTTGATGCCATACTCTGTGAGTTTGTTGTAGTTTTCAAGGTGTTCCCCTTCAAGTTCCTCATCAACTACCTTTTCTTCTTTTGCCTGTTCAGCTGCTTTATCACCGTTTTCTTGTTTCATCTAAAAACAAATGAACAATGTATTAGAATAAAGTTACAGGTCAGAAGCTTTGCACAACCAAAAGACTATATAAAATATATTACACAGAGCCAGAAGACATGCACTGGACAGGATACTGACAACTGTCACAAACTGTATTATAAAACCCACAGGTCAGAACAATAGGTATGTTTATTACTATAGTCTGATTTATGAAAGAACAAGAAATAGTGGTAATAATCTGAGGCATTATTTGTTATTTATAAATTTCAAGGTTTTTTTTTAATGCCAGAAGTATACCCAACTTAGGCACACAAAAAAGTCTGTTTACAATAACATAGGAATAGGCTAAAACATATGGTCGGTAAGTCAGCTTCTGTTAATTTTTTTTTTGTTGTTAAACCTTTTCCACCTTGGGTGCAATTTTTGGGCGTTAAAATTTTTTTTCCCCAGACAATCCCAAAAAATCTTTAGGGTCGGGCCACAAAAATTAGGGTCGGATAGAATACCGTAAACAGTGACATGTATATATTTTTTTGGCCTTACCTTATTTTAGCTTTGTAAAATTTTAATAGTTTTTTACTGACTGTGGTCAGTTAATGTCTCAGATTTTGTTCACTTTTGCACACCTTCTGCAAGAGCCAGGAAAACACAAGAAGGAACAAAGAATACTATGCTATTTCCTTGTAGTAATACTAGTAATACTAATAATAGTGTGTCACACTGTGTGCACTACAGTTTAATCCGTTATAATTAAAAAGCAAACGGAATGCAGAGATCATTTTAAAAAAGGAGACAACTTAATTAAACATAAGATTTTTTTTTTTTAAACCTAAAAACTGCCGCTCTAATTCTTATAAGCAGCTGCATTAAAACCACACAAGGAGGAATCACATCCATGTTTTTATGTGCGCCGCCATTTTGGATGTTTGGCGTCACTTCGATCGACCTACTTCAACAGTTCAAAAAACATGTGCAAACAATGTTGACAAAAGGGTTATGTTTATGTTAAACGTTGAAATCTACTATTAGGTACGTCTAATGGATTCCCTATAACAGCGGACTCGTAAAAATCGCTATTCCCAATCACATTGTAGATTTATTGTACATCCCAAAACACCCAACAAAGCCACACTACGCACAAACGGTAATAATACGAGAATCTACCTTTAATAACGTTAACACACCAAACATCACATGCATTTATATTCAGTACATTAAAATGATTAGAGTGAATACAGCACTTACTTTGTAAAGAAGTGTACCAAACGAAACTTTATGGGTTAAAAAATCAAATTTTGGTTCTATCAACTTCTATCCTACGCTAGATAACAAAAATGGCGGCTAATGTCACGTGACATACGGGGTTCACACACCTTAAGCCACGGATAGTGACGTCAATGAAGAACAAAGTGAGAAACGTAACTGTAGATTAGTAGACTCACACGACAACATAAGAGTCTCCTCTCTGAAAATCCTTACGGGAAGAGAGGGGACTATAAACTGATAAACACACGACAACCGAAGCGTTTAGGGTAATGGTCACATTATTCTGACACCAGCGAACCAGTTGATGGTAAGGGGATGGTAATATGGTCACACGTTGTCCAATACGGGATTCGAACCAGGTACCTTACGGTTACTAGTAAGACGCTTTACCAACTGAGCTACCCGGCCCCGCGCTAAAGAACAAAGTTCAGTCAAAGACTATATAAGCTCTCTCTGAAAATCCTTATCGGGAAGAGAGTGGACTATAAACTGATACAAAAAAAAAAAATTATCCAGTCCACGTTCAGAAGTCTCCTCTCTGAAAATCCTCATCGGGAAGAGAGGGCACTATAAACTGATTAAATAAAAATAAATAAATATCCAGTCCAGTGGGGCCGGGTAGCTCAGTTGGTAAGAGCGTCTTGCTAGTAACCGAAAGGTCGCTGGTTCGAATCCCGGATTGGTCAACGTGTGATCATATTATTTTCCCCTTTACCAACAACTGGCCCGCTGGTGTCAGTATAAATCGGTCCAGTAGTCACCTATATGCGAAAGTGTCGTGTGACTATAATCTACAAACAAACATCCAGTCCCGTACGCTACTGTGTCCGGGGACGGTAATCTAAATAACTGATTTTTTTTTTCACGTTAATTTAAATAATGTGAAAAAAAAAAATCAGTTATATAGATTACCGTCCCCGAAGACATGTTGCGGTAGGAAGTGACTTATAAAAGGAGCGCGCAGCGCTGCTGCGACTTTCAGATGAGGAAGACACGATGAATCTGGGCGGAATATGTAGTATGAATAATAATAATAATAATAATTATTATTATTATAATTATTATAATAATAATAACATCATCATCATCATCATCATAATTATTTATTTATTTACTTAGTTTTACAAAGAGCAAATTCAGGCTGAGAGTTTGCTTTAAGCGTTCACATGCATTCCTATCCTATCCTATCCTGTCCCGTAACCCGAAGGTCGTAGGGGCACCACAGATGATCGTTTAACCAGCATACTCCATCTTTCTCTGTCCTCAGCAGCCCTCATGGCTTCGCTCAGTGTCAAACCAGTCCATTCTCGAATGTTGTCCTCCCACCTCTTTTTCGGTCTCCCTCTTCTTCTACCTCCTTGCACTGTGCCTTGCAGAATAGTCTTTGCAAGGCCTGATGATCTGGTGACGTGGCCATACCACCGAAGTTTCCGTTTCTTCACCACTGTTAGCAGGTCATCGTGTTGTCCAATGGCTTGTGTGATGGTCTGTCGGACTTCGTCGTTGGTGATGTGTTGGGTATAGGAAATGCCCAGAAGTCTTCTGTAGCACCTCATCTCCATGCTTTGTATTCTTCGTTGGAGATCTGCTGTGAGGGTCCATGCTTCGCAAGCATATAGGAAGATGGAGATGACAAGGGAGCGCAGCAGTCTTACTTTGGAATGTAGACTGATGGTCCTGTCTTTCCAAATGGGCTTCAACCTTGTCAGGGCAGCAGTTGTTTGTGCGATCCTGGAGAGGACTTCCTGTCGGGACCCATTGTCTGATACAATGGCTCCTAAATATTTGAAGCTATGCACTGTGTCGAGGGATTGGCCTTGGACTTTGATGTCCGTATTGATGCCATTGGTGTTGTTGGTCATCATTTTGGTCTTCTCTGCACTTATTTCCATTCCATAGGCTTTGGAGGTGGTGTCAAGCCTCTGTACCAGCTGTTCAAGTTCTTGTTCCTCTCCAGCCAATCCATCAATGTCATCTGCAAAACGAAGATTGGAGATTGCTCTACCCCCTATGCTGACTGTGCCTTCATGGTCTGCAAGAGCATCCGACATGATGCGCTCTAGGAAGATGTTGAAGAGTGTTGGAGAGAGTAGGCATCCTTGACGCACACCGATTGTTGTTCTGAACCAATTCCCGATGGCTCTGTTGTGGAGGACTGCATTGGTAGCCTTGTCATACAGGCTTTTGATGACTTCAATAATTTTAGGGCTGATGTTGTACACTTTCATTGTTGCCCATAGAGCTGCATGCCAGACTCGGTCAAACGCCTTCTTGAAGTCTATGAACACATGATACAGATGTTGTTGGTGCTGTAGGTATTTCTCACAGATTATTCTGAGGTTGAAAATCTGCTCAGTGGTACTTCGCCCTGCCCTGAATCCTGCTTGTTCTTCAGCTATGATTTGTTCAGCTTGGGGTTTCAACCTGTTGAGTATTATTTTCAGGAGGACCTTGCTGGGATGGCTGATGAGGCTGATGGTCCGGTAATTTTCACACTCCTGAAGGTTACCTTTTTTGGGAAGAGTGATGACAAGCGACTGGGTCCATGGTATAGGCCACTCCCCACTCTGCCAGATCTTGTTACAGATAATGGTGAGGGCATCAATCATCGCTTCTCCTCCTGCTTGTAGCAGTTCCGCGGGTATGTTGTCCACTCCCGCTGACTTCCCTTTCTTTAGCGCTTGCACTGCTGCCTCAACTTCTTCCCGGAGAATTGGGAGGATTTCTTCTTCTTCTCTGTTCTCGGGACATGCTAGAACTGATGGGTCTCCATTTGGTGTATGGTTGTAAAGGTCAGAGCAGTACTCTGTCCATCTGTCCAAGACTTCTTGTTCTTCTGTAAGGCATATGCCAGACTTGCTTTGGATAGTGGAGACTTTGGGCTGTTTGACACTTGTCAGCCGCTTCACAGTCTGGTAGGCCTTCTTGCTGTTGTTCTTGTTCAGACTGTTCTCTATTTCCTGGCATTGATCTTCTATCCAGTTCTCCTTTGCTGTGAGCATGCCTTTTCGGATGTCATTGTTGATTTTTCGGTAGACATCAGCTCCCTGTGAGGTGTTCTTTTTCTTTTTCATCTCTCTTCGTTTATCACACAGATCCAAAAGTTCAGGTGTGATCCACAGCTTCTTCTTTGGTCGGTGCTTGCCAAGGATCTCAGTGGCGACATCTGTCACAGCTGAGTTGAAGGTGGTGGTCATGGTGTTGACATCTACTTCACCAGCCCCCAAAATGAGCAGTGGTGCAAATTTCCCTCCAATTGTGGCCTGAAATAGTTCTGCCACCTCCGGGTCTTGCAGTTTGTCCAGGTCGAACTTCAGTCTAGTGCACTTTGCTGTATTTACTCTCTTCAAGTGGAGCCGGAAAGACATCATCACGAGATCGTGGTCACTTCCGATGTCTGCTCCTGGAAAAGTACGTGTCCTGCCAATGTTGATGCTTGATCTGAAGCGTTTCTTGACCATGATGTAGTCTATTTGGTTGTGATGCTCCCCGCCAGGACTGTGCCATGTCCATCGTCGGGAGTTTTTGTGGAGACCAAGCGTGTTTGCCAGTACCAGATTGTTGTATCTGGCAAACTCCAAGAGTCTCAGACCCCTGTCATTTGTCTCGTTGTTGCAGTGGGGTCCACATGTGTCTCCCCAGTTGTGGTGCGCATCTTGGCCAACCTTGGCATTCCAGTCGCCTTGCACATGCATTCACGCATCTAAATTAGGATTTTAAAAATAGAAGACATTACAGTATCAACACACAGGTAAATATAGCATAATTATATATAATAAAACAAAAAATAACCAGATAAATATATGATACATAATACAAACAATTAAAATATAGACGAAAAATACGGAAAGTAGAACTATAGGCTTGAATAAGTTACGAGCAATGTTTGATTTTTAAAAAAAGAAAAAAAATGGCAGCGGTGGGATTCGAACCCACGCCTCCGAAGAGACTGGTGCCTAAAACCAGCGCCTTAGACCGCTCGGCCACGCTACCTATCTGTCGAACTTAGATGAAAATGTAGTATAGAATACTAGATTTCAGTAATCAGATTCGCCTCGTGCTGTATATTCCTTTATAGCCCCTTATCTTAAGATGTTAGTATGCTGCATATATATGTAGCTGTATCTGAAATTACAGAAGAATAAAGTATACATTGTATACGTTTAAAAGGAAAAGAAAAGACAAGCCATCATACACTGTTCTGTACACCGCACTTCGTAGAATCCTTGATCGTCTCTGCTACGCAGTGTTTTTCAAAGTAAGGGTTAATATAATGTCCAATTTGAAGAAACGTTCGCATTGTTTGGCAAGCGGAAAAAATTAAACATAAACAAACCATTGATATACCAACCAAATCGCGAGCTGAAATATATTAAAGGTATTTTAAGGTAGGCAGTAGAGATTAAATAAATGTTTAAAACAAAATTTTATCAGTCGGTAGCGTGGCCGAGCGGTCTAAGGCGCTGGTTTAAGGCACCAGTCTCTTCGGAGGCGTGGGTTCGAATCCCACCGCTGCCATTTTTTTTTCTGTTTATTTTTTTGTTACATTTGAGTAATTTTGTCGTTGCTAAAGACATATGATTTTTTAATATATTTAAAAATTGTAAAAGCAACGTTGAATTGTGTGTGTGTCTAATAATAATAATGATGATGATAATAATACTAATAGTAATAATTGTTTTACAAGTTAATTATTATTATTGTAAAAAAAATATTTGTAATACATGTATTACAATTTATACATTAAGTTGTTGTTGTTATTATTATTATTATTATTATTATTATTATTATTATTATTATTATTATTATTATTATTCTCTCTCTCTCTCTCTCTCACACACACACACACACGCACGCACGCGCCCCTCCCCCCTACCCGCTCGCACACTAGTAGTAGTAGTAGTAGTAGTAGTAGTAGTAGTATCATTATTAGGAAGGCCAGAAGGTGTAATAAGCGAAGAAAGATTTTGTTGGGATTGTAATATGAGTTCTATTGGGGATGATTTTCACTTTATTTTTCAGTGCCCAAAACACAACCAAATTCAACAATTGGTAAATTTTAGGATATATGTATCGTGCATGTCAATGTTTAATTTATTTCATTTGTTTCAGGAAAGAAAACAAGTGTTACTAAAATTGAGTAGATCTGATCCATACAATTCATAAAAGGCCCTGCTCTAATGATATTAACACCATTGATCTAACTCTATTGTTTTTAATAATAAAGTTGGAATGTTAATAATGTTAGGGTTATTTGTTAAAACTGAATTAGTTTTGTTAAGCTTATGTTTTTATAGCCTTCACACCTCAAAAAGGCAAGTAATGGGATTAAATCTTGGATGAAGGCACAAAGCAAGTCCTATTCGGTGTGGGATTAATGAAAGACGCACAAGCAGTTGATGTACTGGTAAAAGAGAAATTGAACATCAGTCGATGAATATTAAGCAGGTGTCGGTAATATTACATCGCCCTTCCAGTTTTGACGTGATTCATACCTAAGTCGCGTGTCTGTTGTTCGTTTCTGATGATGATGATGATGATGATGATGATGATGATGATGATGATGATGATGATGATGATGATGATGATGATGATGATGATGATGATGATGATGTGATGGTGATGAGAGAGACAGAAAGAGGGGAAAAAGAGAAACACAAAGGCAGAGAGAAAGAGAAAGAATATTTCCAGCTAAAGCTGCGGACATTTTTTTATTCCAAACTTTTAATAGATATAATATGACCAAAGAAGAGTTTATTAGTCCACGTTATTGCGGTGAAAGCTTTGCGATAAGCGTATAAAAACAAATGAGCAGCTTTTCTGAACATAGCCGAAATAGGACAGAAATCATCACGAAATGATTAAATAATTATTGCACTAATCCCAAAGAAATGGACAAACAACTTTACTGTCAACATTAGGCAAATGTTTTCACATCGGGTAAATAGGCCTATTCTTACCTTAGGCCAACTCTTAATTAGGCACACTAGCTGTGCCTAATATTAAAAGTTTTGGCATAATTATGTTTACATTAGGCATATCATATTTCTAATTATAGTAATAAGTAAAAGCCTGCCTAATATTTATATGCGTAGCATTCATTAAAAAAAATAATAAAAAAAGTTAAGAAGAAGAAGAAGAAGAAGAAGAAGAAGAAGAAGAAGAAGAACAAGAACAAGAACAAGAACAAGAACAAGAAGAATACACTTCACTCATACAGTGCCATGATTCCCTTGCCCCAGTTTTCACCATCCTGTTCCAGGAGTCCTTGAACACTGGACACATCTCATCCCTTTGAAAGTCTTCCAACCTTATCCCTGTCCACAAAATACCCTCTACTGCAACCCTGATGACTATCGTCCCATCGTCCCGTCGCTCTCACCTCCATTCCCTTTAATTGCCTTGAGCGCATTGCCCTTCAGCGACGTCTTGGGGAAACGCGCCCACTCCAGGACCCCATTCAGTTCGCCTACACCACCCAACAGCAACACCGAAGACACCATCATCACCGTAGTCCACTCTGTATTGAGGTACTTAGAGAGACTGAAGTCCTTTGCCAGGATTTTTCATGATGATGCGGAAACTGATGAAATTGAACGTCAATCCCCTGATCATCAGATGGCTCTGCAGCTTTCTCACAGACCACAACGCGTGGTGATTAGGTCGTCCATCTCCGTGACGGCATCGAGATACCTTCATACCAACACAGGGGCTCATCAGGGCTGCCTCCTATCCCCGGAACTCTTCACCCTCTACACGGCCGACTGTCGCTGTACCGCTGAAGACGCCCTCCTCACAACGAGTGAGAGACTCGTACCGCTGCGCCGTGGAAAAGTTCGTCCATCATCGATAACAAGTTGGACTGATCCCCCAACGCTCTGCTGCTCCTCAAGAAGGCCAACCAACGCTTCTACTTTATGAAGAGGCCGAATGCCTTCAATGAGAGCGAACGAACGAACGAAAAACGATGCTTAACGTCCTATTGCATGAGCGTTAAGGACAATAAAATTGGGCTAAAAAGCCCTCATCATACATATTTACCAGACCATTTGGTCTGGCTTCTTTGCTGCGTTGCCAATGAGAGCTCCAGGGGGTTGGAGCTTTTCTACGGGGCGACGGTTGAGTCCGTACTTACCTACAACAGCCTGAACTTCTTCGGCATCCTGAAAGAGCAGGACAAGGCCAGGCTGGCAGACTGCCGGCAAGCTGATTGGCAGACCCTCTTTGACCCTCAGGTGCACCTCGAGGCGAAAGAAGTGAAGCGCCTGGGGGCCATCAAAGAGCGTATGAACAATAAGAGGCGGCACTCTTTAATTAGACCTATGTGGAGGCTGTCCGATTGCCTCCCTTGGCTGTCACTTGCTATAACGAAAGAGCACTATAGTGAGACATGTAAACTGGGGGTGATTAAAACTTATTCTTATTAGATGAAGCAACCTAAGCTCGAAAATGTTGTATAAAATTGTAGTTAATGTCTTTAACACCCCCCACCCCCCCAAAAAAAAAAATTAGCCTTAAATTTATTTCCAATTAATTGATGTTAAACAATCATCTATCTTTCTGTGCTTGGGTTTCTTAGGCTGGTGCAAGTGAATGTAAAGTGCTTGAAACTGTGCCTGTGTGCACACCAATGATTTTTTTTGCACATGTATGAGTGTGCATTTGTAGACTTTTTTTTTCTGGGAGTGGGTGTGTGTTCATGTGTCTAATATCTGTATGTAAATAGACAATAAACCAGTGAAATTAAATGGAATTTGGGTTTGACATTTTTTTCCTCCTATGATTCTTTAATATAAACTATTGGGCAAGTACTAGTGTTTTATTTTCATGTTTGTGTGTGTGTTGCTCAAATGCAGTGCATACTATTTTTATACAAGAGCCTCTAATAGAACGGTTGTTTTGCGACTGACATTAAAAAAATGTCCAGAAAACAAAAATCCTAATTCTGGTGCACACCACAGCAAAGGTTACATTTTCACATCTTTGCACATTACGATGCCATTGTGGAAAAACTGCCTTTCTCCGTGTGCAAAATCTCTTGAATAATAAAATGCTTTATTCCAACACGGAGCTAAGCAATTGTTTCCAAAATGACATCGATAGTGATCTGTGTGTGCAATAGACCATCAACAACAACAGCACACACAAAATAGCAGCTGAGACTGACAGGACAGTTCAGTGTTATGGAAACAGACAGACGTACATGTCTTACATACTTCAACAAAAAAATTGTTCATTGTATTAAAACCATTCAATTTTATTCTTCTTTTAATGAGACTGAATTTTGGAAAATAAATCATATAAAAATCCAACACAATCAGAAAAGTCTGAAATCTCCAAACTGGTCTCCAAAGTCCAAAACTGTGTGGAAATGGAAGAAAAAAATGAAAGAAAATACAGGACGAAAAATTTTGGGAATCCAGTCAAAGTTGGAGTAATCCAAATCCACATTTTTCGTGTCACGACTGATTAAAAAAAGACAACAAATACAACAAGCAAGCAAATTCAAGTTCTACTGCAAAAGTGAATGCGCTGACTTGTATTTGTAATTATGACTGGCAGAGGTGAATGCTAACAAAAAATGTTCAACTGATTAAGCTGCAGCAGAAAGGGGTTTTTCACAATTTCCTGAATTTTATTTTATAATTTACACATAATTGAGTTTCATGAGCTTGTGATTTCGCTTGGTAAATTTCTCTGAAAATAATGCGCTACTTTGCTTCAACGAAAAATGCATGCGCACATTTGCGAACAAGCGTACAACATGTCCTTGTTGGTCACAGTCAGATCCCGGCAGGGCATCGCAGTGCTGATTTCCTCACCTCTTTTTGAAACAGCTTGTACAGATGAGCTTTCACTTTCTTTCCAACAAGGATGGCTTCAATGTTGTCTATGTACGCAGTTTCCAATATACAAATCGCTTCACTAAGCTGCTTACTAGGAACTACAAGACCACGGCCATCTTTCAGGGAAGCAAACTGTTTGTTCACAAGGAACACTTCCGACTTGGACCCTGTGAGAGACCCTGTCAAAGATTCGCAACACCCACTACACAGAGTATCCGACTCTCTAAGCTCTGACAATATACCCAGACACATACTCCAAGACATTTCTTTTTGCAATTTGCAAAGCATTGTCTTTAGGAAGTGGCACGGGACAAGAGGTTGCAATAAGATCTCGGTAGTCCTGACCCAACTGCATTATATCACCCACTGCTTCTTGGGCTGGGTGCCCATGGTTCTCTTCCTGGTTTTGCATTTTAGCGTCAGATTCGCCATGCTCACTGCCTTTGCCCGAAAGCTCCACCTCGTCTTCTTCTTGTGTCTGTGCATTAGAATCAACAACACTTTCAGCCTCCCACTCCAAGTCAGATATGGCTACATCACCAATGTTGCCTCTTGTACCTGACACTGCTGTTAATGTCAGAAGAAAACTGTCCTCATCATCATGACAATTGCTGCCAGGACTGTGCAGAAAAAAATGAGCAAAGCTCAGTTGGCGAAATGCCATTCGGAATTCTTGGGCATTGGGGTGCTGTCTGTGTCCCCCCTTTCCCCGCACACAGGAGAAAAAGTTTTCCAGACAGTCTTGATTGAGCCTCTCTGTACACAGGAAGTGAACACTGCGGTTTGAACGCAGGTCATCAAACAGTGCCAACAAAGAAACAACATCCAATCGCCATCCATCCAAACACGGAAGTGAACACCTGGAGGATGGAGAGATGGTGTCAAGCCAGTTCAAGGCTTCCAAGAGGAACTCCCTATGCCTTGATGTGTCAGAGAAAATGTGACCCATCTGCCTCTCTGCATTAGCCTGTGTGCCACTGTTGAATGCATTAAACAGAGTATCCATGTGCTCTATAAAACTGGCGGTCTCAGCTGCTTCTTCAGGCATGGCTTTCAGCTGAACCAGAGTAGTCTACTTATGCTGGCTGCCACAGTATGCGACAAGACCTGAGCAGCTAACTTGACAGACATTTTGCTGAAACCTGGCAACTCAAGATGTTTTGGCGTAAGCTTTGGCACCATGCGCACTGCGTTTTTCCTGTCAAAGTGAAATAGTGTCTCGACATGATCCCAAGAAACAGACTGCCCACTAACAGTGTACCCTGAACTTTTGAAGTTGTTGCGAACACTTTGTGAAGCTGATTCAGTGATTGGAATTATTCCTCCAGATTTGTTTTATCACTGTGGTATGTAGAAATATTTTTATTTTATTTTATCATTTCAAAAAGATCAACATGCTTTCAAAACACATATTTCAATAACATAATCAAATTAACATTTTTGTGGTTTGTTTTCTTATTCTTCACTCTTTTACCTTTAATTTGATATGAAATATGTCTATTTGACAACTATTATTGAAAGAACAGTAGCTTAAATGCCTAAGGTACTGAACTTTCTTTCCGGTGCCAGAGAAATGTCTGGCACAAACGTGGAAACATGCCTGGCAGGGAAAGAGCTAATACAGTATTTTTGTTGTGAAAACTGTGCATTGTGGGTCTTTATGTGTTTGGAGATGAGTGTATACGTGTGCGTGCGTGCGTGTGTATGTATGTGTGAGTGCATGCGTGCGTTCGTGTGTGTGAGTGTTAATTTTTCAAACAGTCCCGTGTTGTGATTTGGCTTAGCATGTGATGATCATGTCTGTGCAGGGGTTGCGTGTGTTTGTACGCCTGTGCTTGGTGTTTGTGCGTGATGGCGTTTGGGGTGTGGGATAGTCGTTGTTTTATTATATTTTATGTGTTGCACTATTTACTTATTTATTTATTTATTTATTTATTATTTATTTATTTATTTATTTGGGGGGAGGAGGGTGGGGAGGGAGTTACATGTAATTCTATCTACATTTTACATTTACTATGTTGTGCAGCCGAAAGGCAAATTTCTATGTAAATTTCATAGACAGAGTCTCAGTCTCAGTCAGTCTTGACAATGCATTAAAAAGACAATACTACTGCAAATAAAGTAACAAATATGTTCAGTTAAAAACTGCCTACTCAGAAGTATGTAATTATGTACACTATAAATTATGTACACTGTTAACAGTATCATTCATTATCACATCGTCTAACATAAACAAATAAAATTCAAAAATTATATAAATTTACTAAACAAAAACATAAGATATTAAACATTTTCTAAACAGTAAAATACATAAAGACCGACATGAATCATGACATTGACAGGACTACACTCAACTACAACAGCGCATAAAAAGAGATAAAATTCACTAAACTAGTAGTATAAAAGAAACTTGTACGACATTGATGGACGACCTACAATTTCAACACAAGGTTAATTGTAGATTAGTCACGCGACGCCGGAACGTATAAGCAACTACTGGTCACATTATTCTGACACCAGCGAACCAGCTGATGGTAAAGGGGGAAAAAAAATGTTCCACGTTAACGTTGGCAATCCGGGATTCGAACCAGTGACCCTTCTGTTACTAATAAGCCGCTCTACCAACTAAGCTACCCGTCTCCACCATAAGCGTTCACCACAGGGATTACAACTTAAAGCAGGGCAGACAAGAGAAGCAGGCGGGAAAATGGGGAAGTGTGTGACTGGTCAATCAGTGGGGAAGTACTGCTTTCAAAAAAAAAAAAAGTGTTTTGAGTACTTTCTTGAAGGTCCGCGTGGACGCAATATTACGAATGTTAGCTGGCAGCAAGTTCCATTGTTTAGGGCCACAGAAAGCAAAAGATCATTCACCGTAGGTTTTTGTGCACACTCTAGTTGATGTAGTGAGAACACGAATGTCTGCAGATAAGCGCAACTGTCGGCGAGGTGAGTAAACAGACAGGAGTTGACAAAGATATGATGGACATGTATCAGAGAGAAACTGTGACAGAGAACTGAAAGTCTGTGGTCAATGCGTGCTTGGATAGGAAGCCAGTGAAGGGGAAAAAAGTAGTGGTGTCACGTGATCACGTTTCTTTGCTTTCAATACAAGCCGTGCTGGAGCATGTTAAACTTTTTTTTGTTTTGTTTTGTCGATCAGAGATTTAGGCTTTACAATAGTCTAGACGAGAGAGAACAAAGGCACCCACAAGGATTTTAATGACATCTGCTGAAAGATACTGACGGACCAAGCTGATCATCAACAAACATACTAAGCTTATATAAGTTCTGATAGCATAACACGTAAGTATAGCCAACTAAACAACAAAAATAATAAACAAAAAAGCTGACATCTTTGGGCAAAAACCGAGATCATCGATTTAAAAACTCAACCCTAACAAAAAGACTGCAGCCCATCCGCCGGCCCTTGTATTAAATGACTGAATCCTGCAATCAGCTTGTTTATTCTAGAACATTTCCGATCTTGCAAATGGTGGTTACCGGCGATGGTTTAGAGGTGTTTTGATCTATTTTCCAGTGTAGTATTGTGACTCTGCAGATGATCGACCAGAAATCATAATGTACATTCACTCCAGCGGTTTGCTGTGTCGGATGTTAAATTTTGCTTCGGAAAACAGAAATAACTGAGTGATAATAATGACAGGGATGATGAACAACAATTTTCAAACGTTCCGAGCGCATCGGTAGTAAAGCAGACTATGACGGCCCCATAGATTTTCACAAAATACGAAATAAAGTACTTCATACTGACATTTTCGGAACATAACCTTTAATCCGCATTCACAAAATATGAACATCCTTTTAACTAGGCAAGGTTCCAAAGTTCCTAAAATAAAAATAGAGAGCTGCTGCTTTCTGCAAGACTTAAAAATGCCACCGTCTTGTAGTTTACGCTAGTAGCAGTACTTCAAAGCTGACGTCGCTTCCTCAGGGCTACATTGCCACTAAGGCTAACCTATCGATCAACACAAAGACGAGAATCCAAACCAGATGCAGGGAAGGTACGGGTTTGTCCAAATAGTCCTAAACAACAACAGTTGTCCTTTTGGCTTAGGTATTTAATTAATTTAATCGTTCTTATATAGCGCTTTTCCAGCTCAAGAGCTGCTCAAGGCGCTGGCCGATACAGGATCTAACTCAAGCCGCCCGAGACGCCCACCCGCAGCCTTTGGGCGCATGGTCTGACGCCCGGACGATTGAGCACAATCCTGGGCAGCCAGGGATGGGGGAGAAGGACCTATGTGCATGCTGGGTGTGTTCTTGTCACCGGCACTCACCCGTCTAGGACATGAGCGTCATGATCTTTAAAGTCCGTTATGATGGAATGTATGCGGCACAGACTAGACCTCGGTTTATACTCTCATCCGAAGGTATAGTCCCAGACTTCTGTTGTCTCAGTCGATGTATCGCTGTGCATATCCAGATCCAGGAAATAACGCTGAAAGTGGTTGCATTACATTTCTCTCTGGCAGAGAGGCCACAAATCTCTCCCGTAAAAGCTTGTAGCAGTGCAAGGAGCGTCAAGTATCCTTACATCATTCGCGTGAAAAACACAGTTTTCGGATGTATCTGCAAAGGACAATGCAGAGAATTAACAATTACGTAACCATAAGTCAATAAGGCAAGTCAAGTCAGAACAAGGCAAATACAAAATCTGTGTAACCCATACAAACACCAAAATTGTCATTAGTTTTTGTCATTGTCATACCAGTGGCGTCGAAACCAGGGGTGGGCGGGGGGGGGGGAGGGGAAGAGACTGGAAGGTGAGGCAGCCGCTCCCGTTGTACATATGAGAGAGAGAGAGAGAGAGAGAGAGAGAGAGAGAGAGAGAGAGAGAGAGAGAGAGAGAGAGTTTATTTGATATCTTGTGTAAGCACGCAAAAACCGTTTATTCTTTGAAGGTTTTAGAAAAATAGACAAAAACGCAAACAAATTATTGACGTCACTGTGCTGACGTCGCCAGAAGGGGAATAGACATTTATCGGAATTGTTTTCCCCCCTCATTGTTTTGAGAGTTTATCGCGGCAACAATTGAGTTTTTAAAATGATATTTCCTCAAAATCCATGCATTATTTTTTAAGATCAATCACGTTTGTGACACGGATCAGATTTCGATGGGAATGGGACATTAACACACATACACACACATACACACACCCCCGCACACACACACACACCCACACCCACACACACACACACACACACACACACACTCTTTCTCTCTTTCTCTCTCTCCCTCTCTCTCTCACACACACACATTCACAAACACCCACATATACACACACGCACACACACACACATACACACACACAACCGTGTAGAAACGCCGTTGTGATGACTTTCAAGAAACTCTACATACGTTACTTTGACATTTTTACAAATTTGTTCATTTTTTTAAGCTATCCCTAACCCTAACCCAAACCTTAACCCTTAACCTAACCCTAATACAACCCTAACCCTAACGGAACACTGTTCTGAGGTCAAAATAACAGGGTCCGTCAAAAGAAAGTACTAAGAGTGTCACGCTACGCAGTTTGCAGTCGTGCGCCTATGTATATAGTTTAATCATCAGCCTGTACATAGAGGTTAAAAGTTACGGTAGTAAGGAAAGAGTATTGGAATAAAATTAATTAAGCTTATAATTAATAAAAGTAGCGAATGTATCGCGCCCGTGCAGAACGCACTATTGTTAGAAAACAGTAGTTGGCTATTTTGTTTTTGAGAAGATTGATTGCTGCCATGCGATTTGCTATGTGTGGAATGCGTGCTCTAATCGCGAATGGTGCTGGAAATAAATTATAATTGGAATGAGTATATTCTAGAACATTCTAGGTTAACAGTATAAAACCTTTTGCACTGCATATTTTGATTAGGGAGAGAGCTTTCACATCGCTTATGTAGTAAGATCGGCGTACAGTAAAGTCGGTGGATCTGTGTTTTGTCAAGGTGACAGATAGTGACTGTGTCTGTGGGTGTAACTGAACAGACTGTCAACGAAAAAGAGCCTAGTGTCGGAAGAGGAAGATTATTTGAGGAACACTTTGGGAAGTGTTTGTTTAACTTGAATTGTCTTAAACCGCTTGAATACCTGCTGTGTATTTTCGGTGAAATCCGAGCTACGTACGTGTAACGTCGGGTGCCCTGTGACGCCACCTAGGTCTTCTTGTGCCTGTGTACCACCTTGTAAACCATCTGTGCCTGTGTGTTTGTCTCATCGTTCGTGTGTCCTTGTATCTACAGGCCGGAGGATTCCCACTGGTACCGTAAGTTGCTTGTCTCAATTTCTCAGTTGGCCATATCGTTCGGGGGGACTGGGTTATGAGTGCGAGTGTGAATGGATAGTTGATTATGTTCTCTTAATTCTATTTTATGTTTCATATTATTTACTACATAAATACCAAAGAGAATGGAAGGATTTTCTAAAATGAATTATAAATTAAATGATTATAAATTAATAAAAGAGAATTCGCTGTTATGTAGCGAAGAAATGACAGGGATGACTGAATGGAAATGCATGTGTGCAATGGCAGAAGTTATGACAGGGAGAATGATTAAGAATGAGGAAAGGGAGACAATCATTCTGTCAGAGGAATTATTGTGCAATATATTGTAATATAATTATTAATGGTTGTGTATTTTGTATGTATTGCTGCAGATGTACCAAACCTAAAACCAGATTCGTTGATTGCTGTGCTGTAGCCTAGCTGGGGTGATGTGGTGTGCCACGTCCTGCGACGACGTTGTTTCCTTGAGTCGACCTTAGTGTTAAAGGTTGAGGTAGTCGGAAGGAAAACCTTATTTTGTTTACAAAGCACACACACACACACCCCGCAATTCACAACAAATAATTATAACTATTGATAAACAGTTGTGAAAAACAAGAATTTATTTACATGTGATAACTTGTAAATTACAGCAGATTGAAATATATTTAATTTGAATTGAATAATAAACTTTGTCTGTGGAATATTACCTACCTGATAAAGTAGCCTTGTGATTGTATAGTTTTGTCTGGGGGAATTAATTCGCCAGATCTTTACTAGTTATTAATTTAGATTATTTTCTTACAAATTCTATTTGTATAAAATATAAATTTTCTTTATTGTTTTATATAATATAAAAGAGTTGTAGTAGCTGTTTGAAGTTTAAGTGGAACAAGGTTTGAATAATATATAAAGATTTAAAGCAATTGCTTACATTTATTTACCTTGTCATTAGTAAGCTGATCCAGACATAATTATTATAAATCTTTTGTACATTTTGTAGTTAGTCATTTATTTTCATTTTTGATTAATTATCATTATTATTTTGAGCAAATTGTTTTATGTATTAGTTTTGGGGTTGTATTAGTGGGATTGAGGGTTGGAAGGTTGGGAAGTGGGAAAAAGGGAGTTAATTTTGAGTGTGAATGTGTGAGTGAAATAAAGAAATTGTCTTGTCACTTCTGGTTTTGTCTTATAGATTTTATTTAAGTGTTGGGTTATTTTCTCGTGTGGAAGTGCACGCATGTCGAACCACTGTTGAGGCAGTTGGGACGTGACAAAGAGGTTCAAGTGTATGTCAGAATAAATACGTTTCTACCTAGCCACACATATTCACACACCCCCACACACACACGGGTTGCAAGTGAAACTTGAGAATTGTTACTCTCCAGTTGTTATCCTATTATATGGGCATTCCGATGATGGCTTTGAGAACGAGCGTTGTTAAAGCATTTTTCAACCTTGGCGATGTTCCTACGATGTTTGGACACCTGTCCAGTGGATCTTGATCTGATATGGCGTGCAACGGACAGACTGACACTTTGCTCGTTCTGTTTCCTGTTCAACTCAAAGTATTCCCAGAAAAGGGATTAGCCTACACATACTCATTATAATGGATAAAATTACAAACTTGTGTACTTATTTATTTAAAACTGTCTTGTATGGAAAATGTTGAACCAACGAAAAACAGTTCATACTTACAGCCACTGGGTTCACCGATGGCCCACAAAGTGTTGTTGACTGGAGTACCGTCCAGCCAATGGAACTGACCTTCCACACTGATGTCATCTGCTCCCAGCCACACTGCATAACTAATCCCACCGACTGCATGCAAATCAAACCACGGGAGGTTCTTAAAACCAGTGTATGTGCTTTTTATTAACGCTCAAGGAGCGGACACACACGCATGCGCGCACGCACACACATAAAAACACGCACACACACACACACCCTGACACATAATGCGCGCAAACACACACAAATACATCCTCACACACAAGCACTCACACATACACGCGCGCGCACGCACATACGAACATATTCACGCACGCACACACACAAACGCGCACACACAAACTTTCTCACTCACTCTCTCTCTCTCTCTCTCTCTCTCTCTCTCTCTCTCTCTCTCTCTCTCTTTTTCTTCTGAAATTCAAGCTTTTCTGTTGCACATGCACCCAACTGCAAATGCATGAATTCGTTAATTAACAGAAAATGTATCTTATGAAAATTAAGACTATTCCACTCACAAGTTGAGCCACTTTGCCATAGCTGCATTTGGCATGTTAATCAGTTGCGCTCTCTATAAAGTTAGATTTTAAATACGTTTAGCAATTATATCGAATAGATATCACAGTCAACAAACGAGAAACGTCCTAATGCTACAAAACATATGGGAGAAGTTTTATGAACGGATATCTATCTACCTAACTGTCGATCTAATTCTTTAGCCTGTCGGGCCTTTGAGGGATGCTGTCGCGGGGAGCTTTTGCCACTGCTGGCTGTCTGTTGCTGTTGTCAAGAGCGTGACATGCCGGCGCCATGCCCAGCACCGTCAATGCTTTGACATCTTCTGTCCAGTTCTTGCTTTGCCTTCCTCTGCGCCTGCCTCCTTCTACTGTTCCGTGCCTAATGGTATTTGCAAGGGTATCGTGGCGCGTGATGTGTCCAAACCGCGCCCGCAAGCGATGGGACCAGGTTCCTGATGTATTTGTTGGTCTTGTGTCCGTACCAGGCGATTTGCAGCATTCTAGGGTAGCACTTCTTTGCAAAGGTCTGAATAAATTTTTTCAGTTCTCGCAGGGGTAAAGAAGAATGGACAGCACCAAAGCCCTGAAGAGTTTTAACTTTGTGAAGAGACGTATTTCCCTGCTCTTTCAGGCGTTGTCAGGCCTGCCAGTGTGGATTTACAGCCACTGCCAGTCTGGTCTTGGCCTCTGTAGACGACCTGCCATATTTTGTTATAATGGAGCAAATGTATCTAAAGAATTCTACCTCTTCTGAACGGGTATATGGAAGGCAAATTGAGACTTTGCAATACCTTCAAGTTACATATAAATAGGGGGTGTAAGTCTTCCATTTGTTTCTTAAAACCGTTCATCAAACTGCCCCACGGCAGATTCTATCCTATCCTATCCTATCCCGTAACTCAAACGTCGTTGGGGCACCACAGATCCAGCGTACTCTATTTTTCTATGTCCTCAGCGACCCTCATGGCTTCGCTCAATGTGAAGCCAGTCCATTCTCGAATGTTGTCCTCCCACCTCTTTTTCTGTCTCCCTCTTCTTCTGCCTTCTTCACCGTGCCTTGCAGGATGGTCTTTGCAAGGCCTGGTGCTCTGCTGACGTGATCATACCATCGGAGTTCCCTTTCTTTACCACTGTGAGCATGTCATCGTGTTGTCCAGCTTGTGTGATGGTCTGTCGGACTTCGTCGTTGGTAATGTGCTGGGCATTCAAAATGCCCAGAAGTCTTCTGTAGTACCTTATCTCAAATGCTTTGTATTCTTCGTTGTAGGTCTGCTGTGAGGGTCAATGTTTCACACAGGTATAAGAAGATGGAGATGACAAAGGAGATAAGCATATGAATAAATAGTTTAAACACGAACCACAAGTAATTTGAATATTAAAGAGGAGATGAAGCAGGTTTTTGATTCCTAAATGGTCGACTGGTCAAACAATATTATGGGCTGCCTTCCCTGATTTAAATTGTAGAAAGAATGAAAGAAATTTAAACAACAACAGAATTATCATCATCATCATCATCATCATCATCATCATCATCATCATCATCATCATCATCATCATCATCATCATCATCATCATCATCATCATCATAAAGAGGATACAGGCTGATGGAAATTAATACCACATTTTACAAAGCGTGAACACGGTTCCAAAGTGGTCAGAGTCAACTCACTGTACTTTTGGATGAAATAAGACTCAAATGTTTGCTTGAAGTAATGGAGATGAGCCCCGTCTGCGGCACAGCGAGCAGTCGCATCAGATTGGGAGCTAGCCTCCCTGTAGACCTTCCAGCAGTAGGACATGAACATGACATAACCGTTGTCACTTGGGCAGTGGCCTTAACAAATCATAAATACATAAAACAAACAAAGAAACGAACAAATACAAATTCTTTAATTTATTTATATGATAGTTACAAACTATGACATACATGTACATGTACTTTGTCACTTGATTTTAAAACCAACGGACCAACCAACTAAATTTAAAAAAAAAATTGTTTAAATTGATTTAGTAGTCACAGACTGTGCCCACGGTCATTTGGGCGGCGGCCTTGACAAATAAAATAAATAAAAATCTGTCCCCTATACGCTCAATGTGTCCGGGGACGTTAATCTATCCAACAACAACATTGCTGGAAATGGTAGCCATATGAAATAAGTGTTATCATTTTTGGCACTTCATGGGTTTGAAAAGAACAAAAATAAATTAAAATGTAAATTACTCAAAACAAAATGTTAATTTAAAGATAATCGTGGAAATAATAAGACAAAGTATTGTTTGGGAAAAAAAGGAAGGCGGAAAAATAATGTACCTTTTGGATCATAGATCCATGATTACCAACAAAAGAAAAGCGAAATAATACATTTCTTTCTTTAATTCACAATTTTTCTAACAAAAAAAAAAAAATTCAAAGATGTATAAAGATGTATATCCAATAAATAAACACATAAATAAATAAAAAGTTTTACCGTAACAGCGCAAACTGTAGTTGACTGGTACAGGTTGTGTCACTATATTGGCCCCGTTGACGTAACACGTGGAAGTGGTGACATCAAAGCAGAAGTTCGTAACGTTGGCAGGGGAGATGTTGGTAAGATGCCCGCAAATCGCTGCATTGGCGACACTTCGGCCAGGGATGGCGTTTTTTAATGTGACAGCATACCCAGGGAGTAGCTGCCAAAAAGTGCCGGCTTCAGCATTAGCCAGAGACAAGATGACTGCCGTGAAGAAAAGACGGATATTCCACCCAAGGCGATCGTCGTGGCCCATCGTTTTTCAACAATTGTGACTTACTACAACTTTTAATTTCCACACCAAATTACTTGCTAATCCAAATTTTATTTGCAACAGTTTTTCCCAAATTGTCGAGCCAACTTTCCATTAACTTGTTCCGTTTATACTCCTCTCTCTCTCTTTTCTTTTTTCTGTACTTTTGTGTTGTTGTTGGTCAGAATGACTTGAAGAATGAGCTGCTAGAAGAGGCGACTTGCAACAGTGTGATCAACTCTGAAGACGCACACCAGCTTATCCCACAAAGTAAAGTAACGAAAGATGTAACTGTAGTTAATAATCACATGACACCGGTCCGTATAGGCGACTACTGGTCACATTATTCTGACACCAGCGAGCCAATTTATGGTAAAGGGAAACGTTGGCCAATCCGAGATTCGAGCCAGGGACATTCTGGTTACTAGTAAACCGCTCTACCAACTGAACTACCCGGCCCCACAAACGAAAGGTGAACATTGAGGTTTAACCTCTACACCCACCATTGGCGATATGACAAACGGGAGTAACCATCCCAGTGAACAAGGGGTAGGGACCTAAATCAACACTGAACCACCAGAGCAATTATATTGCTAAAATGGCCAGTTAAAAATTGCCACTTTTAATTTCGCCCACCACGAGATTCGAACCTGGGTCATCGGTGTGCCAGGCGAACGCTCTACCACTTGAGATACGGCGGTGGGACTAAACGAAAGATAGGAACGCCCTCACTTTAAATAAGGACGCATATCAAACAAGTTCTGGACACTACTAACGCGGCCACAATACCGCCGCCTAAAAGCCCATCACCCATTCTGGAGCACTGTAAATTCCGTTTATAGGACAATATTGTCGATCGGTCTTATCATCGATCGCTAACATGCAAATATAGCTTTTATTTAAATATCGCTTATATTCAAATATTAGTTATATTCAAATCAGTATATATGACACTAACCCACCTAGGACATGAAGGTTAGGATCTTTAAAGTCCGTGCGATGGAATGGATGCGTGCGCAGACTAGATCTTGGTTTATACTTTTATCCGTGCAGTAATAAGCCTGAAACCTTTAACTTAACAATATTTACTTTCACTTGGAAACTTGAAAAAAAGTTTCGTTCAAAGGTGTTTCATAACAAAACAGCCTTCGTCAAAATAAATTTAAAAACATATCCCAAATGGACTCTTACATGTTATTAAAAGTCAACGCAAAAAAGCAAACAGAAGAAATGGAATCATGTGACAAATCGATGACCTGCACACAGAAAATGATATCAATATATTACTACAAGTCAGGGTTATTCAAACTCAACCATTAATGACGAACGATTATTCAGTTTGCACTAGTTCGGGAAGAAAAACAAGATGGTATACCAATGATATGTGTTCCATGATATATAAAGGATGTGTTCCATTCTCCACTGAGGCACACACACACACTTTTTGTGACGATTTACAGTTAGCCTTAGTATAATGGATATAAAATGAATTGCAATCAACTTGAAACCAGCAGCAACAACAACTCAACAGCAACAATTAAAACGAGAGGACTGGTGTCATCATCGAGAAAACATTAAGCTGCGTCTGAAGTCCGATTAAACAGGCGAAAAAAAAAACTTTTCTATTTAGCGCGTAGGGACGACTATTTTCTTAAATATTCATACATTTTTGTGTCTGATATTTGCGAAATTGAAACTAAACGTTGCGTTTGAGCGTTCTAAAGCCCGTCTGCTAGAAGCATGGCTTATTTCCCTTAGAAGACCTGTGAATGCACACACTATAATAATAATAATAATAATAATAATAATAATAATAATAATAATAATAATAATAATAATAATAATAATAATAATAATAATAAGGATATTTATATAGCGCCTTTTCCCAATGGACAATATCAGTACAAAGCGCACGCATTCATTCTAAGCATCCGGCTTCATACAAAATAAAATCAAACACTTGTTAACGAATAAGATACGAGGGAAAGAGGGAGGAGGAGAGAGCTAAGGATGGGTGATGGGGTGGGTGGTGGCGGTGGTCTGAATCAAAACAAAAAAACAAAACAAAACAAATGGAGGAATGACAACGATGATGGTGGGAGACAAGTTCAGAAACACTTAAAGAAGAGAGGAGTTTTTAAGTTGGATTTGAAAGTAGCTATGTTTGGAGAGCTGCGAAGAGAGAGGGGAAGAGAGTTCCAAGTTGAAGGGCCAAGCAGAGGAGAGTTATTAGCGGGGTATGTGAAGCATGAGGGTGTCAGAGGAAGAACGAAGATTTCTAGAAGGCTTATAGAATGGAATGTTCTGGGTAAGGTAGGAAGGGGCTAAGCCATAGACGCACTTATAACAGAAAATAGCGATTTTGTAGATAATTTTATGAGACACTGGAGTGACTGGAATGCTATGGAGTGACTATGACGGCCTACTAGCGCCAAACTCTGATAATTACAAATAAATTATTTTCAGTTTTGGCTCTAGCAGTCCGCCTGAAAATGCGCCAAAACCGAAAATTATAATTAGGCTTATCACATAAGAATTAATTACCAATTTCACGATAAATTAGAGTATAATCTCGGCGTCTCCTGCGAGGGATGCCTTTATTGTAAAGTGACCGGCTAGTGGAATGCCTTTAGTTCCACCATTAGGGTTGTTTCAGCAGATCTTTTATACGGATCGGGGGTGAGTCCTCTTTCAACCAAGTTGTGGTCCTGATTCGGCTCTTTCCGGTCCGCTGGACCTTATAAACAATGACTAACTCACATAAACAAAGAAATGTATCGGTTTATTTAATCGTTCTTATTTAGCGCTTTTACAGCTCAAGAGCTTCTCAAGGCGCTGTCCGATACAGGGTCTAACTCCAACCGGCCGAGGCGCCCGCTTACAGTCTTTGAGCAAAATCCTGGGCCACCGGGGATGGAGAGAAGGGACCTATTGCGTGCTTTATTTGTGTAGCCGGCACTCATCCGTCTAGGACATGAGCGTCAGGACCTTTAAGTCCATGCGATGGAATGCGTTCGTGCACAGTCTAGATCTCGGATTATACTCTCATCCGGCCGAAACAATGAAATAATTTTTAAAAAAACCTTAATCTTATTTTTTCCCGGTAAGGCAAAACGCTCTGTTTAATTTCAAAAGGGTGCGTGAAGTTGCAAATTGTGATCTTGGGGCCCTTTAAGACAACTAACCAACCAATCACCAGATCAACACTCCTACGCGCGCTTTTAGTTATCTTCATTTCAATGTGTTCTGGTTGCAACATGTCAACATAATTAGTAGCATAAGTGGTATGCATTTGAAGTGTCGGGTGCTCATATCCTGTGATTTGTGTAAAGGTCCAGAATCGAACGGTACGTGGAAACCCCTACCTCCTTTTTATGTAGTATTTATTTTAATTTTAACAAGAACCCAGCATGAAATCGGAATGGTCGTAAAACGTATTTATTTATTTTATTTGTCTAATGTAGCTTGTTTCTCCTACGGATTCATCATTAACTAACTCAGTCATGTAGATCCTCCATTAAAACTCATTATTTTCCTCCCACCGGGTTGAAATGAATGAAACAAATAAGCAAAATCATAAGTCGCGTGTATGTGTGTGCCCGTGTGTGAGTGAGAGAGTGAACGAGTGAGTGTGTGTGTTTAGGTGTGTGTGTGTGTGTGTGTGTGTTTTAAGAGAGTTATTTAGTTTTTATATATAAGTGTCAATAGTTCATGAGTTTTCTTCGTTTTGTTTTATAGTTGTACTTGTTCTGTATTCCTGTAAGCATCAAGAGCAAAGTCTAAATTAGGCGGCGCAAATAAACAACAACAACAACAACAACAACAATAATAATAATAATAATAATAATAATAATAATAATAATAATAATAATAATAATAATAATAATAATAATAATAATAATAATAATAATAATGATAATAATAACAATATAGCATTTTCCCATCTACTTAGGCTACACACATAATTGTGTTAAATGTTCTGCACCCTATTCGAAAAAAAAGAGATGCCATCCATACATTAGTGTCCTCGCCCATGGAAAGCAGTGTAAACAACAGTTTGGCCTTTAATGTTTCTCTATTTGCATTAGTCTAGCTAGTGCCACACCAAATAATGTAGGCTACCTTTTAGGACAGATTGCAACAACGTTTGAGCCACATTATATTCTCTCGATAAAGAAAAAAACAAAAGGTTTGCACTCTGCGGCCAGTTTCTCCACCAAGAAATCCCATTTTCAGTATTAAATTGAGATGGATGTGCATGTGGTAAAACTAGCTCAGGCGGTAGAGTACCCGACCTGTAACAATACAGAACGAACCAGCGTTTGTGTCCTAGTGCTCGCTGGTTCGTCCCATATTGTCAAAGCATTTCATTGGCTAAATACTATTCATTTAACCATAGGTTTGTAGGGGAACTAAAAGTCAGAACAAGTCAGTAGTCTGCCAGAATGCTCCCTGGCTCGTTAAGAAGTCAAGTCAAGTCAAATCGCTTTCTGCCTTAAAACTCCTTGAGGCACGGGGACACAATAAAAATGAATAAAAATAAAACATAGAATAATAATGTGGAACGCATGAAATACATTACATTACATTACATGATTATTGCTTTAGGTGCAGCGGACTCTTCCGAGCCAAATCAGGACCGGACAACCCCTGATCCGCATAAAAGATCTGCCGAAACAACCGTAGTGGCAAAACTGAAAGCTCTCCACCAGCCTGTCACTTTACAATAAAGACATCCCACGCAGGGGACGCTGAGGCTGTACTCTAATTTATCGAACCCCCGTTTACAAAAACAAAATAGAATACAAACATCATTATAAATTATCAACAAAACACATACATATAAAATGCCTACATTGCTAAATAATAACATCATAGGAAGCCATAGTGACCACCTGGCAGAAAGTGTCCAGTATTTCCAAGCTGATCCAACAGCCCTCATACACAAATAAGGAGTCTTGTCCCGGAAGAGTTTTCAAGAAAAAAGGTAGGTGACTGGTCTAGCGAAGAAGACGATAGTATAGTAGATTGATAGAACAGAGCAGGAATGAGAAAGAGCAAATGAGAAAGACAGTGACAGTGGGAATTTCAAGCACTAAATTTCCAGAAAGTGGGGATACTATTACTATAACCCCCACACATATGTTACAACATTACAAGTTAATCATTCACACTCGCGTTCTAGAGGGAACATGATATATAGTCGCAATATATACATCCATTATTATTATGCGACACAAACACACTACACAACCTGATCACAACTCGCACGCACGCGCTCTCGCAAGATTGGGTGAGAAAGAAGAGGAGGGAGATACAGCGAGCGTGCCGGCCACGTGGTCTAAGGCATTGTCCACAGGCTACAAACCAATAGCGCATGACAGGTGTGGGATCGATCTCACAACTGAGCGTTATGTTTCTACGAATATTATTTACTTTCGACTCGCGCAACATCTCGGGGGTTTTTTCCAGCTACTCCGGCTTACTCCCCCCAACAAAATTTAAAAACACAAAAGCTATTAGTTTGGGGTTGGGCGCGTCACAGTCTGCGACCACGCCTTCCCCAGGGGAGGCCGCCCAGAATTTCCTCGAATAAATGGATAATAAAGTGTCAAAAATCGAAACAAATATCAAATTAATATTAGATGGGGTTATTTACGTATCTAAATTGTCACTATTGATTGAAATTATTACTATCATTATTTATTACAAATCATATTATCTTCTATTCTTTTACGTTCTGAAGCAATCCATTATTATTTTCATCAACCTAGCCAGTTTCAACAGAATAGTCTTATTCTTTGTTAAAAATACATGTTAAAAATTTAATAGCTTTGGACCACACGTAGAAAAATCTTTTAAACAGCGCTTTTCGATTATCGTCAAAATGTGGATGTATGAAAATAAAATGAAAATCATCTCCTAGCTCATTGAGAGTAAATTTAGTACAGATTCTAACACATCTCTGGATTCCCAAAACGTCCCTTTTGAACTGGGAGCGTATGATTTAAGGTTCAAAATTTAATGACAACAGCAGCTAGATTGGCGAGCGGAACTGTCAAATATTCTTTAAAAATTAATTTTTTTTACACATTCTATATCTATAATAAAACAACACTCACATGCAATGAAACTGAAATTTGTCTGCAAATAATGCGGCATAGCGATTCATTGAAATTCAAAATTTTCGCAGCGTTAGTAATTTAAAAAAAAAAAAGACAAGACAAGGATGAGTGAGAAAAAAATAGATGCCCGCCGGGTAAGCGATCTGCAAGTTTTAGGACTTCCAGACGATTGTTTGCTCGCATTTGGCAAATTTAAAACTTTTATAAATTCTCCAGTCGCTCGTTTTATATAACTGACATTGTTACTTCTACTTTAACGTGGTTATAAATTATGTTTCTGTGTATGTGTGTGCGTGTGTGTGTGCGTGAGAGAGATAGAGGGAGAGAAAGAGTGTAAGAAAAAGAGAATGAGATAGAGCATCCGCGCGTGCCTGCGTATGTTTGTGTATGTGTGTATAGTACATGTGTGCAACTTCAAATGTGTGAATCTGGTCTTCATTATCCTGCTGAAAACAGACGTTACTAAAACAACCAACTACATCATCGCAGTTGAACCAGCGTTTTTAGCATCATTGGTGTTGAACGAGTGAGATCTTGTTGGGACATTTTCCCCGCTTTAATCCTGGGTTGGACTGCACTGCCGTTGCTGTGTTTTCATTCAAAAGGTAGCGGTCTTAATTTGATCCTCATGAGTGACCAGTGACCGACCGAGTCAGAACGAGGCTGATTACTATGAGAAATATGTGAAAGTGTTTGTTTGTTTGACATTGTGTGTGTGCGCTTGCATGCGTGTGGGTATGTGTGTGTGTGTGTGTGTGTGTGTGTGTGTGTGTGTGTACGAGCAATAGTGTATGTGTGTGCTTGATTGTGAATGTGTAGTTGGTACTTGTTTTCTTCTTCCGTAAATTGTTGTCTGTTTAGAATCCTTTGTGTATGTAATAGAGTTTTTATAGTTGTATTAGATTTCTCTTGTAATATTATTCTAAGATATATTTTCTGTTAAATAATCTATAAGAAAAAAAGAATGATTGAACCAATTAAAGAAAGACAACAAAGATGAATACGGAAAGGAAAAACAAAACGCGATAATGTTTACAAGCAGACGAGCTTTGACCCAGAAATACAGATAGACTGAAAGACAAACAAATGAACTGGAACGTTAGGATTTACTACACCGTCAAACGCTCAGTGAAACTTTGCCTTATTATGTTTATTTGTAAATCTGTCTTACAAAGACAAACTTTGTCATTTCAAGCGAATTTTTTTCGCATGCGTATTTATCTACATGTATACTCTCTCTCTCTTTCTCTCTCTCTCTCTCTTTCTCTCTCTCTCTCTCTCTCTCTCTCTCTCTCTCTCTCTCTCTCTCTCACACACACACACACACAAGCACACATACAGGCATACATATGGTCGCAGGGAGGTAAATGTAACACTTTTATTCAGAGTGCGAACTGTAGTATGGGACCTTCAGGTCACGTTTAAATAACACCGAACAGCCCATAACACTGCATTCACAGAAAGCATAAGGACCAAAATATTTTGCTTATCACCTAGGTGAAATACATAACGGAACGCGGAATAATCAAGCTTTAGGGCATTGAAACAACTCAGCTAGAAACGCCGACAAACATAAAAGTTATAATTTAAAAAAAAATTAACAGGGAAAGAAAGAAGTGACATGATAAATTTTTCTTCTTCTTCGACGGTGTATCAACATGCTAAAGTAAAACAAACGACCAAACAAAAAGTAATCAATCGATTTTGCAGTTTTGGCTCCATGCCTGCAGGATCGGTTACACACACCATTGGGTCTTCATCAATTATTCAACTACTGCATATTCCTCTTTTGTATTATCCACAACTGTGTGTTGATTTCTTTAAAAACCTTTAACGTAGTCAAACATTTTGGCTAAACATCTCCGAAAAAAAAAGAGTATTTCAAACGAAGCACTGGAGTTCACTTGTAATAACAAAGTCCACCTCTATATAAGTGCACATTTGTCATAGTCTAAATTCGAGTCCCCTATACGCTCCTGTGTCCGGGGAGTAAACTTGTTTTTTCCAACCTAGTTCCAGTCATTCGCCCAAAAAGGCAATCACCGAAGTCGAACGGAGCTCTCCGATGTGTTACGAAATGATGCTTGCATGACTACGACTAGCTGACATTAAAAATGATCGCTGTTGCTTCTAATTCTGTTCGATTTACACAGATTTAGCATTTCGCAACGGTATACTTTGTTAATATGAGCATAATTTATTATCGACCATATTTAATAGTTGCGTTCCTTGATTTGCATTTTGTTAGTTCTCAGCAGTAAAGGCTAATAATAGCATTGCCAATTTCCTGCCTAGAACCAAGTAGACACTGTTATACAGTATACATAGGCTTACTCTACATTATTATATTATAAGTCAGTCTCCGCCCAGCGAAGAAGCTCACTAGCTGAATATAATTATTAGACCTGTATTGTTTGTTTTATACGTAAATAAATGTATAAACTATATATATTCTAATTGATAATATTTAGGCCTATACTTTATAATATTCGAATCTTGAAATTTCCGGAGAAGGACGAGTAGGCTAAGCGAATTTTTTTTTTATAACTCGAGATCAGAGTTACATTAGTAGTTAGTTATTCATTGCTTACAGGGTCCAGCGGACTGCAAAGAGTCGAATCAGAACCACAAAATCAAGACAACTCGAGATCAGAGTTAAATTAAAAGCTTATAAGTTATTCATTGCTTACAGAGTCCAGCGGACTGCAAAGAGCCGAATCAGGACCACAAAATCGAGACCACAACTTCCCAAGCAGTAGTAGTAGTAGTAGTAGTAGTAGTAGTAGTAGTAGTAGTAGTAGTATAGTTATTTAGTTAAATCTTTAATTTATTTATTTGTTTTGTTGTTGTTGTTGTTGTTGTTGTTGTTGTTGTTGTTGTTGTTGTTGTTATTATTATTATTATTATTATTATTATTATTATTATTATTATTATTATTATTCCTACTTTAAAAAAATAAAAGAATAGTGTGCTGCTGTGCGTGCTCAATGGTGTAAATATGGTCAGTGACGTTTTGTTTGTTTTTGCTGAAGTTGGGTGTAACCCGAAATATTCAGATGGTGTTACTGGTTATTTTTTCTTATAGATTTAACAAAGTTTTCAGATGATTTATAGAAATTTCCGCCCGCCTCGCAACATTTTTTTAATACGTGTTTCTCATTACAATACATATAATTGAAATACATATAACAAATTTAATGTATCAGTTAAAAAGAATAATATTGGTGCTTGCAATAAAAATATTACTGTTTTTTGAGACCATTATAAACTTGCTTTGCCTTGTTGTGCTGAAGGGACATCAACGTATCCATAGCGCTTTGAAGTTTTGTCATGGTTTTATTGTTGATATAGATGTGAAATCGGTGTATGTGTGCTTTATGTGTTATGTATTACTTTTACTCCTTATTACTAATTGTGTCAGTATATTATTCATCATAAAATAATAATAATAATAATACTAACTGCTTCAAAATGCAAATCTCGACTTGACCTTAAAGCTGTGCAGATCGAAATAGAATTAGATCTAGCAGCGGCTATTTTTATGCACGGATGTTTCACCACAGGCTCTGAAGTCTTTTCTTTTGTCTTTGTAAACTCCTAAATACGTACGTAGTATAGTATGTAATTGAGGCCTACGAAAGACGAGACTTCCAAGCCTGTGGTTTCACGTAGTCCTGCCAGCATTCGTTCGTAAAACATCGGATAGCTTCGCTCGACTCGGAGAACTTCGTTCGACTTCGGTAATTGCCTTTTTCGGGAAAGTGACTGGAACTAGGTTGGAAAAAACAAGTTCGCGTCCGGGGACGGTAATCTATCCACGCAACGTAACGCAGTCTGAATCCACTTTGGCCAAAAGAAAAACCATAAACGACAAATAAACAAAACAGGTGTTGTTTTTTGGCTGAAAACTGCATCACAATTTAGACTAACAATATTTTTTTAAAGCCCTATGAACAGACAGCAATGTTCGTAATAATATTATCGACGCTCTTAGTAAAACAGCTTCAGAGTTGTAAAAAAAACCGTTGTCCTCTTAGTCAAACTAACTTGTTGATCTAGCAAGGGTGCCAGGCATTTGCACATTGGGCTGATCCAGTAGGTTCGCAGATACCTGGAATAATGTCAATATTACTTTACAAACACATTTTGTTTTACAGTAAATATTGTATTTTTGGTCACGTCATACAAATAATTATAGAGACGGTGGAAGTAAATCTATGATGTTATCCATACTAGGAGACTGCCAAAGCAAAGCGGCTTTTTAACCTTTCACCAATTATTGATGAATAAATTGATCGATCAGTCATAGTTGGTCGTCGTTTGGTCGTACAAATATAAAGATAAGATATATAACAAACAATAATGTTATTATCTTATCAACGAATTATAACGGAGTGAGTGTTAGGCTGACGATGACTTTTTAAGGGAAATTGGTACGTTGAAATCAAAGTGGATAGAATTGCCTGAAATGAGGTTTATTTTGAAGCAAACATTCTGAAATACATAAAATGCAACCCCCCCCCAAAAATATATCACGCCGTGGTACTTTTCAAATTAGAGCATGAGTTCTGACTTGAATGGTGGTACACTTGAGAGTAAAGTAGCAAACAGCTGCATAGGTGGACAGCAAATGAAGTTTTAAGCCTGACAACTACCAGCAAGGTTGACGCATGCTTTCTAAGTAAATTTCGAATATTTGTGATTGAAAATTAAAATTCAATAAGACAGTAAAACCTTTAAAGGCTGAAACAAATTGCGATTTAGACTTCAATCAGAGATCAAAATTACAATAAATTATGAAATAGTATGTAGAATTGCCGGAAACTTTGCAGTTTTTATTATCATATTGTGATTCACACCAAACAAATGGACATAGGTCGCAGAGCTGTTTTTTTTTTATCTACAGAGATTACACTTAATACGCCCCTTAGTCAATACTAGCATTTTGGTTTACAGTTTACATGAAAAAGTAATCAGACCAAGACTCGATAGGAAAATCTTTTTGGATAATAATAACTGGGACATGACGAACACTTGGATATAATTATGAATGCGCAAAACGACATACCCAACTCCCTTAATTCATTCAGTCATCCTGGACATTTGCAAATGACGAATAGCACTGGATTAACCAGTTGCCCTGAACAATCAAAACCAATTGGTATGTCTTACCAACTGACAGACCAATCAGCAGACCTTACAGGCAGACTGATTCACTGTTAGACATCTGACTGATCTAATATTGTTTGGGGTGTTTTTTTCACCACATTTCTTTATGTCGTTTCGTTAGTTTAAAAAAAAACCCTGTCATTTGGTATTTAGTCCCTCTGACAGACTCTGTGACCAACTTACGTAAAGCTATAAACTCTCTCTCTCTCTCTCTCTCTCTCTCTCTCTCTCTCTCTCTCGGTCTTTGTCTCTGTCTCTCTCTGACTCTGACTCTGACTCTCTCTCTCTCTCTCTCTCTCTCTCTCTCTCTCTCTCTCTCTCTCTCTCTCTCTCTGACTGACTGACCTACCAACCAACCAATCAACAGACGGTTTTCCTCAACCAATGAAGAACTAATTGACTTACTGACCAACCAAACGACCAACAGACGGTTTTCCTGACCAATGAAGAACCATTTACAACGGTGACATTCATTACATTTTCATTTCCCAGACAATCGTTCGGTCATGGTTTTGCATTTTAAAAAACAGAAGAAAAAATTAAAATATATACGCAAAATACAGACATCAAATATTATGATGTTATCAAATAAAAAACAAAATATTTAATTAATTATTTAATTTTTTTTTACTCCTGTGAGCACAATGAACCTACCAAATTTTATGGACATTCTTCACGACAATCTAACATCATCACAGACGTTTGAAGATGGACTACTTTTGAAAGTCCAGGTACAAAACTAATCAGTGAAGCAATGCCTGCCTTTGAGTTTAGTAAGTACTTTTAAAGCTTTGATACTGCATGCTGTTTTTATGTTCTTGACAAATTACGTGCGAGAAGGCAACGGAATTGGATTTTTAATGGCACTGATTGAGCTCGAACGATTCTGCAAGATCGTGTAAAGCAAGAAATAAGCACGTACCTGGATGCCCTCTAACTGGGCCTTGAGGAGCAGGAGGAGGGTGTCCGTGACCGTGACTATGCGCCCACACACAGTTGGGGTCTCCCAACTCTTCACCATTGGTCATTCCATCGCCGTCGCTGTCCAGATGACACACGCCTAACCAGTGATGGTTGTGAGCTGCGAAGTCCTGCAATAAAAGATAAGTGGGAAGATGAATGTGTATCCTTCAAGTGATGAAAATGGAAATGGAATAGAAAAAAGAGGAATGCTAGCATTCAAGTCAAAGTAGTGAAGTAATAAAAAGACAAAAATATTCTAGAGAAGAAGAAAAAAGAAGTAAAAAAAGAAGTCGGGGGGGGGGGAGAGGGAAAGGGGTGAGGAACCCCAAAATATTCCTGCATTTGTGTTCCAACGTTAATGTAATTTTGTTTTGCAGTATGTTCATATGGTTATTCACACGCATTAAATATTGCCAAAATACTTCAAGTGGAATCTGGGTAAGATCAGTTTTCTCTAAAGAATTTTTTTTAATTGCACACACGCATGGACAACGACGAAAACGATTTTTCATTGGTAATACTTGAGGGGAAAATAAATTCCAGAAAAACCATCAAAGCATACTTACTAATCCGAACTGATTCCTCTCTCCGGCTCCAGTAGAGCTCCTGTGCCCTACACCTTCCCAAATACCCCCTGTGCAGGGGTTGGGGACGTTGTGGCCGTGGGGGATTGAGTCCATGTAGTGCCTGTGGCACATCGTCATCCCCACCAACGTCAGTGCCAACATCTGCAGAATGAAAAATTATGTTTCGCTGAGATTCCAGCACAAAGACTAGAAATACAAAAACTAGAAAATGACAGGCACGACTGTCCAAGAAAGGCATCCCAAATGCAGGAGTTAAATGGATGCTATATAAGCATTTTACTCCTATATCAGATTTTTTTAAAAATCAACATGCACGCTCACACTCTTACATACACGACAAATACACATTGATCACTAACATTTGGTTTGTAGACAGGGGGAGATTGCTATTAGAAGTCGGAGAGGAAAATATTTACGTACTAGTGGTTTTTGTACCCTGGCAAGCCAGGGTACACAGGTTGCTGTTTAAAATGTAGACAGAGAGACAACTGTTGTGAGCGAGTTTTATTTGGACGATGATACCTCCCCATATCCCCCTTGATACCTCACCATACCCCCCCCCCCTGATATCTCCCCGTCCCCCCCCCATGATGCCTCACCATACCCCCTTGAAACCTCCCCAAACCCACTTGATACCTCCCCATACCCTCTTGATACCTTCCGTACCCCCCTTGTAACCTACCTGTACCCTCCTTGATACTTCCCCGTTGATCGTTTCGCAGGTATGGATGAAAGGAATCGACCATCACCATACCCCCTTATATATACCCGTATCCCCGTTGTGCCTACCCATGCCCCTTTAAACCTACCCGTAGCCCCCTTTTACCTACACGTACAACCCCATCCCGATCCTTGGTACGACTACTACTACTACTACTACTACTACTACTACTACTACTACTACTACTACTACTACTACTACTACTACTACTATTGAATATGGAATAATACAAATAGAAATCAAAAAACACCAAGGTTTTAAAAGAAAATTTGATATAAGATATAATACTAATATCCTATCCTATCCTATCCTGTCCCATAACCCGAAGGTCGTAGGGGCACCACAGATGATCGCTTAACCAGCATACTCCATCTTTCTCTGTCCTCAGCAGCCCTCATGGCTTCGCTCAGTGTCAAACCAGTCCATTCTCGAATGTTGTCCTCCCACCTCTTTTTCGGTCTCCCCCTTCTTCTACCTCCTTGCACTGTGCCTTGCAGAATGGTCTTTGCAAGGCCTGATGATCTGGTGACGTGGCCATACCATCGGAGTTTCCGTTTCTTCACCACTGTGAGCAGGTCATCGTGTTGTCCAATGGCTTGTGTGATGGTCTGTCGGACTTCAACGTTGGTGATGTGTTGGGTATAGGAAATGCACAGAAGTCTTCTGTAGCACCTCATCTCCATGCTTTGTATTCTTCGTTGGAGATCTGCTGTGAGGGTCCATGCTTCGCAAGCATATAGGAAGATGGAGATGACCAGAGAGCGCAGCAGTCTTATTTTGGAATGTAGACTGATGGTTCTGTCTTTCCAAATGGGCTTCAACCTTGTCAGGGCAGCAGTTGTTTGTGCGATCCTGGAGAGGACTTCCTGTCGAGACCCATTGTCTGACACAATGGCTCCTAAATATTTGAAGCTGTGCACTGTGTTGAGGGATTGGCCTTGTACTTTGATGTCCGTGTTGATGCCATTGGTGTTGTTGGTCATCATTTTGGTCTTCTCTGCACTTATTTCCATTCCATAAGCTCTGGAGGTGGTGTCAAGCCTCTGTACAAGCTGTTCAAGTTCTTGTTCCTCTCCAGCCAATCCATCAATATCATCCGCAAAACGAAGATTGGAGATTGCTCTGCCCCCTATGCTGACTGTGCCTTCGTGATCTGCAAGAGCATCTGACATGATGCGCTCTAGGAAGATGTTGAAGAGTGTTGGAGAGAGTAGGCATCCTTGACGCACACCGATTGTTGTTCTGAACCAGTTCCCGATGACGCTGTTATGGAGGACTGCACTGGTAGCCTTGTCATACAGGCTTTTGATGACTTCTATAATTTTAGGGCTGATGTTGTACACTTTCATGGTTGCCCATAGAGCTGCATGCCAGACTCGGTCAAATGCCTTCTTGAAGTCTATGAACACATGATATAGATGTTGTTGGTGCTGTAGGTATTTCTCACAGATTATTCTGAGGTTGAAAATCTGTTCAGTGGTACTTCGCCCTGCCATGAATCCTGCTTGTTCTTCAGCTATGATTTGTTCAGCTTGTGGTTTCAACCTGTTGAGTATTATTTTCAGGAGGACCTTGCTGGGATGGCTGATGAGGCTGATGGTGCGGTAATTTTCACACTCCTGAAGGTTACCTTTTTTGGGAAGAGTGATGACAAGCGACTGGGTCCATGGTGTAGGCCATTCCCCACTCTGCCAGATCTTGTTACAGATAATGGTGAGAGCATCAGTCATCGCTTCTCCTCCTGCTTGTAGCAGTTCCGCTGGTATGTTGTCCACTCCCGCTGACTTCCCTTTCTTCAGCGATTGCACTGCTGCCTCAACTTCTTCCCGGAGAATTGGGAGGATTTCTTCTTCTCTGCTCTCGGGACATGCTAGAACTGATGGGTCTCCATTTGGTGTATGGTTGTAAAGGTCAGAGCAGTACTCTGTCCATCTGTCCAAGACTTCTTGTTCTTCTGTAAGGCAAATGCCAGACTTGCTTTGGATAGTGGAGACTTTGGGCTGTTTAACACTTGTCAGCCGCTTCACAGTCTGGTAGGCCTTCTTGCTGTTGTTCTTGTTCAGATTGTTCTCTATTTCCTGGCATTGATCTTCTATCCAGTTCTCCTTTGCTGTGCGCATGCCTTTTCGGATGTCATTGTTGATTTTTCGGTAGACATCAGCTCCCTGTGAGGTGTTCTTTTTCTTTTTTAACTCTCTTCGTTTATCACACAGATCCAAAAGTTCAGGTGTGATCCACGGCTTCTTCTTTGGTCGGTGCTTGCCAAGGATTTCGGTGGCGGCATCTGTTACAGCTGAGTTGAAGGTATTGGTCATGGTGTTGACATCTACTTCGCCTGCCCCCAAAATAAGCAGTGGTGCAAATTTCCCTCCAATTGTGGCCTGAAATATTTTTGCCACCTCCGGGTCTTGCAGTTTGTCCAGGTCGAACTTCAGCCTAGTGCACTTTGCTGTATTTACTCTCTTCAAATGGAGCCGGAAAGACATCATCACGAGATCGTGGTCACTTCCAATGTCTGCTCCTGGAAAAGTGCGTGTCCTGCCAATGTTGATGCTTGATCTGAAGCGTTTCTTGACCATGATGTAGTCGATCTGGTTGTGATGTTCCCCGCCGGGACTGTGCCATGTCCATCGTCTGGATTTTTTGTGGAGACCAAGCGTGTTTGCCAGTACCAGATTGTTGTATCTGGCAAACTCCAATAGCCTCAGACCCCTGTCATTTGTCTCGTTGTTGCAGTGGGGTCCGCATGTGTCTCCCCAGTTGTGGTGCGCATCTTGGCCAACCTTGGCATTCCAGTCGCCTTGCACTATGACTATGTCCTTCTTCGGCACTTGGTCAAGGACCGCCTGTATATTTTCATAAAAATCCTCCACTTCGCTGTCTTCATAGTCTGATGTTGGGGCATAGGCCTGGATGATGGTAATGTTGAAAGGGGTTGCTCTCAGACGGATGGTAATGAGTCTACTGGAGACTGGGCGGCAACCCATGACAGTGGCTAGAATGTTCTTGTGGACCAAGAATCCAACGCCGTGTTCGTGCCTGTCATCTCTACCGCTGAAATAGAGCTTGTGGCCTTTGTCAGTCGTTGTTTCACCTAGGCCTTTCCAGCGCAGTTCGCTGATACCTAGAACGTTCCATCGATAGTGGTCCAGCTCGTGGGCCAGTTCTTCTAATTTTCCTTCCGCAGTTAGGGTCCTGACATTCCAGGTTCCTATGACGATGTTGTTTCTCGTGCGGATCTTGCTAATTTGTCCATCAGTAGCATACTTTTCACCTCCGTCCTGGTGGCCAACGGAAGGCGCGGTCCTTGTGTAGCCGGGCGACGACCGATCCGGCATGGAATTAGTGGATAGCCTCATCATGTGTTGTGTCTTGGGCAAAAAAAAAGACCTGGCAGGGCCCAATCCTCTCCAGGCTGTTGGCCACAGCCGAAATCCACGAATACAGTGTGGCTCGCCTTGGCCCTGAGCACGTGGTCGTTGAACCTGTAGTAACGTGAGGTTCCTCCGCCCTGGCCGGTGACTTCTGTGTAGAAGACTTTCGCCCAGTGATGCCGTGCTAACATCACCCCTGTTAGTCGCCTCTTACGACACGCCGGGAAACGTTGGGTCTATTCTATTTGCCCGAACCCACAGAGCATATAATACTAATAATAATACTAATAATACTAATACTAATAATACTAATACTACTAATAATACTAATAATAATAAAAATAATAATAATTTTTTATTATTAGTTTATAAATAATAATAATAGTAATAATAATAATAATAATAATAATAATAATAATAATAATAATAATAATAATAATAATAATAATAATAATAATAATAATAATAATTTAAAGGTAAAAAGCCTAAATTAAAAAGAAAAATATCCATATTGTAGCGTTAAAAAAAAAATTGGGCCCGCGTGAGATTTGAGCTTGGGTCGCCCTGCACGTTAGGCGAATGTTTTACTAACTGAGCTACCAAGGCTTCCTTGAATGAACATCAATTTTTTGGTCTATATGGGAAAAGATGCTGAAACCTCAATTTGATTTTTAATGGAAGCGCGCGGAATGAGGCTATTGCAGTCTGTGGACATTTTGTTTATTTATTTATCTCAGAAACGGTTAAATGTTCGATAAGGAAATGTCGGCTATAACGATTTCGTGGGTTTTGAGCACACAGCAGGCCGATCCGCGGCGCCCAGCACCTGCCCAGATCAGCGTCCATACCGGACAAACTTTATAGTAGAGGCGAAGAAGGACTTCCGGCTAAGCAATTTATATATATAGATTATTTATACAATTTTAGGTTTACGGCATCCAACACTCTTCTTCTTCTTCTTCTTCTTCTTCTTCTTCTTCTTCTTCTTCTTCTTCAGGATACTGTGAATACTCCGGTTACGCTAAGAAAACCTCCACAATCTATTGAGATCATTATTACGGTTGGGAGGAAACCGAGGAATCCGGAGAAAACTCTTTTTTTTATCTGATAAATATGGAAATATGTCCGAAATATCGCATCCTATCATATCCTATTATATTCTATCGTGCCGATATTTCGCATAGAAATAAGATAACATATAAGTAATTTTTTTTAAGCGGCAAGCCGTTAGAATGCTAACAATTCAACTGGATCTTTCAGCTGAAATGTAAGTTCACCTAAAAATCTGTTGTTTCTTTCTTAGATATTTACATTTAGCTATTTCTGCTTACCTTATAAATATTGACATGAAAGAATATTGGTAGCGTCCATTTACTAATGATGATATTAATACAAGGGATTTATGTAGCGCGTTATTGGTATCTAGGACTGAGCTCACAACGCTTTATAATGCGCAGGTAAAAAGGACAATCAACATAACAATTCTAAGATTAAATATTCAACTTTAAAGACAGGCAAAAACACACAAAAAAGGAAGTTCATATAAAACAAGATTCACACGAAAAAAAAATCATGTCAATATAATAATGAGTTGTCAACGAGCAGTAATGAAAATAATGCACACAGAAAACAATATGGTGCACCCACACGATACACATTCAGTATCATACATAAACAAGTTGAACTCACGAAGTAAAATTGTAAAACAATACAAATGACTGATAAAATGAATAAACAGCGCATCAAAACAAAACAGACACTTTCCCATTGCCCTTTCGCCTTCATGGATGACTCACAAATGCCAGATAATGAGTTGTTAAAACAAACAAACAAACAAACAAACAACAACAAACTAACAATCAAAAATTTCCCCGCCAAACAAAGAAATTAATATTTTTTAAAATCTGTATCAGAAAATTAAGTAACTTTATTCTATTCCAATCCAAATAAAGAACAAAAATGGATCGCTCACCAACTTTGCAATCATGACGTTTGTTTTAGTATATACACTTTTTCACACTGTTGTTTATTGAAAAGTCAAAGTAAGTTCGTTTACCAAACTGTGTTCATCCCCCGTTTTAATAGACCCACCTGACCACGTTTGACCTGCCCCTCACAGCGTCACATGCACAAAGTAATACCAGTGTTCAAAATGTAAATCATTCCAATTCCGCATGGTGCAGTGTAGTTCCAAGCTGACTATAATCTCATTTAAAGCGGCGAACCATCAGATACGTTCTGTGCCGTAACAAAAATAAATTCAAATTTAAAAAAACACATTATAAAATAAGAAATAAATAAATTTATAAATAATGTAATTCTACTAATGTGGTTCTACTAAATAAGAATGCCAAATTTTAGACAATTCCTTTAGCAATTCCTTCTAAACTGAAACTATTAAATATTTATTATGAGTTATGATGGTGAGAACAAACAACAAACACAAAAACAATCATCGTCATCATCGTCATCATCGTCATCATCGTCATCACCATTACCATCATAATCATAATCATCATCATCATCATCATCATCATCATCATCATCATCATCATCATCATCATCATCATCAGGGTCATCATCATCATCATCATCCTCATTGACACATTGTCAGCGTCATCATCATCATCATCATCATCATCATCATCATCATCATCATCATCATCATCATCATCATCATCATCATCTCTTCATCATTATCATCATGGTGATACAACAATGTGCTGGGGTTGGTAATAATGATGACACATAGAAAGCAGAGAGGGCGGAAGACATAGAGTTTTTGGCTTTGCCTAATTGATCTTTAGCAATGCTAGATCTAAATGTCACATGTGATATTTAAAATGCAATTATTGAAACCTATTTTATTTGAACATTTTGAGTTAAAGAACTAGTAGTCTGTGGCTTAATGGATACCAGTCAGAAACATAGCACAACATATATAATTATCAACCATTCAGTTATCTGTTGTTATTGTTGGTTTTAATTGTCCTTCAAAGTACCTCTTTTATAATTATGCTTGTTAAGCTGCCTTTAGATACCGGAGACGAGATATTACAAAAGCACAAATCAATGTGTTTAAGCGCATCCCTTCCATCGCACAAACTTTAAAGATCCTTACGCTCGTGTCCTACACGAGTGCCAGATACTCCAACACACCCAGCCACTATATACTACAATGTCCAACACGCCCCCCCTCCCTCCACCATACTTCTTCCTCTTCCTGACTGAGTGGCGCAGCTCTGCGGCTGAAGTGCTTTCGCTGAGAAAGCAACCCGAATTTTTCTCGCATGGGTGACGGTGTTTTAAAAATAAAAACCTAATGCGCTTATGTAATCGTTCTCATGTTTTTGCTATTTTCCAGCTCAAGAGCTCCGCAAGGCGCTGGCCAATACAGAATCGCTGTGACTGATGTGCACTCGCTGAGAAAGCAGGCGGAATTTCGCTCGCATGAATGGCACGATCATTTTAATCAATCGTTTTTAAATGTTTGTTCTTTTCCAGCTCAAAGCCACTAAAAGCGCAGGCCGATAAGGATTTGACTCAAGCCGCACACTGAAGAATATTAGTTTACAACAAATTTAAAATCCCAAAATCCCACACAGTTCTTATAACAGGAAGATGTCATAACGTTTCTGTAAATCTTTTTCGTGAGAGGCTTGTTTCTCTACAGTGGACAGCTGCTTTAAGCTTGTAGAATAATTATTGTGGTTTCGTGTACGTATATGACTAAGTTGTGTGTGTGTGTGTGTCACTGTGTGTGTGTGTGTGTGTGTGTGTGTGAGTGCGTCACTGACTGGCTAATAGAAAGGGAAAAGTAAGGATTATACGTCACAAGTAATCTGGGAACTGTGTCACAAGGTAAAAGGTAAGTGTGTTCCTGCAACCTTTCGTTTCTTTTAGGAGAGAGGCGGTTTTTTGGGGGGCCCTACCTTTTCTCCAAGCCAGGTTAATGAGGCGATACGGTAACCATCTCCCCTCATTTGATGCTTTACCGGACGTGGTTCTAATCAGATCCAGGCATAGGCGCCAGTATAAAGATGTGAGCGCCTGTGGATCCAATTACCCATTCACAGCAGGGTGGAATGGGGTGTGTTCTGCGCTTGTTTCATTGTGTGTGTGCGTGGAGTTCGTAGTTGCCTTCCAAGTATGGTCACCCATCCAAGTACAAAAGGCGCTTGACATTGTTTAACATGAAACACAATGGAGCCTTGTACACTGAGCCAGACCAAATGGTCTGGTAAATATATATGATGAGGGCTTTTTAGCCCAATTTTATTGTCCTTAACGCTCATGCAATAGGACGTTAAGCATCGTTTTTCGTTCGTAACATGAAACATTTTGTAGCGGGTGTCCAAACCACAACGCTACTGCGCTATCCGTGTCAGAAAGACCATGTCAAAGCACTTAGGCCTGCATATCCGACCTTAAAACAGTGGGCCACATAATTTAGTTTTACTCGTGTGCATCTTGATTTAAGAGAGGACAGATCATGTACACCTATTCACGTCAGCGTTAAACCTGCAGCTCAGGCCTTTGTGATGAATGTGAACACGCGTGCGTAAAATGATCAAGATGGCGCGCGCCCCACTCTTTACTGTTCAGTTTTAGCCAAGAGTAAAAGGGACATTTAAGTCACCGTGACTTGCGAGAAAAAAGGAAACACATCCAACCATCCCATCTCACACACACAGAGATATTATTCGCCATAACACCCAATGAACATTATTAAGCACTTAGAGAAGTCAGATATACAAAAGGCCAGAAGCAAGCACCATCAGTATACTGAAAGGCAAAATTGATTACACACACACACACACACACACACACACACACATGAAATAAATAACACGTCCACCCTCCTTCTCCCTCCACTCCACACTCACGCACAGAGACACACAAACTCACCAGAGAGAGAGAGAGAGAGAGAGAGAGAGAGAGAGAGAGACGGACAGAGACAGAGAGAGTGACAGACGGAGACAGAGAGAGACAGAGAGAGAGAGAGAGAGAGAGAGAGAGAGAGAGAGAGAGAGAGAGAGAGAGAGCTCAGAAACTCAGTAGCTCAGTAAACTTTAATGCGAGGCCACCAGCCTATACGCATGGGGGTAACACAACAGACATGGAGAAAAAGAAAGAAAAGACAAAAATCACCAAACATTTCAAGAGTAAAAAAAATAAATATGACAAACACGCGTCGTTTGACAGAATGTGTCTCAAAGAAAAGTAAAAATATTTAAAGTTATTTTCAACTCAACAATTCTTCACGTTTTTTTATTGCATAGTACTTAAACATCGCTACAGTTCTTGTAATAATCGTACTATCACTTTGTAATAAGAAAAACATCAATGGTGGTACGTCAACATTAAAGTGGCTTAAAATGTACTTTTCACGAATATCCTTATACGCTGGACAATGCCACGAAAAATGCATTTCATTTTCAACAGACGTACAGAAAGGGCATGTCTTCGGAGCAACACTGTATATTTTATTTCCATTCAAGTCTATAATGCCTAGACGTAACTTTACAAAGATATTTCTGAACTTATTTATAGTAATATCTGTTAAGTACTTCTCACACTGCAATAGTGATTTAAAGGAACCATACACTGAGAACCTTAGAGAGAGAGAGAGAGAGAGAGAGGGAGGGAGAGAGAGAGAGAGAGAGAGAGAGAGAGAGAGAGAGAGAGAGAGAGAGAGAGAGTGTGTTACCAATAATGACTGGAGCTGTGAAAATAAATAAATAATTTTTTTTTTGAAACAGCAAAGTAGAAGAGATGGCAAAAGAAAAGATGTGCTTGTCAAGCACCAACAAATACGTCCATTTTGGACTGTTCGCCCTATCCGTTTAATGAGTTGCTGCCATATCAGCTTATAGTAATCCTTAAGGTTCTGGCCACTGAGATGCGTGTACAAAATAGCTCCAACCCCGGTTGAAACCTACCGACGTCGATCAAAACGCACGTACGTAAACTTTGCGCCATGAACCACTGATCCACCTCCGTTGCCCAAACTAACAGATGTTTGACCTACATTACTTCTAGTTTTTTAGGGCACAATAGCGAATAAAGATAACACACACAAAAAAACCTCAGAATTATTGTTACCTAGTTCTTTTTGTTATAAAAGTCTCAGTAGGGAAAAAAACACCGGCTTTTTATCAGGTAAACGGAGAAGAAACTTCTCTGCCTTCATGTATGCGATGTGGCACTATCATAAGGGTAAATTATTTTATGCACCTGTGGAACTCAAGTCAACGTACGCGTCTCAACAAAGAATATTCAGTTAACACAAATAAACTACCTTGGTATCAACCACATCTGATTTTCGGTCGCTGCATGGGAAAGGCAGCAAGTTGGCGTTTTAAGTGACGTCAGTTAGATCCTGTATCGGCAAAAGACTTGAGTAGCTCACGAACGTTAAAAAAAACCCAACACCTAATGATTAAATAACATAAAAGCTTCTCGTTTCCAAATTACGTCCTGCTCTTCTCTTGCGTAGGCAGCCATTTTTCTGTTACAGCAATGGTTATCCCAAATCCCAGCTATCCAAATTGTGAAGTTCTACCACTTGTTCTTATATAGCGCTTTAACAAATCAAGAGCTGCTCAAGGCGCTGACTGAAACAGGAACTAACTCAAACCGCGCATGGCGCCAACTTGCTGTTTTATGCACATAGTATAACGCCCCAGACAAGTTAGCCCTCATTGGACGGCTCTGTGGTGGTGGTGGTGATGGTTGGAGAAGAAAGAAGGAGGGGGGGGGGGAGAGGGATATCTAGTGCTTGCTGGATGTTTTAAATATTGCTGGCACTCACTTGTTTAGGACATGCGCATCAGGATCTTTAAAGTCTGTGCGATGTAATGCATGCGTGCACAGACTAGACCTCGAAGTGTGGACAACACGATGACCAGCTCACAGTGGTGAAAAAACGGAAGCTCCGATGGTATGGCCACGTCACCAGGTCATCAGGTCTTGCAAAGACCATCCTGCAAGGCACTGTGCAAGGATGTAGAAGAAGAGGGAGACCGAAAAAGAGGTGGGAGGTCAACATTCGAGAATGGACTGGTTTGACACTGAGCGAAACAATCAGGGTTGATTAGAACATGGAAAGATGGGGTACGCTGGTTAAACAATCATCTGTGGTGCCCCTACGACCTCCGAGTAACGGATAGGATAGGATAGGATCCAACAGACCTCACAAAGAAATTAGGAGTTTTGTCCCTGAAGAGTTTTCCAGAAAAAAGGTAGGTGACTGGTATAGCGAAGAAGAAGATATTATAGTAGATTGATAGAACAGAGTAGGAATGAGAAAGAACAAAGGAGAAAGACAGGGACAGGGGGAATTTAAAGCACTAAATTTCCAGAAAGTGGGGATACTATTTAAACTGAAACACGCGGCACCCCCACGGGGGGCCCTATGTTGACTTCGTGATCTGCAAGGGCATCTGACATAAAGAGAGTAAGCTGCCTTGACGCACACCGATTGTTGTTCTGAACCAGTTCCCGATGTCGCTGTTGTGGAGGACTGCACTGGTAGCCTTGTCATACAGGCTTTTGATGACTTTAATAATTTTAGAGCTGATGTTGTACACTCTCATTTTTGTCCACAGAGCTGCATGAACAGACTCGATCAAACGCTTTTTTACGTCTACAAACACATAATATAGATGTTGTTGGTGCAGTAGGTATTTCTTTTAAGATTTTTTGAGGTTGAAAATCTGTTCAGTGGTACTTCGCCGTGCCCTGAATCCTGCTTGTTGTTCAGCTATGATTTGTTCAGCTGGGGGTTTCAACCTGTTTAGTATTATTTTCAGGAGGACCTAGCTGGATAGCTAGTGAGGCTGATGGTGCGATAATTTTTACACTCCTGAAGGTTATCCTTTTTGGGAAGAGTAATGACAAGCGATTGGGTCCATATTGTAGGCCACTCCCCACCCTGCCACGTCGTGTTTAAGATAATGGTGAAGGCGTCAATCATCGCTTCTCCTGCTTGAAGCAATTCCGCTGGTATGTTGTCCACTCCCGGTGACTTCCCTTCCTTTAGCGATTGCACTGCTGCCTCAACTTCTTCTCGGAGAATTGGGAGGATTCCTTCTTCTCAGTACTGGGGACACGCTAGAACTGATGGGTCTGCGTTTGGTGTATGGTTGTATTGTTCAGAACGTGTCCATCTCTATCCAAGACTTCTTGTTCTTCCGTAAGTATAAGGCATATATATGCCAGGCTTGCTTTGGAGCGTGGAGACCTTGGGCTGTTTAACACTTTTCAGCCGGTTCACAATCTGGTATGCCTTCTTGCTGTTGTTCTTGTTCAGACTGTTCTCTATTTCCTGGCATTCTTCTTCTATCTAGTTCTCCTTTGCTGTGCGCATGCCTTTTCGGATGTCATTGTTGATTTTTCAGTAGGCATCAGCTCTTTGTGAAGTGTTCTTTTTCTTTTTCCTCTCTCTTAGTATATCACACAGGTCCAAATGTTCGGGTGTGATCCACGGTTTCTTCTTTGGGTGGTGCTTGCCGAGGATCTCAGTGGCGGCATTACATTACATTACATTACATTACATTACATTACATTACATTACATTACATTACATTACATTACATAGTTATTGCTTTAGGTCCAGCGGACTCTTCCGAGCCAAATCAGGACCAGAGAAGTGAAAGAGGACTCACCCCTGATCCGCATATAAGATCTGCCGAAACAACCCTAGTGGTAACACTGAAGGCCGGTCACTTTACAATAAAGACATCCCACGCAGGGGACGCTGAGGCTATAGGCCTACTCTAATTTATCGAACCCCCGTTTACAAAAACAAAATAGAATATAAACATTATACAATTTCAACAAAACACATACATATAAAATGCCTACATTGCCAAATAATAACATCATAGTAAGCACCAGTGACCATTTGGCAGAAAGCATCCAATATTCCCAAGCTGATCCAAACAGACCTCACACACAAATGAGGAGTTTTGTCCCAGAAGAGTTTTCAAGAAAAAAGGTAGGCGACTGGACTAGCGAAGAAAAAGATAGTATAGTAGATTGATAGAACAGAGTAGGAATGAGAAAGAACAAAGGAGAAAGACAGTGACAGTGAGAATTTAAAGCACTAAATTTTCATAAAGTGGGGATAGACTACTATTTATATTGAAACCCCCGGCACCCCCACGGGGAGATCAGTGGCGGCATCTATCACAACTGATTTGAAGGTTGTGGTCATGGCGTTGACATCTACTTCACCAGCTCCCAAAATGAGCAGTGGTACAAATTTACCTACAATTGTGGCTTGGACTATTTCTGCCACCTCCTGGTCTTGCAGTTTGTCCAGGTCGAACGTCCTCCTAGTGCACTATGAAATGCACACAAACGCTATAAAAGGAATGCAATACAAATATCAAACCACTTTACTACTGTCAAAGAAGATTCAACCTCAAATATTGTATTAACAACAAGGATGAAGATTCTAGGTTATCAGCCGAATTTTAGAATCTGTGTCCTTGCATCATCCACTTTCACATACATGTTGATATGATAAATTTCCCAGTCTACACATTTGTGGGTAGAAGAAGAAGAAAAAGATGAAGAATAACAACAACATACTACTACTATTAAATAATGGATGCTATATAGATGCTGGTCACTCAAAAATCCGACTCAAAGGGCGGCGATCTGTTACCAACACATAGGTTCGCATGTAACACACACTTTAACACAACACACATTCGTCACTCGAAGATGTGATTGCCATGCTGTTGTTGTTGGTGATGATGATGATATTAATAATGGTGAACTCAAAACGACCGAACTTTTGGTATAAGCGTGTGTGTGTGTGTGTGTGGGGGTGTGTGTGTGTGGGGGTGTGTGTGTGGGTGGGTGTGTGAATGTGTGTGTGTGTATGTGTGTGCATAAGATTTCGTGATTAAAGCTTGTCTGTGATATACATGTACACATGTTCATTTTTGATTCTTGACATGTCCATTGTGATTGTGCTTAGTGTTGCAACTGTGTATGCAAGATCTTTTAATTGAAATCTTAAAAGGTGTTGTGTGGAGTGTGTGTGTGTGTGTGTCTGTCTACCAACATCTGATCAATTTCCACATGCAATGTAGATATTGTCATTTGGTTGAATAAATTCTGTATTCACTTTATTCTTTGGTCACTCACACCACTTGTTCAACGTTTGAGAGAACTTTAAAGCAAAGACTACTTCATGATCAGTGATTTAGTTTGGTTAACAAGTTTCAGATTGTGTCTGGAGTTTGATGCGGTATGGAAATAACTTTTATTTGAAACTCTGTACAGAATACTTTCTTCTAAAAGGAGGGCAGTGTTTAGGAAGTTGCCTCCCTTTGACCGTATCTGTGGAGACAGAGAGAGAGAGCGAGAGAAAGATATTACTCTTATATAGCGCACTTATAAGCTCAGAGAGCTTCTCAAAGCGCTGGCCACTACTATCCAGCAATCACAAAATAGTTTGCTGAAGTCAGGATTCGAACCCACGTCGCCCGAGACGCGCGTACTCAAGTCGAGCGTTCTGACCACTGGGCTATCCATGCCGAGTAACCTTACTGCGGGCGTTCTAATGTCCTTTGTCACATGATCTCTAAACGTCAAGCTGGCCTCCAAGTATGCACGTTGTTTCTGATGTGGCTCTCAATAAAATAAGTTGAACTTGAAGTTCTGGTTAGTTTGTGGGTCCCAAGCAATAATGATAATGACTATGACGACGACGAAGACGACGACGATGATGATGATGATGATGACGACAATGACGACGACGAAGAAGAAGAAAAAGAAGAAGAAGATAATAATAATGTTGATGATGATGATGATGATGATGATGATGAGGAGGAGGAGGAGGAGGACGACGACGACGGACTAGCCTTTGCTTACATTAAAATGACAATGATGAATAAATATTATACTGTACACAATTCCTTCACATTATTGTTCACAATAATAATTGGTTTGAAAGATTCTTAGTCAGTATTAAAGTATTACTAAAGTCTTATTAAAGACATTCCAAAGCCAACAACGCTCGTACTGCTGCTATTATTGCGGAGTGTGTATATAAGCTTTGCACTGTGTCGCGCGATGCTTGTCCCCTATACACAACGTGTCCGGGGACGTTAATTTACCCAAACAAACAAACAAACGCGCGATGCCCGATTTTTATCCTGGGGGATCACAATGATTGTGACCTACATGCAACTATGATTGCTCTGCACCAGTATGTCACTTGCGGAACCAGAATTAACAACATCTTAGACAAATGCTACGGTACCATTGCTAATGCCTACAGAGGCATCACAAAAAGCACATGTCTGATCATGATATTGTTCTGTTGTTGCCTACCTTTGTGCAAAAATTAAAACGAGAACAAGTGCAGACCAAAGAGATCAAGGTGTGGGACAGTGATTCCGTTGAGGAATTGAGAGGCTGTTTTGCATGTATTGATTGAAAACTTTTGACACAGGATGCCACTGATGTAAGTGAAGCCACTGATATTGTATCTGATTATATTCATTTTTGTGAAGACATGATCATTCCCCCAAAAGATGATAAAAATAAACCCAAACAACAAACCTTGGATCACAAAAAGACACATGTAAAATCATTGAAAAAAAAAGGTTTTGCAGAAAAGAAGTATACAGAGGGTAAAGTCTTTCAGAGAGAGGTAAAGAAACTGATAAAAGATTAGAAGTTGAAACTCAGGAAAAAGTTAGAGGAAGCTCTGTTCGGGTGATGTTAGGAATGCTTGGAGGTGATTGAAAACACTAGCAGGGAATGGGGAGATGGTAGAAAAAAGATGATGGCATGACTGAGGATGAAAGGATTGACTTTGCTGAAAACCTCAACACTTTCTATTGTAGATTTGACTGTCATGGTTTTTCACAAGAAAAGAAGGATGTTTGTAACTGAAAACCAAACTAAACCAAATGGGTGTACCAGTAATTGATGAAGAGACAGTGGAGAGGGTCTTCAGCAGAGTCAATCCAAACAAGGCCAAGGGGCCTGATGCCATTAGTGGCTGTTTGCTCAAGTTATGCCACACAGAGCTGGCACCAGTGTTTTGTAAGATTTGTAATCTCTCTTTAAAAACTCACACAGTGCCACAAAGCTGGAAGGCTGCTGCTATTTGCCAGTATCCAAAAATTCCAACCCCTTGAGTCTGAATGACCACTGCCCCATAGTCTTGACATCAGTTGTTATGAAATGCTTAGACCGCATTGTGCTCTCAATGCTGAAAAGAGAAACACTGCCAGCACCATTTTGCATACAGGCAAAATAGGGGAGTGGATGATGCAGTTCTTTCCCTTCTCCATTACTCTCACTCACATATATAGAACAAGGTGGATCTTACATTATTATATCTGTTTGTTGATTTTTCTTCAGCTTTTAACTGTACAAACTCATTTCCGGGTGGAATAAAAATAATTGCTGTCAACATCAACCCCACTCACTCTGTAGGTGGCAGATTTCCTCAGTGACCGCGCACAGACTGTGCTCTTGCTCTACGGGCCCCTCTCCACTCTCCTCCTGTACCAGTGAACTCATACAGACTATGTTAGGTATTGTTCTACGGGCCCCTCCTCACTCCTTTCCCTCTACCACTGTGTAAAAACCACATGTAGCTTCCCCATCTACCTCTGTCACATCCTGCTCTTCTTCTTTGAGGAGCACATCCTGCTCTTCTTCTTTGAGGAGATTCAACACTGCAACACCTCAGGGTACTGTGATTTCTCCATTTATCTTAATTTTGTATTTTTTTATATTTTATATATAAAAAAAATTTTTACATTTCTTTTCTGTTCTTATTTATTTATTTATTTTTTAGAAATGTAAATTAAAAAAATTATTTTAATGTTTTTTTTTTATTAATTCTTTTTTTTCTCTTATTATTTTGGTGAAAAAGACATTAAATAAAACAAACAAAACCTTTTATCTTCCCACTCTATACCAACGATTACCGCAGTTACAGAGCAGATAAGCACGTCATCAAATTTTCTGATGACCCTGCACTCGTTGGCATATCAGACAGTCATTAGCTATGAAAAAAATGCAGAGGCTTTTGCTCAGTGGTGTGATGCTAATTTTCTAGAAATGAACGTAGAAAAAAAAATCATAGACTACAAAAGAAATTATCTCTCTAATCTCTCTGTCTCTGTCTCTGTCTCTCTCTCTCTCTCTCTCTCTCTCTCTCTCTCTCTCTCTCTCTCTCACACACACACACACACACACACACGCGCACACATAGATGCAAACAAGCGCGGTCGCAATGCACGTAAATATGACACTTTTATTCATATAAATACAGAGTGCACATTGTAGTTTAGGACATTCACATCCTATCCTATCCTATCCTGTCCCGTAACCCTGAGGTCGTAGGGGCACCACAGATGATCGTTTAACCAGCATACTCCATCTTTCTCTGTCCTCAGCAGCCCTGATGGCTTCGCTCAGTGTCAAACCAGTCCATTCTCGAATGTTGTCCTCCCACCTCTTTTTCGGTCTCCCTCTCCTTCTACCTCCTTGCACTGTGCCTTGCAAAATAGTCTTTGTAAGGCCTGATGATCTGGTGACGTGGCCATACCATCGGAGTTTCCGTTTCTTCACATTCATATCACGTTACAAAAAATACCGAACAGTCCAAAAAACAGGCAACGCTCCAGTCACAGAAAGCATGAAGACCCAAATATATTACTTATCACCGAGGTGAAATAATACATCATTCTCGGCACACAGAATATTCACGACAACCCTAACGCTTTACGATATTGAAAGAGCTCAGTAGGAAATGCCGACAAACATGAAAGTTGAAAAGAAATAATATTAACGAGGAAGAAGTGGCATGCTTAATTCTTGGTCTTCTTCAACGGATGTTTCAACCTATCCTATCCTATCCCGTAATTTGAAAGTCGTTGGGGCACCACAGATGATCGTTTAATCAGCGCACTCCATCTAACTCTGTCCTCAGCAACCATGATGGCTTCTCTCAGGGTCAAGCCAGTCCATTCTCGTATGTTGTCCTCCCACCACTTTTTCCGTCTCCCTCTTCTTCTGCCTGCTTGCACCGTGCCTTGCAATGTGGCCTTTCCAAAGCCTGAAGCTCTGGTGACGTGGCCATGCCATTAGAGTTTCCGTTTCTTCACCACTGTGAGCAGGTCATCGTGTTGTCCAATGTCTTGTGTGATGGTCTGTCGGACTTTGTCGTTGGTGATGTGCAGGGTACAGGAAATGCCCAGAAGTCTTCTGTAGCACCTTATCTCCATGCTTTGTATTATTTGTTGTAGGTCTACTGTGAGGGTCCATGTTTCGCAAGCGTATAGAAAGATGTAGATGACAAGGGAGCGCAGTAGCCTTACCTTGGAGTGTAGACTGATGGTTCTGTCTTTCCAAATGGGCTTCAAACTTGTCAGGGCAGCAGTTGTTTGTGCGATCCTGAAGAGGACTTCCTGTCGGGACCCATTGTCTTATACAATGGCTCCTAAATATATGAAGCTATGCACTCTATTGAGGGATTGGCCTTGAACTTTGATGTTCATGCTGATGTCATTGGTGTTGTTGGTCATCATTTTGGTCTTCTATGCACTTATTTCCATTCCAAAGGCTCTCGAGGTAGTGTCAAGCCTCTGTATCAGCTGTTCAAGCTCTTGTTCCTCTCCAGCTAATCCATCAATATCACCCGCAAAACGGAGGTTGAAGATTGTTCTACCCCCTATGCTGATTGTGCCTTCGTGATCTGCAATGGTATTCGGCATGATGCGCTCTAGGAAGATGTTGAAGAGTGTTTAGAGAGTATGCATCCCTGACGCACGCCGATTGCTATTCTGAATTAGTTCCCGATGGCGCTGTTGTGGAGGACTGCACTGGAAGCCTTGTCATACAGGCTTTTGATGACTTCAATAATGTTAGGGCTGATGTTACACACTCTCATGGTTGCCCACAGAGCTGCATGCCAGACTCGGTCAAACGCTTTCTTCAAGTCTACAAACACATGGTATAGATGTTGTTTGTGCTGTAGGTATTTCTCGCAGATTATTCTGAGGTTGAAAACCTGTTCAGTGGTACATCGCCCTTCCCTGAATCCTGCTTGTTTTTCAGCTATGATTTGTTCAGCTTGGGGCTTTAACCTGTTGAGTATTACTTTTAGGAGGACCTTGCTGGAAGGCTGATAAGGCTGATGGTACGGTAATTTTCACTCTTCTAAATGTTACCCTTTTTGGGAAGAGTGATGACAAGCGACTGGGTCCATGGTGTAGGCCACTCCCCACTCTGCCAGATCTTGTTACAGATAATGGTGAGGGTGTCAATCATCGCTTCTCCTCCTGCTTGAAGCAATTCTGCGGGTATGTTGTGCACTCCCGCTGTTTCCCCTTCTTAAGCGATTGCATTGCGGTCTCAACTTCTTCTCGGAGAATTGGGAGGATTTCTTCTTCTTCTTTGTTCTGGGGAAATGCTAAAACTTATGGGTCTCCGTTGGGTGTGTGATTGTAAAGGTCAGAGCAGTACTCTGTCCATCTATCCAAGACTTCTTATTCTTCTGTTAGGCATATGCCAGACTTGCCTTGGATACTATGAAACAAAAAAAAACAAACAAAAAAAGCAATACAGGTGCACATCTTTCGTAGTTTAAAACCACTTCTGCAAAGAAAAGCGATACATGGCAAAAACAAACAAGCAAAAAATCAGGGCATCTTTTTCCCCTGAAAACTGCAATATTAACAATATTTTTAAAGCACGTTTGAACTTATAAGGCAGAAGCAGTGTTCATAATATTATTATCGATTTTTTTTTACTGAGACAGCTTCAGCGTTAACAGTCGTTGTCCTGTTAGTCAAACTGACTTGTTGGCATTAGCATGGGTGCCAAGCATTTGCACATCGGGCTGATCCAGTAGGCTCGCAAATACCTGGGAAAATGCCAATATTACTTTAGAAACACATTTTGTTTTACAGGAAATATTGTATTTCTGGTCAAGCAAATATAGTCATGATAAAAACAGATCTAATATGTTATCCATGCCATGATAACTGCAAAAAACTATGTCATACAAGCGGCTTTTTAACCGCTCTCCAATTATTTACCAAAATATTTATCGATCAGCCATAGTTGGTCGTCGCTCGGTCGTACAAATAAAAACAACACAACGAGTCGTCAACTGACGTACTTCTATAAACACACACACACACACACACACACACACACACACACACACACATACACATTCACACACACACCCACACACACACACCCACACACACACAAACACACACACTCGTCTCTCTCTCTCTCTCTCTCTCTCTCTCTCTCTCTCTCTCTCTCTCTCTCTGACTGACCAACTAACTGTCTTCCTGATTTCCTGACAGATGGAGAACTTTTACAACCGTGACGTGACATTCATTACATTTCCATTTCCAAACCAGTCATTCAGTCATGTTTTTGCTCAAAATAAACACTTACGCGAAAGATAGACATCAAATCTTATCGGCGATCAAATCAATAATACAGCATACCATTTTTTTAAACTCCTTTGAGCGCACTGTGCCTATCTATCGTTCAGATCGTTAAGTATTATGGACATTCTCCACGGCCATCTGACATTATCACAGACGTTCGAAGATAGACTACTGTTCAATTATCGGTTAAAAACTAGACAGCCAAGCACCGCCTCCCTTTGATAATGGATTTTTAATGGCACTGATTGAGCTCGAACGAGTCTGCAGGATCATGTAGGCTAAAGCAAGAAATAAGCACGTACCTGGATGCCCTCTAACTGGGCCTTGGGGAGCAGGAGGAGGGTGTCCGTGACCGTGACCAGGCGCCCACACACAATTGGGGTCTCCCAACTCCTCACCATTACTCATTCCGTCGCCGTCGCTGTCCAGACGACACACGCTTAGCCAGCTATGGCTGTGCGCTGCGAAGTCCTGTAAAGATAAGTAAGAAGATGACTGTTTATTCTGCAAGTAAAACAGAGGAAGAAAAACTGTAGTAAAAGATGGAGGAAAAGTCGGAGGAAAATTCACCAAAAAATTCCTGCATATGTGTTACAACGTTGATGAAAGTTTATTTGCGGTATGTTCATATAGTGATTCACACGCATTAAATTTCGTCAAAATTCGTCATGCAAGCAGAATCTGCCTAAGATCAGTTTGAACAAATAAAGAATTTCGTTTAATTGCCCGCACGCATTGACAACATCGAACACGATTTTCTATGGGTAGATCTGACGTCACAGGGGAAAATAAATGTTAAAAAAAATCATCAATGCATACTTACTAATCCGAACTGATTCCTCAATCCGGCTCCAGTAGAGCTTATGTGCCCTACACCCTCCCAAATACCCCCTGTGCAGGGATTGGGGACGTTGTGGCCGTGGGGGATTGAGTCCATATAGTGCCTGTGGCACATCGTCATCCCCACCAACGTCAGTGCCAACATCTGCAGAATGAGAAATTATGTTTCGCTGATATTCCACTACAAAGACTAGAAAATGAGAGAAACAACTGTCCAAGAATGGCATCCCAAGTGCAGGAGGTAAACGAGATTAATAATAATACTGGATGCTATGTACGCATCTTTCTCCTAGATAGTCAATCAATGAAACGAAGCTGTGCGTCCTAATTAAAAATTGCCAAGGGCAAAAATTATAAAAATGGAAAAGTTAAAAGTAACTCTGACCTAATTTCTTCAGTAGACAAGTCTGGACGAGGGGGATGGAGGTAGGGGGGGGGGAAACCGGCGATAAAAATCGACACATATAGACAACGATTTACAAAAATCGATTAAAGGGAAAAGTTCCCGATTAAAAAGGGTGTGGGCGATGTATTTAACACGAATAAAAAGTGGGGACGAAACTAGTATATATACAAAGGGACTGGTTTCTAACAAAAAGACCTTCAGAGAGAAGATACAAAACACGATCGAGAGAGAAAACCAGACTGAGTCAAGGCTGAGGTTTGTACAATATAAACGTATGAAAAAGTGGCATCCACAAGAGAAGCCCTATTAGAAGAGGCAGATTCAGTGATGTTGCTAGAAATTTTCAGCATAGGCCATTTGGCTGATTCAGTCACAAACCTTTAGGACATTTTGAAAATCTTTCGGCCATCATTTTGACTTCTTTCCAACACAAACGAGAGGCCACTGATAAGTTTCGGTTTTGTTTTCGGCGGCATTTCGAAAATGAAAAGTTTTATTGCCGGAAGCACACCGTTCGCAACAAGGGACGTTACTCGAACTGTCTCTGCTGATGCATGTGTCGCCTGCTTGGCGCTTCCGATACTTGATGTTCGACAATAACTCATAACACATTTATTTATCCGATAGGAAATTAATATGGCCAGAAGCAATAACAACGAAACAGACATGAGACAAGCAAACAAAAAACGGACCCGGGAGGCCGATTGACGCGTAAAACCTTGGGACAGCGGGCCGATCAGAACATGACTCTTTAGGACATTTTGGAATTTTATCGGTGAATGGCCGATTTGCCGAAAAAAACGACATCACTGCAGATTGCTTCGAGCAAGTTAAAAGCGCCCTGCTATAGGTAAATGGCAGACAAAAGGCATCCCCAATAGACAAGTGGGGCCTCAGAAGATAGAGAAAGTCTAGTCTCTCGGCCGCCCGAGAAGGGGGCAGGACGGAACAGATGGGATCAAGGAAACCGGCCAGGAGTTAAACTCAACTGCAACCGGGAGTTTTGAGAATAATGTATTGGTCGGACCAAAGTTAATCGACTCATCATATTACTTACTATATTAAAGCGAAACAAAACAAGGGGGGGGGGGTGAGGGTAAGGTTGCGAGTCATCTCACAGTGCCCGGGAGCAGAGCAGAGGGGTGCAGGTGGGAAAATGGGGGTAAGCCGAGAGCAAGCCCAATTACGGCTATCCCTGTAAGACATAAGCAGTCAGTCGGGTCAAAGTTGACCAACTATTACATGGGGTAAGTAGGGAAGGGGGGGGGGATAGGAGGGAGGATTAGTCATCTCACGGGGCCGGTGAGCAGGGCAGAGGAGAGTAGGTGGGAAAGGGAGAGCCGGCCAGGAAAACAGCTCAACTGAAGTCGGCTCCCGAAGTCGCAATCGGTATTGAACAAGGAGGTCAAGGGCCTATAAAATAGAAGTGCCGGGAAGGGGAGGGGGGTGGGGGTGGGGGGTGGAACCAGCGGGCCTTCGCATCCTCACCGGCGGCAACACTGGAGTCACCTTAAAAGAAACATTTCCAGGGAGAGAGCAATATGGAATCGGATAAGATTCTCTGGGCAGCGACGCCCAGTTTCGGATGAACAGTGAGAAAACCAGCAGGCTGCAATGCATGATCGACGGCAAACTTTCGGAGGTGAACAAATAAGGGGGGTACAATCCCCAAACAGGTGTAACCAATCCAGCGGCCTGCCACATGGGCAGGTAGGGTTCGTGAATTTGGATGCAACAGCAACAGTTTTTATTCGGCTAATGACCCGCAGATTCCTGCGTGGGAGGGGAGGGACACGCCCACACCCCACTGCGAGGAAAAGGAGGCCACGTTGGTGACAGTAGTGTTTCATAAACTTCGTGCGGGCGAAGTTGGAGGCGGCCCGGAGTTTACTTTTGATTTCAGTGATTGAGAAAGGCAGATGAATGGGCAAGCCCATGTGAGCCGCGTCAGAAGCCGCGCGGTCCGCCATGTCATTGCCCTGAATATTAGAGTGCGATGGAATCCAGACTAAATTTATATGGCATCCCCGACAAATAATCTGGTGAGTTAACAGGAAAATTGGGTGGTTCCTCTATTGGGGGAGCCACTAGCACTGAGAGTTTGCAGTGCTGACTTGGAATCTGTGAAGATGGTTATCCCCTTCGGCAGGGAGGGCAAGTCCCCGACGAACGAGAGAGCCATAAGAATTGCATACAATTCGGCCGTGAATATACTGACTCCCTGGCGGAGGGTGTATGGTTTGACAATTTTTAGTGAGGGAATTAAAAATGCACAGCCCACACACCCGTCATAGTGCACGGAGTCATCAGTATAAATCGGGAGATAAGTGTGCGACAATAAATGGATTTTTTTTCTTTGGCCCTTAATTCTAGTAACAGGGAATTGGTTTCTTTATTGCCCAGTGTACTAATTTCCGTATCTATGACAGGGGAGATGAGCTCCCATGAAAGGAAGCCAGGAGTTGACTGAGGGGCAACATCGGATGGCCCAGACGAAATGCTCTCCCAAAGCGGGTGTGTGTGGGAGGTAAGTGCATGAGTTTTCTGTGAAATACGGGGGAAAACGATGCGACTGCGTATGGCTGTGGACATATCATGATAGTCCACGCCGAGAACATCCTTACCTTCACTATTTGAGGAGAAGGCGCGGGCTTCAAAGCTCGCTGCCAGTTCCCGACATTTCTCCCTCAGATAAAGCCAGCCGCATTCCTGATAGACCAGGTGATTGATGGCATAAGTGGGAAGTTGGAGCGCCACCTTAAGAGCTCGAAGTTCAACAGATTCAAGCCTGGTCCGAACCAGTAAAGAAGACTTGGTGCCCATAGGTCAGTCTGGATCTAATCAGGGAACCAACAAGTGTGACCAAATTACTTGGAGTAAAAATTGTTTGGGTAATTAAATATGTAATAAGGGCAACAGATCTATTGGCCGTTTTTTTTAAACCAGGGAGGCAATGTGTGGGCCCCAAGTGAGTTGCTGATCCAAAGTGACCCCCAGAAAGACGACCTCTTCTGCAGGCCGAATGCAGATGTCCTGGAGGTAAATGCCAAAACGGGACCGCATGTATTTTTGGCGAGTGAAGTCCATAAGTGATGACTCAAGGCAAAACTATTGGCGTCCATATAGTCCACCACCCTATCCACACAGGCTTGATACCCATCCAGCCAACCAGTGGTGTAATTCTTGTTCTTGGAAGGAAAGCTCGTTGTTCCGTAATCAACATACACTCTCACACTTTACATACACGGCAAATACACATTGACCACTCTAACACGGGATGTGTAGACAGAGGGAGATCGCTATTAGAAGACTGAAAGGAAATTAGTTTCGTATTATTTTGTGACATTTTAGGCTGACCGCCCGCATACAACATCGAGATCTTTGTTAAGGTAGGGAGAAAACCGAGGTATCTGGAGAAAACCCTTTTTGATCTCATAAATATGGAAATTTGTCCAAATTATCGCACACAAATCAGATATACGGTTATAAGTAGTTTTAAAAGCGACAATCTGTTAGAATGGCAACAATTCAAAGGGAGCTTTGAGATAAAGAGTTTAGTTAAGTTGTTTCTTTGTTAGATATTGAAATTCGGTTATTTCTGTTTACCTTAGATATATTGACAGGCAAAATATTTGTAGGGTGCATTTACACACGAAACAAAGGAATAAAAAATATACTTCTGGATCAATAAATCAAGCAACTTCATTCTATTCCAATCCAAAACAAAGAACAAAAAGTCGTCACTCACTGTCTTAGCGATCATGATGTTTATTGCAGTAGATAGATCTACACTTTTTTCTACTGTATTGAAAAGTCAAAGGTAGTTTGCCAAACTAGTAGGAGTAGAATTAACGTCCCCAGACACATTGAGCGTATAGGGGACAGTTTAATTTGCCAAACTGTGTTCATTCATCTTTTATATAGACCCACGTGACCATGTTTGACTTGTACCGCACAACATCAGAAAGTAATACCAGTGTTCAAAATGTACATTCTACCAATCCGCATGGTGCGACATTAGCAGTGTAGTTCCAAGTTCGAAACCATCTCATTTAAAGGGGCGAACCACCAGACACGTTTTCTAAAATATTTAAAAGCACATATAAAAATAAAATTAAATAACAATTTTAAATAAATAAATAAATAAATAACTACTACTACTACTACTACTACTTATTATTATTATTATTATTATTATTATTATTATTATTATTATTATTATTATTATTATTATTATTATTATTAATTATTATTATTATTATTATTATTATAACAACAATAATAAAATAAGTAAATAATGTGGTTCTAACATATAAGACTACCAAATGACAGAAAATATTCCTTTGGCAATTTGATCGTTTTCAAATGAAGACTGTTAAACATTGAAAATGAGTTGTGAATGTGATGACAATAACAATATAACAATAAAGAAACTAATGACAAGGACAAGCACACTATATGAACAACAATTATTACCATTTTCATCTTCATCCTCATCAATATCTCTAAATACAATAATGTGCTGGGGTTGGTAATGATGATGACAAATAGAAAGCAGAGAGGGCGGAAGACGTGGAGTTTTTTTTTTTTTTTTTTTTTACCTAATTGATCTTCTAGCACTGGTAGATCTAAACGCCACGGCGAGTGGGATAGTTAAAATGTGATTATTGCAACCTAGTTTAGTTGAACATTTTGAATAACAGAACTAGTAGTCCGTGGAGCACTGGACACCAGTCAGAAACACAGCAGAAAATATATAATTATCAACCATTCAGTTAACTTTTTTTTGTGTTTGTTTATTGTTGTTGACCACTTTGGTGGTTGAATCAATCCGTATTTCGCTCACATGGGTAACGATTGTTTTTTTGTTTTTTTTTAATTTACTTATTAATTCATTCGTTTAATAATCATTTTCATATTTTTGCTCTTTTCCAAATCAAGAGCTGCCCAAGGCACTGACCGATACAGGATTTGACTCAAGCCGCCAGAGGTGCCGACAGACGAATAGAATTTTTAAAAAATATCATCAAAATCCCAAATCCCCAAGCACACAGTTTCTTGGTACAGGTAGTTATCATAACGTTACTGTAAATCTTTTCCGTGTGTGTGTGTGTATCAGTTTATAGTCCCCTCTCTTCCCAAAAGGATTTTCAGAGAGGAGACTCGTGTGAAGCTTAGCTTTTATATACCGTGGACAGCTGCTTTAAACTTGTAGAATAATTATTGTGGTTTAGTGTACGAAAATGACTGAATTTAGTGCGTGCGTGCGTGTGTGTGTGTGTGTGTGTGTGTGGCGTGCATGCGTGCGTATGTGTGTGTATCATTGACTGGCTAACAGGAAGGGAAAAGTAAGAATAATACGTCACTGGTAGTCTGGGAAATGGGCCACAAGGAGTTCCCGCAACCTTTCGTTCGTTCTTGAGAGAGGCGTTTGGGCCCTCTCTTTTCTCCACGCCAGCTTAATGAGGCGGTATGGTGACTATCTCCTCTCCTTTGAGGCTTTACCGTCCGCGGTTCTAAATAGATCCAGGCACAGGCGCCCGTAAAGGGATGTGAGCGGAGTAGAGAGTTGTCTTCTAATAGATTATTAGTAGACAGCACTGTAGGTACTCCGCTTTGTGTCGTTGGTGGTTGCCTTCCAGGTATGGTCACCCATCCAATTACTAACGGCGCTCGACATTGTTTAACATGAAACATTTTCTACCGTGTGCCCAAACTACTAGGTTACTGCCGCACGCGTGTCAGAACGATCGTGTCAAAGCACCTTACAAAAGTAGGCCACATAACTTATCTTTATTCGAGTGCAAGCAAATAAGTAATCACTCTTCATTCAAGACAGTAAAGATCATGTACAATTTACGTCAGCGTTAAACCTACAGCCCTAGCCTTTTTGTGATGAAAATGAACACGCGTGCGTAAAATGATCAAGATGGCGACCCACTCTTTTCTGTTCTATTTTAGCCAAGTGTACATGGGAAATTTAAGTCATCGTGACTCGCAAGAGACCCCCCCCCTCCTCTCCACCCACCTTCTCTCTCTCTCTCCCTCTCTCTCTCTCTCTCTCACACACACACACACAAACACACACACAGATATTATTCTCCATTCAACAAATCTTTATTACGATCAAATTAATTATGCACAGCCAATAAACATAATTATATTTTTAGAGACGTCAGATATACATTAGACTAGAGGCAAGCCCTATCAGTACTGGACAAAGGTAACAAGTACAAAACAGTTCCAACCCCGGTTCGAACCCACGTCGCCCAAGGTGCATGTACGTAAAGTTTGCGCCACGAACCACTGAGACACTAGCCCAAATTATACAAGGGATCTTTGACCTATATTACTTTTTTGTGTGGCACAATAGCGAATAAAGATAACACCAAACGGAAGCTTTAGCTGTTTCTTTTGGTTACACATGTTTTAGTAGGGAATTTTTAAAAAAACGACTTTTGTAAACATAACAAGATTTTATATGAATAATAAAAAAAATATAAATAACTAATTCGTCATTCACCAGAACAACAAAAAAAGCAAGTCACATGCCATATTGTGTTGTTGTTATTGTTGTTGCTCTTCTTCTTCCTCGTAGTAGTAGTAGTAGTAGTAGTAGTAGTAGTAGTAACAGTAGTAGTAGTAGTAGTAGTAGTAGTAGTAGTAGTAGTAGTAGTCGTCGTAGTAGTAGTAGCAATAGTAGTAGCAATAGTAGTAGCAATAGTAGTAGCAAAAGTAGTAGCAGCAAAGAAAAGGCGAGTTTGTTTTGCAGGAAATTTTATGTTAAAAGCGTTAAACAATATTATGCTTCAGTCCCATCCCAAATGTTAAAGGGTACCGCAAGACGACGACAACGACGACGACGACGATGATGATGATGATGATGATGATGATAACGATGATGACCAGAGTAGACCTGGTAGTTGATAGTGATATCCTCCTATCCTATCCTGTCCCGTAACCCGGAGGTCGTAGGGACACCACAGATGATCGTTTAACCAGCATACTCCATCTTTCCCTGTCCTCAGCAGCCCTGATGGCTTCGCTCAGTGTCAAACCAATCTATTCTCGAATGTTGTCCCCCCACCTCTTTTTCGGTCTCCCTCTTCTTCTTCCTCCTTGCACTATGCCTTGCAGAATGGTCTTTGCAAGGTCTGATGATCTGGTGACGTGGCCATACCATCGGAGTTTCCGTTTCATCACCACTGTGAGCAGGTCATCGTGTTGTCCAATGGCTTGTGTGATGGTCTGTCGGGCTTCCTCGTTGGTGATGTGTTGGGTATAGGAAATGCCCAGAAGTCTTCTATAGCACCTCATCTCCATGCTTTGTATTCTTCGTTGGAGATCTGCTGTGAGGGTCCATGCTTTGCAAGCATATAGGAAGATGGAGATGACAAGGGAGCGCAGCAGTCTTACTTTGGAATGTAGCCTGATGGTCCTCTCTTTCCAAATGGGCTTCAACCTTGTCAGGGCAGCAGTTGTTTGTGCGATCCTGGAAAGGACTTACTGTCGGGACCCATTGTCTGATACAATGGCTCCTAAATATAAGATAAGATAAGATAAGATAACTTTATTATCTTTTACAAGAAATTACATTGTGGTGTACAATTACAATCAACAAGGAATATACAAATATTTGAATATAAAAAATATAAAATATTTGAAGCTATGCACTGTGCTGAGGGACTGGCCTTGGACTTTGATGTCCGTGTTGATGCCATTGGTTTTGTTGGTCATCATTTTGGTCTTCTCTGCACCCATTTCCATTCCATAAGCTCTGGAGGTGGTGTCAAGCCTCTGTACCAGCTGTTCAAGTTCTTGTTCCTCTCCAGCCAATCCATCAGTTGATAATGAGCTGGTTTCCTATGCCAAAGGTCGCGGGCTCGAACCTTGTGTGGGACGAACTTACGTGACTTACGTACAAGACTTTTCAGGACACCGAGGGTTTTCTCCGGGTGCTCCAGTTTTCTTCCCCCCTAACCAATAACGGTATTAGATGCAGTCAATCTAAAACTTCAAAATTAAAAACGTATTTGTATTCCGACTTCTGAAAATACTGATCTCTTCAGATCGTCGCACTTTGAGTTCGATTAAAGAAAATTCGCGTGATAGCATCCTGTATGATGATGACGATGTTGTTGTAGTTGTTGTTGTTGTTGTTGTTGTTGTTGATGATGATGATGATGATGATGATGATGATGCTGATGATGATGATCCTGCTGCTGGTGCAGATTTATTTCCCAAAGAAACAGAAAAACTAGCCCTATGGGCGGCCATTTAAGCAAAGCATTAGTAGCATTCCCATTCAAATTCAAGGAGTGAATGAAAACTTCTCGTTTCGGTGATGTAAAAGAAGCCCAGACGTGAATAATGCGCTAGCTGACCCAGTTGATCGCTTGATCAGAGACTGTAGAGACATCCAAGGAGGCGGGGCCCAGCATCAAAGAGGTCGTCTTCACTTTATTCCTTGTGAGCCTTGTTAAGAGACCACCAGTCTTCCGCTAAAATCTCGCCAGTGAAGAAAGGAAGGAAAGTTTCCTCGCCACTAGACAAAGGAGCGGTGACGCTTGGAACCAAGCTTAAGTCAACATGACACATTGACAATCTGGGTCTTCAGTAATGGGATGAAGAAGTGAAGTGGCTTAACCTTTTCTCTGCTGGTCGATTTGCTGTGCTGGGACGTACAATCAGAAAACGGCGATGATGCTTTCAAGCTAAGCAACACTATGCAGTCTAGGTCTTAACCAGTGAAGAAAGAAAGTTAAACTGCGAAATATTTCTTAGCCACTAAGTAGATGCTGTAAGAGATAGCAATGAGTTCTAATGGTCATTGGCCGAGTTGACCAAGATGGCGGCTTCAACACTACATCATGGCTGAATAAAGTCAGGGTCTTACTGTTACAAAACCTCGTTAGGGAATATTTGAAATAAAACCGACAATTCATCGAGAACTCGGACACCAAGCCATACAATGCTTTTTCTATCTCATTATAGCGCAATGCTTATCCAACTACACTTTAGCCGGGATCGCTGTTTTAAAAACTAACTTAGCGCCTAGTTTTCCTCCCAAGTGTTGCTCTTGGAGAGAATCTAATGCCAGGCTGAGAAGGGCCAAACTGGAGAAGAGACAGGCACTCCCACTGTTTTCTGTGACAGCAAGCTGGGCCCGAAAATGTTTGTAGTAGGTCTACATGTTTACACTGACTGAGTAGGGTGAATTAATGGATAATTCTACTGTAACAAGGAAGAATAACAAGGAGCGAATTTTTTTCAAGTTCAAAGAGCTATTCTGAACGTTTGACCACATAGTCTGTTTCAGTCAGCTTCAAAGGAAAAGAGATAAAAAGCATGAGGTTTATACGTGTGCGGCGGTGGTACTTTATATGGTATATTGTACTTAAGATTTCACACTGCTACCAAAGAGCTTAATGATAAGCTCTTTGCTGCTACTCAGTGTTTTTTTTTTTTTTTTAAGATTGATTAAATGTAATGACTTTGACTCCGTGCTGGAAGTAGTCTTTGTTGATTTCATCTCCACAAAAATGATTTTATAATATTGAAGTTGGTTGGTTGGTTGAATTTATTGTCTCTTCACGACAGTGATATTAGACAATTAATTTAGTTACAAAACAATAAAACAAACAACTGTAGTGATATCAGTTACAACACTGTTGATAAGGACGATTTCATAATGACGTTTACGATATCGTAAATAATAGGACTTCGCACAACTTCTCGAATGTCACAAGTTGTTACGTTTACACCATTGTCCTTGTACATTGATTGCAGCACTGGGCAATCAACAATCAGATGTTGGACTGTAATGTTTTCTGAACATATACATGTAATATCTTTCACATATTTTGTACTCCATGAATTCAATCGTAATTTATAAACCAGCCGTGACACACATAATATTGAAGTATGTGATGTGCAATGTATGTACCAGGTTAGTAGTTATTATAGCATCGAACTGATTTTTCTCTGCTTGAACTATGGATGCAATTTTGAATGTCGTGTTTAAATGATTTACATGGAGCGGTTCCTGCATTGTTTGAATGTATTGCTTTAAAAAGTGAAGTGGTGTTCTAAAGTGGCAATGCCATCGAATAATGACGGGTGCGTATTTAAGTGAAAGTTACTAGCTTTTCAAGGATTAGTTCATATCTGGAAATATTTTGAAAATAGTGGGGAATCATAACAAGACAAGTGTAGGTCAGTTGTTGGTTCGTTGCACGCCATATCTCAGGAACCACTGAAAAGATGTGGACAATGGCTTAGAGTAATGGCCAACCTCCCGTGAAATATACTGTACTGTATACTCTCTCTCTCTCTCTCTCTCTCTCTCTCTCTCTCTCTCTCTCTCTCTCTCTCTCTCTTTCTCTCTGTATGTGTATTTGTGTGTGTGTTTGTGTGCGTGTATGTGTGTGTTTGTGTGTGTGTTCCTCACGAAAATTGCTCCAAGGAACATGAAAATCCTGTCCTATCCCATCCTATCCTACATGAAAATGCAGATTTTGTAATAAGTCACTGTAAGTAGTGAAGTAAAGTGTTCCAGAGACAATCACAAATGTCATCCAATCCACTGAAATTCAATACAATGACCATTTAATGCAATTTGTTTAGCGCAGCACTCTATTTCGCAGATACATGCGTAAGGCAACGTGATATTGGCAATGACACTTCTCCTTTGAGCCTATGTCGTTGTACTGTGAAATGATCGTCTAAGAATAATACCATAGTTGCGGGCGTGTCAACTCACCCCCTTCTTACTTTGTGCTGTTTGGCTGTGTTTTTGAACTTTGCTCTTTTGTAGAAAGGGTAAATAACTCTAAAAACAAAATTGGCTAATGGAAATGATTTGCTATTATTATCGCTATTATTTATTTTGGGATGTGTGCAACAAAATCAATTATAAATAATTTTACTACTTTTGATTTTTTTCTTATATTTTTTTCTGCACAAAATTGTGCAGAATATTCCGGATCTATTCGACCTTTTAGGACTCTCTATGATTTTGTCTGAAACAACAATTTGTTATTGTTTGATACACTCACTATACCTAAGCCTGTTACTTAAAGCTGATTACGAGTAGTGGGTTTATAAGTGAGCTAACGTAGCATACAAAGCGGTTGAGGGGCCGGGTAGCCCAGTTGGTAGAGCGTCTTACTAGTAACCGAAAGGTTCCTGGTTCGAATCCCGGATTGGCCAATGTGTGACCATATTATTTTCCCCTTACCATCAACTGGTTCGCTAGTGTCAGAATAATGTGACCAGTAGTCGCCTATACGCTTCGGTGTCGTGTGACTATAATCTACAGTTATACAAAGCGGAGTGTTCCCTGATTTTGGAGGATTTATTTTGATTTGCAACGAAGTGTGTGTACGTGGGTGTGTATGTGGGTGTGTGCATGCGAGGGAACCCTGCACCCGTTACTGTCCAGCACATTTCTTCTTCTTCTTCTTCTTCTTCTTCTTCTTCTTCTTCTTCTTCTTCTTCTTCTTCTTCTTCTTCTTATTATTATAAGACATGACAAGCAGAAGGAAGAATAGGAGTGAAATAGTGTGGTGTGGAAACACAGGAGAGTTAGACCGTTTCTCGATTAAGCATTATGACTTAGTAAGGTGGTTACGTGATATTTTCATCAGAATAACAGCACAAGGTAAGGCTGCTGCGCTCCCTTGTCATCTCCATCTTCCAATATGCTTGCGAAACATGGACCCTCACAGCATATCTACAACGAAGAATACAAAGCATGGAGATGAGGTGCTACAGAAGACTTCTGGGCATTTCCTATACCCAACATATCATCAAAGGCGAAGTCCGAAAGACCATCACACAAGCCATTGGACAACACGATGACCTGCTCACAGTCGTGAAAAAACGGAAACTCCGATTGTATGGCCACGTCACCGGATCATCAGGTCTTGCAAAGACCATCCTGCAAGGCACAGTGCAAGTTAGAAGAAGAGGGAGATCGAAAAAGAGGTGGGAGGACAACATTCAAGAATGGACTGGTTTGACACTGAGCGAAACAATCAGGGTTGCTGAGGACAGGGAAAGATGGAGTATGCTTGTTAAACGATCATCTGTGGTGCCCCTACGACCTCCGAGTTACGAGATAGGATAGGATAGGATAGGATAAAGTCTCTAGAATCCCTTTTACCGACATTGGAGGTAAAGTTAAAATTATTATGCCAAAAGCTAATTTTAACACATTCTGTCCTAATTAAAATGCATGGTTCATAGTAATACCATGCAGCTAACAACTATAAGGATTATATACATAAGCAGCTGTTTGTCCTTTTAAATATATAACGAACGAGAGAGAGAAAGGGATGTGAGAGAGAGAGAGAGCGAGAGAGAGAGAGAGAGAGAGAAAGAGAGAGAGAGAGAGGGGGGAAGGAAGAAGAAAAGATAGGAAGAAGAAGAGGAAGAAGAGCACAAGTGGCACAGTGCACCAGGTTGTCACTCCTCAAGTGCCCTGAGCTCATTAGGGTGATGGGTGTTGTCAAGACTTGATCGCTTCATCTTATTGGAACCCACACTGTTCTTGCGGCTAAACAACTAAAAGCTTTCCAGCCTGGTTAAAAAGGTCAGGTCATTGCAAGGACACAGTGTGTTAATCTTCTTAACTGCGGACTTCATTTCGACACTGATGCCCTTCATCTTAGACGTGCAACATAAAACTCACAACAAAACGTGAAGCTTGCGCGGACTGGTCTATTGGCGCAGTTGGTTAAGGCGCTCGATTCATATGCCGAAGGTCGCGGGTTCGAACTTAGATACGAGACTTTCAGATCACCGAGGGATTTATCCGAGTACTCACTTCAATAATGGTATTGGATGTGGTCAATCCTTTAAAGAAGAAAAAAAAAATTCAATTTCCTTTTCGCTTATTTAATAGCGACATGGCTTTTTACGACGCTAGGTCTGAGTGATGAATGTGTGCTTGGTGTGTTTGTTAGAGTGTGTGTAACTTGTAAACGTGGATGTTGGTTACAGATCGCCACACTTTGATTTTGATTTAGGAATAAGGAGCGCACAGCGTCCAGTATTATTATTATTATTTTTTAAAATTATTATTATTGTAGTAGTAGTAGTAGTAGTAGTAGTAGTAGTAGTAGTAGTAGTAGTAGTAGTAGTAGTAGTAGTAGTAGTAGTAGAAGTAGTACTGCGTTCTTGGACCCTGTATATTATCTTTAATGCGAACGTGATTTCAGCACTGATGTTGGTAAGTTTAGAGACACGATATATTTAATCTTCTTTACTGCGAATTTGATTCCAGCACGGACATTCACTGTAGACTCTATATTAATCGTCTTGATTGGGACCTAATGTCAGCAGCACGTTTGAACATTATTTTAGAGTCTTTGTGTTAATCTTCCTACTGCGGACATGATTTCAGCACGACCGTTTATCATCTTAGGAACACTGAATATTTATTTTCCTAAAAGCGACCTTTGGGTTTGACACTAAACGAAGCCATGAGGTTTGCTGAGAACAGAGAAAGATGGAGTACGCTGGTTAAACGATCATCTGTGGTGCCCCAACGACCTTTGAGTTATACGGGTGTTACGTTGAAACGCGAATGGTAGTACGTCGGAAGCGCGCACGATAGATCTAATCGTTTCGTTTTGCAAAGTATTCAATAATGGAGTTTATTTACCTTTGATTTGAGTTTGCATTGTTGTTAGGAGAGGCTTTGTATAACGTTGATAATTTTCGTTAGTCGATATCGTTGTAGAATTTTCTGGATCTGCGTGTTTACTCTCGATAGAAATTTCCCGATACATGTCGAAGCAAGAAGACGTTCCGGAAGGAGAAGAAATATGTATGACGTAAGACAGTAATGACGAAGTTAGAAGCGATTGGTTAAATTGCGTCAAACGAGATTGATCCAGGTTATTCGGGAGTATCAAGAGACTATTTAAGTGCCGCGCTGTTTCAAAAATAAGATAGTGATTGTTGTTGATAGTGAAGCTGGAAAGTAAATTTGAAAGTTGTTGAGTTGAGTTGAGAATTGTATGCAGTTGTTGATGTGTGCTGAATAAAAAGTGGAAAACTTCATATGTCGACTCTGTGACTTGTATGCTGCTTGGACGGGTTGCGTGAATAAACGAATCTGAGTTACACCTTATCAGGAATTCAGCATTGGGGCTGAATCGGATACTGATAAAGAAAAACACCAACATCGAACCGAGTGTAACATTTTCGGGGTCAAGCCGCGATTCACGCCATAGCCAAGGGTTCAACTGCTACAACAAGCGAGTCAACGTTACGAGAGGCAGTCATCGAGGGTAGCCGCCAACGAGTTGCGTCGAGAGGGGCCAACATACTGGGACTACATCACCGATAGGTTCGGGTTGACTGCAAGGGCGTGTAGTCGCTGAAGAGTTGCTTCGTGAGCGAACAACAGATCGGGACTACGTGGCTGCCGTAAGACTACGTCGAGGGACAGTCTCGGAGCTACATCGCCAGTATTAGAGAGAGTGACGAGTGGACGTCGCGTCTACTTCAGCACAGGAGCGTGTACATCAACACCAGCGTGGTGCAGCGTCGCATACGACGAGGACTGCGGGGCCTGCGTCAGCGAAAGCGACTAGTGGCAAGCATCAGCGCTACTGCAGAAAGCGTGCTGTTCTAGAACAGTCTAGAAAGGTACAGCACAGTCAAGAACTTTCCAGTCAAGAACTTTCTAGAAAAGAACTTTCCAGAAGCATCAAGATGGCTGACTTCTGGCAGAAAGGGGTTGAACTAAATCTAAAAGGCAAACAGCTGACGGAGTACGTCAAATGCCAGGAGAGAATATTGCGTGAAGAAAGAGAAGAACAGCGACGGCGCGAAGAACGAGAATTAGAAGAGCAGCGTCGCCGTGAAGAAAGAGAATTAGAATTGAAGCGTCTGGAAATTGAACAGCAGCGGCAAGAAAGAGAAGAGCAGCGTAAAGAAAGAGAAGATGAGCGCAGGCGTGAGGAAAGAGAAGCTGATCGGCAGTTCCAACTAGAGTTGGCGCGCATCCAGCAACAGCAGCATGCGCCACAAGTTATCAGTGACAACACGGCTCCAAAATTGCCAGCTTTCGTCGACGGGAAGGACCAGATTGACAGTTATCTGGCGAGATTCGAAAGGTTCGCTGAAAGCTCTAACTGGCAACCTCAAGACTGGGCAATTCGACTGAGTGCACTTCTGACGGGGCAAGCTCTCGAAGTTTACACCAGACTGTCGAACGATGACGCCAAAAACTACGACGTCTTGAAAGAGGCCCTGTTGCAGTGCTACAACTTTACAGAGAAGGGCTACCGTAAACGCTTCCGTGAATGCCGGCCTAAGTCAGACGAGACGCCAAAGCAGTTTGTGGAGCGCCTGTCGTCATATCTACACAAGTGGGTGGAGTTATCAGGCGAAAGGAAATCTTACGACAGTCTCCATGACCTGATCGTGAAGGAACAATTTCTCAATGCCTGTCACAAGGACCTAGCGACCCACTTAGAAGAACAAAAGCTGCAGACGCTTAAAGATGTGACTGAGGCTGCTGAAAGATATCTCATCGCTCATGGGAAGACCCTGGGGCCACCCAGCGCGACGAAACATTTTCAGAAGACTGGAAACCATGTGAACCAGATCCAGGGGAGCCAGACGAACCAGAAACAGACGGACTCCACGCCTCCTCCCAGGGAAGGGCATTCAAGAGGCTGTTTCACCTGCAACGCTACAGACCACAGAGCGGCTAACTGTCCTCAAAACAAAAGTAGCGGACAGCGGGGCAGTACGGACAATGCAGCGGTGGGCAACCGACAGAGACGTTTCTCCAATCAACGGCAAACCAGTAGATCTGACCATCAAGTGTGCGGCGGGAGCGTCATTCTGCGGACGTGCAAGAGTGCATGACCGATGGCCAACTTCTCCTTGCCAACGGAAAATCCATCCCCGTCGTCGCCAGCGCAGCTGTGACCATCCAGAACATGCCTGTTTCAAAGGGACGCGTCGGAAATCATGAAGTGACTGTTCTAAGAGACTCTGGCTGCAGTGGGGTCATCGTCAGAGAAGACCTAATCGCTAAAGAACAATTCACTGGCGATTCAAAATGGACACTTATGGCCGACAGCAAATGTGTGAGAGCGCCAGTTGCGAAGATTCATGTCAACACCCCTTTCTACATAGGCGAAGTCGAAGCGGTTTGCCTGAAGAAGCCGCTGTATGATTTGATGATCGGGAACATCGATGGCGCGAGACGACCCGACGACCCCGATCCACAGTGGAGTCTTGCCTCAACCCAACGCATCAAAGTTGTGGAGGAGGATCCATTGCCGTTTCCCGATGGAGACCTTACAGAGCTGCTACGGGACAATGTGGTTACTCCGGCTCAGCCCTGCCGACCAGAGATCGTCGGTGCTGTTACTACCAGGGCCCAGGCCAAGAGAGACAAGACGTCTACGCCACTGAAGGTCGCCGACAACTCTAAAGCTGCCATCGTGGACCGAGATAAGCTGATCCAGCTCCAGGAAGCTGATAGTACTTTAAACAAGTACAGGAACCGCCAAGACCACGTGACCAAAGGCAGTGGTACGGTCTATTTTGAGGTGAAGGCCAAGATCCTGTATCGAATCTTCCAGCACCCGAGGGTCAACGGAGGGAAACCACTACGTCAAGTATTGGTACCGTTACCGCTAAGGCGCCAGGTGATGGAAGTAGCGCATGACTCAATCATGGGAGGTCACCTGGGTATCAAGAAAACGTCGGATAGAATCCAGGCGGTGTTCTACTGGCCAGGACTTCATGCGGACGTCAGCCGTTTCTGCCGATCATGTGACATTTGCCAGAAGACCATACCTCGAGGAAGGGTCCCGAAAGTGCCTATGCAGAGGATGCCTCTGATCGACCGACCTTTCAAGAGGGTGGCCTTAGACTTAATCGGCGAAATAAGACCTCCGAGTGAAGAAGGTCATCGATGGGTACTGACTTTGGTAGACTATGCGACTCGGTACCCAGAAGCAGTGCCACTGAAGAAGATTGACACTGAAACTGTAGCAGAGGCACTGGTGGACATGTTCAGCAGACTTGGAGTGCCTGAAGAAATCCTGACAGACCTCGGGACGCAGTTCGTCTCTGACTGCATGAAGGAGGTCAACAGACTGCTGAGCATCCGGCATTTGACTACGACACCCTACCACCCAATGTGCAACGGGCTTGTCGAAAAGTTCAATGCTACGCTGAAGTCCACCCTGAAGAAACTGTGCAGTGAGCAGCCCAGACAATGGCATCGCTACATCAACGCCCTACTTTTCGCCTACAGAGAAGTACCGCAGGAGTCCACCGGCTTTTCTCCGTTCGAGCTGCTGTACGGAAGAACCATCAGAGGGCCGATGCACATCCTGAAAGAACTGTGGACGAAAGAAGTAGACACCCCAGAGGTGAAGAACAGCTACCAGTACGTGTTTGAGCTACGGGAGAAGCTGGAGCAGACTCTCGAGATAGCCAGAGAAAACCTGAAGAAGTCCCAAGACTGTGGAAAGTACTACTATGATCGTAGGGCTGTGAGCAGGAAGTTTAAACCTGGCAACAAAGTGCTGGTGCTGCTACCTACTGATCACAATAAGTTGCTGATGCAGTGGAAAGGCCCGTACGAAGTGGAGACCGTGGTGGGAATCAACGACTACAAGGTGAAGGTCGGCCAGCATTCCAAGATATACCACGCCAACCTCCTTAAGCTGTACGTGGAAAGGCCATCAGAGACTGTGCACGCAGCCACAGCAGCTGTGACCGACGACAGCTTTGACAGCGAAGAACTGTTGGAACTGGGAGACTTCCACAGCAAAGAAGGCATCGATGATGTTAAGCTAGGACCAGGCTTGACGGAAGGTCAAAAGTTGGAGCTCAAGGACCTTATGGGCGAATTTCCCCATAGCTTCAGTGATGTCCCAGGCTCTACGACTTTGGTCGAACATGAAGTCCACCTCACTTCGAATATCCCTGTTCGATCCAAGCCCTTCCCGATCCCTTTGAAGGCCCGTGAATCCTTGAAGAAAGACATCGATGAGATGCTGAAAATGGGCATCATCAGGGAGTCCAGTTCCCCCTACGCGTCCCCTGTCGTGGTCGTGAAAAAGAAGGACGGGAGCGACCGAGTATGCATCGACTACAGGAAGGTTAATAAGATCACCGTCTTCGATCCCGAGCCGATGCCTACGGCAGCAGACCTCTTCCGCCAATTATCGGGGAGTACAATCTTCTCAAAGATTGACCTCAGCAAGGGTTATTGGCAAGTCCCCGTGCGTCAACAGGACATACCAAAGACTGCTTTCATAACTCCTGATGGGACGTACGAGTGCCTAAGGATGCCCTTTGGCATGGTCAACAGCGGAGCTACCCTGAAGAGAGGTATGAGGAAGATGCTCAAAGGGATGGACAACGTCGTGTGTTACTGGGACGACCTGCTAGTCCATACCCAGACCTGGAAGGAGCATCTGCAGACCTTGAGGGAGCTGTTCCACCGTCTTCAAGAGGCCAACCTGACCGTGAGACCCAGTAAGTGCATTCTGGGAGCTGACAACGTCGACTGCGTCGGACATCCGACGGAAGAAAAAGACAACGGAGGATGCACTGACTCCAGGAAAGCCCACGTGATCGTCGTCTTTGACCTTGGGCCGATGACAACCGCAACTGACGAGGGCGTCGTTTCCTTGCGGATGAAAAAACATTGACCGTGTAGATAAACTGTGAACATTGACAGTACCCAGAAAGACTTGCAGATGAGAAACATTGACTCTGTGTGAATGAACTGTGAACATTGACAATATCCAGACAGATTTGAAGATGAGAAACAGTGACTCTGTGTGAATGAGCTGAGAACATTGACAGTGTTCAGACAGTCTGTTAATAAGTTTTAATTCTGAACTTTGTTTGTGCATTACGTTTCAACGTTGTTGAAAGAAATTGGGTAAATTTCTTCTTGAGTGGGGGGTTATGTTACGTTGAAACGCGAATGGTAGTACGTCGGAAGCGCGCACGATAGATCTAATCGTTTCGTTTTGCAAAGTATTCAATAATGGAGTTTATTTACCTTTGATTTGAGTTTGCATTGTTGTTAGGAGAGGCTTTGTATAACGTTGATAATTTTCGTTAGTCGATATCGTTGTAGAATTTTCTGGATCTGCGTGTTTACTCTCGATAGAAATTTCCCGATACATGTCGAAGCAAGAAGACGTTCCGGAAGGAGAAGAAATATGTATGACGTAAGACAGTAATGACGAAGTTAGAAGCGATTGGTTAAATTGCGTCAAACGAGATTGATCCAGGTTATTCGGGAGTATCAAGAGACTATTTAAGTGCCGCGCTGTTTCAAAAATAAGATAGTGATTGTTGTTGATAGTGAAGCTGGAAAGTAAATTTGAAAGTTGTTGAGTTGAGTTGAGAATTGTATGCAGTTGTTGATGTGTGCTGAATAAAAAGTGGAAAACTTCATACGTCGACTCTGTGACTTGTATGCTGCTTGGACGGGTTGCGTGAATAAACGAATCTGAGTTACACCTTATCAGGAATTCAGCATTGGGGCTGAATCGGATACTGATAAAGAAAAACACCAACATCGAACCGAGTGTAACAACGGGATAGGATAGGATATGAACAGCGACATTGATTTTAGCACTGGTGTTCGCAAGTCCGTGAGTGCAGTTTGTTGTTTGTCACACTGCTTTGACAACCGCACACTTATTTTAATTTGTTGTTTGTCATACTGCTTTGACAACTGCACACTTATTTTGATTTGTTGTTTGTCATACTGCTTTGACAACTGCACACTTATTTTAATGGGCTTCGTGTGCCATACACTGACCTCATAACTAACAGAACTGGAAATAGACCTACTTTGAAATAGTCGGGAATCGGAACGAGTCAAACCTCAATCGGTCTTCCTGTAAGGTCGTCAGTCCGTTGATCGCTGCATAACTCAAGAACCACTGAATTATTTTTCAGCTCTCCAAGTTCCAAGTTAGGCTAGGTATTTATATGGTGGAAAAACTACACCTGACTTTCAAACTCCATATTGCAGTTGCATTTTATTGTGTTCTTTTTGAGGATGTACGGACATATCTCCAAGTTTGACAAAAATGGCCTTGCTTTATTTTGCCGTCACACGGAAGGGCCGCTGCAGTGTGGACGAATATATATAATAGAAGCTTTTGATTTTTAGATTTTCTGTTAGAGAAAGAGAGAGAGAGAGAGAGAGAGAGAGAGAGAGAGAGAGAGAGAGACGCTTTGACATTTTATTGACTAAACAACACGTTCATTTCAAATTGCGAAAGGTGGGCGGGGGTGTTGAAGGGAGGAAATGCATCGAAATGATCAGGTCTCAAAATATTTTACAAATACATACGCATTATCGCCAACAGCAAAACGATCAACTGAAACAAGACATTTGCTAATTGACTTAGATCTAGAATTTCTATTCATCACACGCACAATCTTCCTATCTCTATGGTTGGTTGTTTATCATAATTTTTTCCATTTGTTTTCTTAGCAAGTGTTTCACCAACTAGAGTGCATACCGAGTTTAAACGTGCTACATATGTGTGCAGCATGAACATATTGTTACGTGAACGCAAACTGCACTCTTATCACTATTTTCTTCTTTAAAAGAATGCAACACTATATTGTAATTAGCGCGACATGCGCGTGTTTTGTCAATTAAGAACGATCCGAATGACCTTTCACGAACGAAACGACTTGGCGTTAGGGAAGATCATTTTGCTTAATATGTTCACTTTTCACATTCACTTCTTTCATTCTTATGGAATAATATGTGGAAAATACAAAATAGCAAACATAATGTAATTAAAAACTTAATTGATCAGAATAAAGAGAATGTGATGTAAAGCTGATTAACATTCAAGCATTCACACTATTTTTAATCACCATTCAATCCTCTTTCGTTCCTTCTTCTGTTATTTTTTGTACGCCGTGTATTATTATGTTTGGCAACTTTACATTCCACGTCAAACCATTGACTGCGTCTAGGGCCGCCATAACATTTTTTATGCAGAGGCCTACATTGGGATGCCTGCAATAGGCCTACATTAAATCGATCCACTGCATCGTCTACTGACGCGCGAAGAAGCGCTGTCGCTTCTGCCGCGCAAGACTCGAACTTGTTGCCTGTGACTGCCTCCCAAAACAATGTTAATTTTGTTTCGTTCCACTCGAGCTTATCAATAAAGAGTGGCTAGGCTTTAATTACTACCGCTTTGCAACAAACAAACAAAAACTCTACAGGCGAGTGTTTGGAGTCAAATTGTTCTGCCACTCTTAGTTCAACTGTTTCTGATCTGACAATACCGGTGAGGCGACAAAGTAGTCGATAGTGCTCCAACCGGCCGAACAAACGTAAGTTAAATGTTCTTTTTCGTCGCCCTACACGTCCCGTTTAAAATGCTTAAGTTACAAGCTGAACACATGTCCAGAAAAAGACGACCAAAGATGTTGACTACCTTTGTCTTCTGACTGGCGAGTTGAATACAGGTCTGACTGAGTTAACTGTTGGACCCCTTCCATCATATCCGTGTCTATAGCATTCAAAGCCCCAGTCCTGGCATTAAAGTCTCCGTAGATCATAAAATTGCAAGAGTAATCTAATTGATCTATAAAGTCAAGGAGCCGCTGCTCTGTAATAAGGAGGGTTGAATGTACATTAGCGTGATCCTGTCTATAATAAGGCCAGTCATAATGACACACGCACAGACTGCAAAATACAATGTCTTTGCTTGCTGAAAAAAACCTTCCTGTAAATGTTCAGCCAAATCATGTTGTCTAATGATTGGTCAAGAACTGTGCCGTATTTTAGCCAGCCTACGTTTGCCCAGGATCACGACACCGCCACAACGACGACCATGAAGAGTAATTTTAATAGCGGGATTAAGAAACTGAACAAAGATGAGTTTTATTGTATTGTACTATATACTATTACCACTGCTACTACTACTACTACTACTTTTACTACTACTACTACTACTACTACTACTACTGCTACTACTACTGCTACTACTACTAGGCTACTATTACTTCTACTACACAATAATCACGATAATAAAGAAATACCAAACAAATACCGTTTAAAAAAATAGGAGGAAGCCTTAGAGGACGAAAAAGGAAAAGAAAACAAGAAGAGTGGCTATGTTTTTTTAACACGAAATTTGATAAAATAAAACGGACAGCCTAAATAGAAACGGACGTATTGTCATTATTGTGGAATTTATGTTTTTGTGAAGAAAATTACGCACGACAGCTTAATAGTCTCAACAGGAAACAAGTGGTTTTCAATCTGAAGGAGTTTGAAGGGCGAAAGAACTTTACATTACATGATTATTGCTTTAGGTCCAGCGGACTCTTCCGAGCCAAATCTGGACCGGACAACCCCTGATCCGCATAAAAGATCTGCTGAAACAACCCTAGTGGTAAAACTGAAAGCTCTCCACCAGCCAGTCACTTTACAATAAAGACATCCCACGCAGGGGACGCTGAGACTGTATTCTAATTTATCGAAACCCCGTTTACAAAAACAAAATAGAATACAAACATCATCATAAATTATCAACAAAACACATACATATAAAATGCCTACATTGCTAAATAATAACATCATAGGAAGCCATAGTGACCACCTGGCAGAAAGCGTCCAATATTCCCAAGCTGATCCAACAGACCTCTTACACAAATAAGGAGTCTTGTCCCGGAAGAGTTTTCAAGAAAAAAGGTAGGAGACTGGGCTAGCGAAGAAGAAGATAGTATAGCTGATTGATAGAACAGAGCATGAATGAGAAAGAGCAAATGAGAAAGACAGCGACAGTGGGAATTTAAAGCACTGAATTTCCAGAAAGTGGGGATACTATTTATACTGAAACCCCCGGCACCCCAACGGGGGTAGGGCGAAAGAAGGGAAGGAGGATGGAGGAAAGGTTGAAGGGGGTTGAGGGTGGATAACATCGTGAAAAGAAGAAGAATAATAAGAGAGGGGCGGTTGGTGGGACATAAAATGGTGAAAAGAAAAATAAGAAGAAAGAGACAGAGGAGAGAGGGGTGGGTAGATTGGGGATAAAATGATAAAAAGAAGAAGAAGAGGGAGGATAAATGGTGAAAATAATGAGAAGAGATGGGGATTAAGAGGGGATATAATGGTAAAAAGAAGAAGGAGAAGAGAGGGGAGAAGGGTCAAGGGGGGATAACATGATGAAAGGAAGACGAATAAGATGACGAAGAATAACAACAATAACAAGAGATTGAAAAAAAAAAAAGGGGGGGGGGGGAGTTGGGGGCGAAGAGGATAAAGGGAAAAGAGGAGGAGAAGAAGAAGAGGAAGCAAAAACAACAACGACGACGACAACAATAACAAAAACAAAAGCAGCAACAAGATCATGTTGATGATAAGGATCATGAAAAGAAGGAGCCGGTTAGGGGTTGTTACACTCGATGTTGTTTTTTCTCTATCAGTAGTTGATTGAGCCCCGATGCTTAAAATCCTGATAGGTGTAACTCAGATTCGTTTATCCACGCAACCCGTTCAATCATCAACAAGTCAGGAGTCGTCGCATGTAGTTTTCCAATTTTATTCAGCGAACATCAACACTGCATACAATCGCTTTTTCCACTCTCAACTTTTTACTTTCAACTCTCTCCTATTTTGTTTAGTTTAGTTTAGTTATATAGATTAACGTCCCCGGACACATAAGCGTATAGGGGACGATGTTGAAACAGTGCGGCACTTATATAGTCTCTCTCTCTACTCCAGAACAAGCGAGAATACCCCTGCATAAAACACCACAACCAATCAAAAGTAATTTCATCATCACTGTCTCACGTCACACAACCTTATTTGGGATGGAAGCGTCTCGTGGTTACCACTAGAATTATCCATACGCTTCGATCGATAGTAAACAACTGACTCTAGAAAATTCTCAAATAATATCGACCAACTAAAAACACCAACGCCACACAAAGCCTCCTCTAACAACAACACAAAATCAAATCAAAGATAAATACACTCCATTACTGCATACGTTGCAAAATAAAACGAACAGATCTATCGCGCGCGTCACACACGCAAGCTTACTATCGCATGCGTCTCCAACGTAAAAGGGGTGGAGGGCGATGATGAAGATGAGGAGGAGTTTTACGACTGAGGCGCACATGATCATTTTATTTTGCAAAGCATGCGGTGATAGCGTTATTTTACCTTTGATTTGATTCTGTGCTGTTGCTAGAAAAAAACTTCGTATAATGTTGATAGTTTTCGTCAATCGATATTATTGTAGTATCTTTGAGAATTTTCTGAAATTACTTGTTTATTATCAATCGAATGTTCCAGATATTTCTGGTGATAGCTAGTCGAATCATGTAAATTTGTAAACATTCTAAGACAGTGCGTAGTTCTGGTGACGAGTTTTAGTTTTTATTGGATGTTATTGCGTCAGTCTGGAATGTTCTAAGCTTTACCGGGTTGCAGAGAGGCTATATAAGTAATGCACTGACTGCATGCTAGTAGTGATTTTTGGAGTTATTTTTGGAAAGCGGTCTTGTATGCAGTTGTTGGTGATTGCTGAATAAAGTTGGAAAACTTTATACGACGACTCCCGCCTTGTTGCTGAGTAAACGGGCTGCGTGGATAAATTAATTCGATTTATACACATCAAGATTCAAGCATTGGGGCTGAATCAACTATTAATACATACGAGTATAATTTTGGGGGTTAAGCCGCGATCTACGCCATGGCCAAGGGTTCAACTGCGACAATAAGCGAGTCAACGTTACGAGAGGCAGTCATCGAGGGTAGCCAGCGAGTTGCGTCGGTACGGACCAACATACTGGGACTACATCCCCGAAAGATTCGGGTTGACTGCAAAAGCGTGCAGTCGCCGAAGAGTTGCTTTGTGAGCGAACAACAGACCGGGACTATGTGGCTGCCGAAAGACTACGTCGAGGGACAGTCTCGGAGCTACATCGCCAGTATTACAGAGCGACGAACGGACGTCGCGTCTACATCAGCACAAGAGCGTACACATCAACACCAGCGTGGTGCAGCGTCGCATACTACGAGGACAGCAGGGCCTGCGTCAACTATGGCGACTATTGACAAGCATCAAGCTACTGCAAAAACTGTGCTGTTCTAGAACAGTCTAGAAAAGTACAGCACATTCAAGAACTTTCCAGAAAAGCATCAAGATGGCCGACCTCTGGCAGTAAGGACTGGAACTGAATCTAAAAGGCAAGCAGCTGACAGAGTACGTCAAGTCCCAAGTTGCATGAAGAAAGAGAAATTGAACAGCAGCGTCAAGAACGAGAAGAGCAGCGCAAGGGTGAAGAAAGAAAAGAGTAGCGCAGACGTTGAAAACTAGATGAGCAGCGTCGGCGTGAAGAAATGAACTAGAAGATCAGCGCAGATGCGAAGAAACAGAGGAAAGGAAAGCTGAATTTGAGTTAAGAATGGCACGCATTCAACACGAGCAGAACGCGCCACACGTTATCAGCGACCACAAGGCTCCAAAATTGCCAGAATTTGCCGACGGGAAGGACCAGATAGACAGTTATCTGGTGAGATTCGAGAGATTCCTCGGAAGCGTTAAATGAGAATGTCAAGACTGGGCGATTCGACTCGTGTATTACTGATGGGGCAAGCGCTCAACGTCTACACTGAGGCCGAAGACTACGACGTCTTGAAAAAGACCATATTGCAGTGCTACAGAGAAGGGCTACCGTAAACGCTTCCGTGAATGCCGGCTTCTGTTAGACGAGATGACAAAGAATTTGTGGAGCGCCTGTCGTCATACCTACAGAAGTGGGTGGAATTATCAGGCCAAGGGGAGACTAACGATAATCTGCGTGACCTGATCGTGAAGGAGCAATTCCTTAATGCCTGCCCTAAGGGCTTGGCGACCCACTTAGAAATACAAAGGCTGCAGACGCTGAAAGATGTTGCCGATTCTGCTGAAAGATATCTCTTCGCTCACGGGAAAATCCTGGAGCCACTCAAGGTTACGAAATACTTTCAAAATACTTTCAAAATACTGGAAACCAGGACAACCAGAACCAGGAAAATGGGACGAACCAAGAAAAGACAATTTCCACGCCACCTTCTAAGGAAGGGCAAACAATAGGCTTCGTTACCTGCCACGTCACAGACCACAGAGCTGCTAACTGTCCTCAAAACAAAGGGAGGGAGTGGATAGCAAAGCAATACGGACACTGCAGCGGCGAACAGCCGACGGAGGCGTTTTTTAACCGACGAAAAACCAGTAGCTCTGACCATCAAGTGTGCGGCGGGAGCGTTATTCTCCTTGCGACCGTGCAAGAGTGCCTGACCGATGGCCAACTTCTCACTGCCAACGGGAAATCCATCCCCGTCGTCGCCAAGCAATTGTGACCGTCCTGAACATGCCTGTTTCCAAGGGACGCGTCGGAAATCACGTAGTCCTAAGAGACTCAGGATGCAGTGACGATCTAATATCTAAAGAACGGTTCACTATCGATTCTAAATGGAAACATATGGCCGACAACAAATATTTGAAAGCGCCAATTGCGAAGATTCAAGCCAGCATCCCTTTCTACATTGGCGAAGTAAAAGCGGTTTGCCTGAAGATGTTGCTGTACAATTTGATGACCGGGAATATCGACGGCGCGAGACAACCCAACGACCCCCAACGACCCCGATCCAGAGTGGAGTCCAGCCTCAACTTAGCACTTCGTGGTTGCAGAGGAGGATCCATTTCCATTTCCGATGGAGACATTACAGGGCTGCCACGGGATAATGTGGTCACGCGGGCTCATCCCTGCCGACCAGAGATCGTCGATGCTGTCACTACCATGGCCTATTTGGCTCGGAAGAGCCCGCTGGACCTAAAGCAACATCAACCACCACCACCACTACCATGGCCTATGCCAAAAGAGACAAGACGACTATGCCACTGAAGGTCGCCGACAGCTCCAAAGCCGCCATTGTGGACAGAGATAAACTAACCCAGCTAACCTAACTCCAGGAAGCTGATAGTACTTTAAACAAGTACTGAAACCGTAAGAGTAGTGGCACGGTCTATTTCGAGGTGAAGGCCAAGAACCTGTACAGAATCTTCCAGCATCCTAGGGTCAACGGAGGGAAACCACTACGTCAAGTCTTGGTACCGCTACGCTTAAGGCGCCAAGTGATGGAATTAGCTCACGACTCTATCATGGGAGGTCACTTTGGCATCAAGAAGACGTCGGACAGATTCCAGGCAGTGTTCTACTGGCCAGCGTTATGCGGACGTCAGCCGATTCTGCCGATCATGTGACATTTGCCAGAAGACTATACCTCGAGGAAGGGTCCTTAAAGTGCCTATGCAAGGGATGCAAAGGTTATTGGCTCGTTCCCGTGCGCCAACAGGACACATGGGACGGAAGAGAGGAATGTGGACGATGCTCAAAGGGATGCACAACGTTGTATATTACTGGGACGACCTGCTAGTCCACATCAAGACCTGGGAGGAGCTTCTGATGACCTTGAGGAAGCTGTTTCACCGTCTATCAGAAGCCAACCTGACCGTGAGACAAAACAAAAACTGACAACGTCGGCTTCATCAGTCATTCGATGAACGAAGGAAACAATAGGGGGTGCAGTGACTCCAGGAAAGTCTACGAAGTTACTATCTTTGACCCTGGGCCGATGACAACCGTAACGGAAATGGGCATCTGTTACGTACGGAAAAAGAACATTGACAGCACCCAGACAGACTGAAAAAAGTTTCTGGACTTTGTGCATTACGTCTCAATGTTGTTTGACAGAAATAAGCAAAATACTTCTTGTATAGGAGGTAATGTTACGACTGAGACGCGCACGATAGTTCATATCATTTTATTTTGCAAACATGTGATTTGATTCTGCCCTGTTGCCAGAAAAAGCTTTGTATCACGTTGATAGTTTTTGTCGATCGATATTATTGCAGTATCTTTGAGAATTTCTGGAATTACTAGTCTTGTTTGTTATCGATCGAATGTTCCTTTCTGGCGATAGCTAGTCGAATCATGTAAATTCGTAAACTTTCTTTGACGTAAGACAATGCGTAGTTCCGGTGACGAGTTTTATTTTTATTGGGTGTTCTTGCGTCATTCTGGAATGTTCTAAGCTTTACCGGATTGCACAGATGCAGAGGCTATATAAGTAATGCATTGTCTGCTTGCTAGTAGTGATTTTTGGAGTTATTTTCGGAAAGCGATTTTGTATGCAGTTGTTGGTGTTTGCTGAATAAAGTTTTCCAACTTTATACGATGGCTCCTGCCTTATTGCAGAGTGAACAGGCTGCATGGATAAACGAATTCGAGTTAAACATAACATGATTCAAGCATCGGGTCTGTGTCGATTATTGATTAATACATGTTACAAGGAGGAGGAGTAGGAGGAAGAGAAGGAGGACGAAGAAGAAGAAGAAGAAGAAGAAGAAGAAGAAGAAGAAGAACCCGAAAAAGACAAATATAAATAGACATAAAGAAATTTAAAAAGCCTTTTTTTAAAGAAAGAAAGACTATATTATATTAGAAATCAATAAAAAGAAAAACATAATACTTAGAACAAGAATAAAAAGATATAAATGCAAACAAAAGGGAGAAATACAAAAATAATTTTCTTCTGCAATTTAAACTGGGACAGCGCAATCTCTGCGGAACATCTCAGGGAGATTTGTGTTAATGACACAGAATTTGTATTTAATCTTCTTCTTCTTCTTCTTCTTCTTCTTCTTCTTCTTCTTCTTCTTCTTCTTCTCATACTGCTGCTGCTCCTCATCATCATCATTATCGCTCTCCTGGTCTTGTCCTTATTGTTGTGTTGTTGTTGTTGTAATTATTATTATTATTATTATTATTATTATTATTAGTAGTAGTAGTAGTAGTAGTAGTAGTAACAGTAGTAGTAGTAGTAGTAGTAGTAGTATTCTCCTTCTTCTTCTCCTCCTCCTCTTCCTCCTCATTATCATTGCCCCCTCCTGTTGTTGTTGTTGTTGTTGTTCTTCTTCTTCTTCTTCTTCTTCTTCTTTCATCACCATCTCCTTCTTCTTTCATCACCATCTCATTCTTCTTTATATTACTAAAACATTACAGTCGAAAGGGACCTTAAATGCAAACTGCTGAGTAAGTTTTTTTCTTAAGGTAGGTTTCTGTGCCATACCATTCCACACGCTACTTACCGCTGGCACCATGGATTGTGTGTCAATCAATCGGTTACTTGCTTGGATCGATGGAGCCTTACTGTCCCCTTGTGCTAGCCGTTGCTGGTCACTTGTGTCCTGTTAACGTCTACGGCCACTTGAGTGTTACGGGGTGGACAGGGTCAGAAGCAGTCCAAGCAGGGCGTTAGACATTAATGATGTCGTTAGTGGAACAGGCTTCGATTCGGTGTCTGCAGCTTTTCTTCTTAACGAGAACTTTCCTTCGTCTTCAGTTGGAAGTTTGCACTACTTCTTCTTCTTCTTCTTCTTCTTCTTCTTCTTCTTCTTCTTCTTCTTCTTCTTCTTCTTCTTCTTCTTTGTGGATTTTTGTCAGTTCTTGTTCTGCTACTCCTGGGAACTATAACTGCTGCCGCTTCTTTGGAGAACTTCGCTTTACTTGTTCTCTTTGTTAATATATATATTTTTTAAAGTTGTTGTTGTTGTTGTTGTTGTTGTTGTTGTTGTTGTTGTTGTTCTTCTTCTTCTTCTTCTTCTTCTTCTTCTTCTTCTTCTTCTTCTTCTTCTTCTTCTTCTTCTTCTTCTTCTTCTTCTTTTCTTCTCTTCTCAGAATCCTCTCTAATGAATTTCCGTAACCAGATAGGGTTCTGCACAGTGCCGCGAAGGACTATTAGGAGAGAAATAAACAGACATTACAATCCCACTGCTGTTGTCGCAACCATCATCGGTATCATCATCAGCAGCAGCAGCAGCAGCAGCGGCGGCGGCAGCCGCATCATCATCTGCGTCGTCGTCGTCGCTCTTACCACGAATAGCAGCACCACTATCACCACCGTCACACAAAAGCTCTCTGATCAACCACTATTTCAATTCGTGCTTTCTATATTTTCCATTTTGTTTCACCTTCCGCTTCTTCGTGCTCTTGTTTTCATGTTTAGTTCGCTTTTTAGCGCTGTCACGTGGGGTTTATGGGCTCTGCACAATGGAATTATGGACCCTCACGTTTATTCGGTGGGAACTGCTAGTAAGTCACCCTATGAATTACTTTAATAAATTTATTTGTTTAGCTCGTTCTGTGTTAAGATTGGGGTACAGAGATAGATAGAAAAATGGTAAAAGATTACTGTCACACTAGCTTTCACACGGCTATGAATCATATGTAGTCCAGCCACTTGATAACAGTTAAAATCACACATTTATTTCTTCTACTCTATACAAGATTCTCTAAGTACTAATCTAACTTAAAAAGTCTCAGTCACTGCTAATAGTTCGATCGCTGATAGTCTAGGCAGCTGTTATTTCTTCCTCGGGCACTTGCTATTATATTTCATGTAGATTTGGACTACTGTGGTCCGTTTTACAGTTTCTGAAGAGTTGGACTACTGTGGTCCTGTTTCGATCAGTTTAAGTGCACCTTTAGGTTTACACTTAACTGCTAGATGGTGCGTGCGAAGTCCTTCTGTGAGGTAGCTTCTGGTCCACCTGTGTCGTTGTGTAGTTGGGTTCCCTTGCCACGCTGTGGGGTCTGACAGGGTGTTTTTCCGGGTAGCTCTTTCCGACTTGTGCGGTAGAGGTTACTCAGCCAACTCGTCGTTTCTGTGGAGTGGGACGCACAGGATAGCTCGCCTGCTCGTCTGTAATATAAGAGACGAAATTCTGCACAACCCTGAATAATCGGTTTGTGCAGAGCGTCTCACTGAAAGCCAAAGTAGCCCTCAGTGATAGCTCCACATCTCTATACATAAGCGACGAACATTCTGCTACTTCCGGGGTCCACTGGAATCTCAACTCTAAATTCCTATACATACATAAATATAAATCGTGGCTAACTATACACATACAGAATTAATAATAATATAAACATTCAGTGGTACAGCCACTGGTCTGCAAACATACATATAAGTTAAACAACAGTGGTTCCGTACGGGATACAACATGGCGGCGCAACCGGTCGTGTTTCGCCACGTGTTCGGCTTTTCCACATGGTCACGCAAATTCGGATTAACAATTCACATTTATGCATAGCAAATTCTTCAAACATAATTTCAACAATAATATAAATATATCACGATGAAACAGAAGTGTGTTCATTTACCTGTTTGACAAGTTCAGGCCCGTGATGACTTGATAGATTTCTAAGATTCTAAAGTCCTGCTTCCTGGTCTATGAGTGAAGATAGTTCTCTAGCTATGGAGATGTTGACTCTTCCTCGTCTCACACACGACTGACCAAGCTGTGCTAGGTTTTGACACAGTCAAAACTGCTCTACCCACTTAGCCTGCTGCTCATTGGTTAAAACGGTCCGATTCAAAGTTCAAGTGCTGACTCACTGCGCTGTGTGTGGCTAGCTCGCCGTGTGTGGCCTGCTGTGTACCTTAATTGCTGCTGGGTAATATACTGACTCTCTACTGTTACAAAAACTACACAAGGCTGAATAGTAATAGGCAGAGTTAAAACTAGCCAGTTCATGACAGGCTCCCTCAACTGAAAAAAGGCGATGACTACTGGATTCGACCTTTTTCTACTACAGAGCCTAGTTTAACACTGCACTATCCTAGGGTCCTATTTACACACTACGTAAGTTGCTCTACCTGAGCTGCAATGCTGTGCCAGGTAGCTATGGACACTAGTGACCGGGTATTACTGGACGGGGACGAATTCTGGTGCTGTGGCCCTTAGTTGTGTTGGGTGGGCGACAGCTGCTGTGTCCTCCACGAGATGGCGACTGAGGTAGTCGGCTCCGTGGTTCTCTTTGCCGGGGATGTACTCGATCTGGAATGAGTACGCCTGAAGGGTGAGTGCCCATCTCATCAGGCGAGAGTTCAAGGATTTGGAGGCTGCCAGGAACGATAGTGGTTGGTGGTCCACCTGAACTGTGAAGTGGGTCCCATACAGGAAGAGTTGGAATTTCTGTATGGCCCAGACTAGTCCAAGACATTCTTTCTCCGACGTGGCGTAGTGGGTCTCGGCGGGTCTCAATTTTCTGCTGGCGTAGGCGACAGGGAATAGCGTCTCTGCATTCTTGGGGTCGCGCTGTAGCAGTACTGCTCCGAGGCCTAAGTCGCTTGCGTCGGTGCGAAGAACGAATGGCTGAGTCAAATCGGGTAGGTGGAGTACTGGCGCCGATGTCATTCTGTCCTTGAGTGTTTGGAATGCTGTCTCACATTCCGCTGTCCATACGACTTTGTCCGGGGCGATTTTCCGGGTTCCATTTGTCAGTGGCACGGCGATGCTGTTGTAGTTGGGGATGAACTTCTGGTAGAAGCCGCAGAGTCCTAGGAACGACTGTACTTCCTTTTTGGTCTTGGGCCTAGGAGCGTCGAGTAGGCGTTTCACTGTCTTCTCTACCGGTCGCAGGCTTCCTTGACTGATGGTGTGTCCCAGAAATTCTAGTTCTGTGAATCCAATCTGACATTTGGTGGGTCTTGCCGTCAATCCTGTGTCTCTGAGGCGTGCGAGTAGTTGTTGTAGGAGCGTGACATGTTCCTCCCACGTAGGTGTTGCGATGAGGATGTCGTCCATAAACGAATGTAGGTGCTCGCTGCTCAGGGGTGCCAGGAGTTTCCGCATCATTGCGCTGAAGATGCTGGGTGCGTTGTGGAGTCCGAATGGAAGCACGTTGAATTCGAAGTGTCCTTCCATAGTGCTGAACGCTAGGTACTTTCGGACTTTTGGATGTACTGGTATCTGGTAGTATCCTTTGCTGAGGTCGATGCGTGAGAAGTAGTTCGCTCGCTGTAGCTTGGCAAATAGGTCTGTCTGGTCCGGGAGTGGCTCTGGCTGGAACTGCGTTACCGCATTCAGGAGTCTGAAGTCGATGCACAGTCGATGCTCTCCGTTGGGTTTTCGCAACAATACCGTGCCTGCGCTGTAGGGTGAAGTAGACTCTGAGATGATTCCGGCTGCCAGTAAAGTGTCTATCTCTTCCTTGATGGCTCGCTGCTGCGACAGTGGCATCGGGTAGAGCTTCTGGCGGACGGGTGTTGGGTCGGTCACCGTTAAGGTTACTTCGACGAGGTCTGTCCTCCCTGGTCGGTCTAAGAGCACAGTCTGATGTTGTCGAATGACCTGTCGTACTTGCTGTTGCTGTTTAGCGGCTAGGTCTCCGTTGAGTATCACGTCTTTGTAGGTTTCTTTGGAGTGCAGGGGATACTCTACTGCATTGGTCTCCATGCTTTCTCCTTCTTCTGCGATGGCGATGGCTAGCAAGTTGTGAGTGCTGGGGGTCGCTGGTCGGTCCGTATACTTCTTGAGGAGATTGATGTGGTGGTATCGGGCTCTCCCGTTCACCTCTACTTGGTAGACTGTCTTGGATTTCTTGGCAGTCACCCGGTACGGTCCTCTCCAAGCGATGTCCAGCTTGTTGGTTCCACTTGGAAGTAAGAGTAGCACTTGATCGCCGACTTGCAGTTCTCTGTCCTTCGCGTGGCGGTTGTAGTACTTCGCCTGACGGGCTCTTGCCTTCTTCAGTGCTTCACCAGCTTTCTTCCACGTTGCTTTGAGGGTTTCCTGCAGGTCTGCGACGTACTTGGTGGCACCTCTTGGTGTGTCGTTTATCTTGGCTTCCGTCCAACTTCTGCGTAGGGCTTCTAGCGGTCCTGCTAGAGGTCTGCCGAATAGCAATGTTGACGGGGTGTAGCCTGTGGCTGCATGGGGCGTTTCTCGGTATGCGAACAGTGCCGCATTCACGTAGGTGTCCCACGCTTCTGGATTGTCGTCGGCGACTTTCCTGAGGATGGTGAGAAGGGTTCCATTCAGTCTTTCTACTTGTCCGTTGCTGGCGGGGTGGTATGGTGGTGTGCGAATGTGATGAACTTGTATTAACTCGAACACGTCTTGCATCAGGCGGCCGGTGAACTGAGATCCGTTGTCCGTTCTATTGCTGTCCGGGAATCCGACTCTGGTAAAGATGGCGATGAGTGCATCTGCAATCTTCTTGGTGTCTATCGCTGGCAACGGGACTGCTTCGCACCACATCGTACATGCGTCGACGAGTGTGAGTAGAAATCTGTTCCGCTTCTTGGTCATGGGCAGTGGTCCTACTATGTCTACTGAGACTTGCTGGAATGGCACGCCGACTACTACTGATGGTCCTAAGGTAACTGGTACGGTGTGATGTCGCGGGGAATATCGTTGACATTGGTGGCAAGATTTCACGTAGCGCTTGACATCCTCCGTGAGTCCTGGCCAATAGTAGTGTGCGCTGATTCTCTGCACTGTGGCTCCAATTCCCATGTGTCCGCTGAGTGGCATGCTGTGGCCTAGTTCTAGTACTTGGGCTCGAAGGGTGGCTGGTAGTACTAGTTGGGTGTGATCTCCATCTCCTTGTCGATGTAGAACTCCCTCTTCCGTGTAGAAGTCTCCCTTGTGCGGGGGTGTGTGCGCCTTGGGTAGCTTCTGGAAGCTCTTCGCTATCGAGGTGTCTTCTTTCTGTGCTGTTTTGATCTCTTCGAGTCCTGGATTCGGAGCGAACTCGGGCTGGTGTGGTTGGGTTTTAGCTTGGGCCCTGGTTTGCACTGCAGCTATCTCTACAGTTTTGGGGGGCGTGCCTAAGAACACATACCTACAACCTAGCACTAGATCATACAGGGGTTTCTGTAAAACAGCTGCTTGGATTCGTCCTGTGACGTACCTACTCTCTACTTCGATCCAAGCTATTGGGCAAGTAGTCGTCGGTTTCGTCAAGTCTGCTCCTTGTACGTCGACTGTCTTGTCTGTCAAGTCCGCGCGCGATACAAGAGATTCGCTAACTATCGCGTCGTATGATAGACCTGTGTCATACAGACAGTTCGCTTCTTTTCCGTTGACCTTGACCGTGTCTGTCACCGATGGGTGATCTCCAATTGTGTGTGGCTTGTTACCGCTGCTTTGAGTTAGAACTCTGTGCGCTGGCCGGCTTTCGCGCTCTTCCCTACGTTGTACGGCCAACTTGAAACATTCTGCGGTGGAGTGATTGTTTCTGTTGCAGAACGAACAATACCGTCTCTGTTCTGCAGGACCTCTTTTCCCGAATTCCGTGTTGGGTCCTTTATTTTGCCCAGGTCTGGGGTTATTCGGCTTATTCGCGGTGCGCTCTTCCCGGTTAGGGCTTCGTTTCTGTGCCTCTTTCCCGTTAGGCTTTAGGTCTCGCCTGAAGCTCTTGGCTTCTCCGTGTGCGGCCACGTACCTATCTGCGACCTTGACCAGATCCTCCAGTCTTTCCGCGCCCTGCTCTACTGAGAATGTTCTCAGCTCGGGGGTCATGGTTTCCCGTAGCTGTTCCCATACTAACAGTTCTGTCAGTCCATCATACGTCTTAGCCGTGGCTGACTGGCTAATCCACTTATCCAGCATTGTGGACAACCGATCCGCGAACTGCGCATAGCTCTCTCCTTTCACTCTCCGATTGGTGCGGAATTTTTGCCGATAGCATTCTCCTGTTAGTTCGAATCCCGTTAGGAGTGCCTCTTTTACCTTGTGATAGTCAGTCACTCTGTCAGTCGGTAGCTTACTGTAGATGTCATAAGCCTTTCCTCTAAGCCCTTGACTAAGCTTAAAAGACCAATGGGTGGGATCTAGTTTATACTCTGTTGCTAGACGCTCAAACCTAGTCAGATAGAGATCTAGATCTTCTTCTCTCTCATTGAATGTTCCCAGTGGAAATGACATTCCTTGTACAGGGTTGGATGCTACCTCTAGCTGATCTGAGTGGGGAGGGGTTGAGGAAGAACTTGAAGCTCCTGATCCCAATCTTCTTAGCTCTAACTCATGCTGTCTGTCTTTTTCCTTTTCTGCCCTCTCATACTCCCATCTCCTACTTTCTGCTTCTCTCTCTGCTGCTAATGCTGCCTTCTTCTGTTCTCTTTCTGCCTCTAGCTCTAATTTCCTCGTTTCTCTCTCTGCCTCTAATTTCTTCTGCTCTAGTTCTAATTTCTTTTGCCCTGCTTCTAATTTCTTCGCCTCTCTCTCCGCTTCTAACTTCTTTGCCTCTCTCTCTGCTGCTCTCTCTGCCTTAGCCTCCTGTTTCTCTACCTCTGCATTGATATACGCAATTAGGTCTCCCCCTGCTAAGTGTAAAGCTTCTCCCAATTCCTTGAAGCGCAATCTCAAGGCCACTGGGTCCGACATTGTCAAAAGTGTCTATGAACAACCTCTGAATCACGTGGAATACCAAAACACTAGCAATATTGCAATTCAATAAAAACAATGCAAAGACCAGAAAATTCGTAATCAATAATATAATAAAACAAGAGTCAAATGGCATACAACAGTTATTTAAGCAAAACCTGCAAAAGAACAATGCAACATACCGACACAAAAATATTTGAAGCAAACAAGTTTTTAAGTAAAGAATAGTGCACCAAAACTGATCAGTGTTATACCCTTACACTATTCTAAGTTATTCTACTACTGCTGTTATCTAATTTTATTGTACTTAGATCCGGTTATACCCAATTCCTATTATACACAGATCCTGGCTAGGCTCGCCAATTAAAGTGTCACGTGGGGTTTATGGGCTCTGCACAATGGAATTATGGACCCTCACGTTTATTCGGTGGGAACTGCTAGTAAGTCACCCTATGAATTACTTTAATAAATTTATTTGTTTAGCTCGTTCTGTGTTAAGATTGGGGTACAGAGATAGATAGAAAAATGGTAAAAGATTACTGTCACACTAGCTTTCACACGGCTATGAATCATATGTAGTCCAGCCACTTGATAACAGTTAAAATCACACATTTATTTCTTCTACTCTATACAAGATTCTCTAAGTACTAATCTAACTTAAAAAGTCTCAGTCACTGCTAATAGTTCGATCGCTGATAGTCTAGGCAGCTGTTATTTCTTCCTCGGGCACTTGCTATTATATTTCATGTAGATTTGGACTACTGTGGTCCGTTTTACAGTTTCTGAAGAGTTGGACTACTGTGGTCCTGTTTCGATCAGTTTAAGTGCACCTTTAGGTTTACACTTAACTGCTAGATGGTGCGTGCGAAGTCCTTCTGTGAGGTAGCTTCTGGTCCACCTGTGTCGTTGTGTAGTTGGGTTCCCTTGCCACGCTGTGGGGTCTGACAGGGTGTTTTTCCGGGTAGCTCTTTCCGACTTGTGCGGTAGAGGTTACTCAGCCAACTCGTCGTTTCTGTGGAGTGGGACGCACAGGATAGCTCGCCTGCTCGTCTGTAATATAAGAGACGAAATTCTGCACAACCCTGAATAATCGGTTTGTGCAGAGCGTCTCACTGAAAGCCAAAGTAGCCCTCAGTGATAGCTCCACATCTCTATACATAAGCGACGAACATTCTGCTACTTCCGGGGTCCACTGGAATCTCAACTCTAAATTCCTATACATACATAAATATAAATCGTGGCTAACTATACACATACAGAATTAATAATAATATAAACATTCAGTGGTACAGCCACTGGTCTGCAAACATACATATAAGTTAAACAACAGTGGTTCCGTATGGGATACAACATGGCGGCGCAACCGGTCGTGTTTCGCCACGTGTTCGGCTTTTCCACATGGTCACGCAAATTCGGATTAACAATTCACATTTATGCATAGCAAATTCTTCAAACATAATTTCAACAATAATATAAATATATCACGATGAAACAGAAGTGTGTTCATTTACCTGTTTGACAAGTTCAGGCCCGTGATGACTTGATAGATTTCTAAGATTCTAAAGTCCTGCTTCCTGGTCTATGAGTGAAGATAGTTCTCTAGCTATGGAGATGTTGACTCTTCCTCGTCTCACACACGACTGACCAAGCTGTGCTAGGTTTTGACACAGTCAAAACTGCTCTACCCACTTAGCCTGCTGCTCATTGGTTAAAACGGTCCGATTCAAAGTTCAAGTGCTGACTCACTGCGCTGTGAGAGGGGCCGGGTAGCTCAGTTGGTAAGAGCGTCTTGCTAGTAACCACAAGGTCGCTGGTTCGAATCCCGGATTGGTCAACGTGTGATCATATTATTTTCCCCTTTACCAACAACTGGCCCGCTGGTGTCAGTATAAATCGGTCCAGTAGTCACCTATATGCGAAAGTGTCGTGTGACTATAATCTACAAACAACTGCGCTGTGTGTGGCTAGCTCGCCGTGTGTGGCCTGCTGTGTACCTTAATTGCTGCTGGGTAATATACTGACTCTCTACTGTTACAAAAACTACACAAGGCTGAATAGTAATAGGCAGAGTTAAAACTAGCCAGTTCATGACAAGCGCAGTAATCTTCTTTTCTCTCGTTCATTTTTTCTTCTTCAATTTTCCTTCCTTATCAGTACAACTTACGTTAACCTGATGAATTAAAAATTGATACCATCACCTTCCTTCCATCATCTACGTTCCTTCCAACATTCCCAGCTCCCTCATCTCCCCCTCCTCCCATCTCCCCTCCTTCACTCCTTCCCATCCCCCATCCCCCATCCACATCCATCGTCTTCCGCTAGCTCGTGCGCCCCTCTTCCAAGCTTCAGTTTTTATCAACCGACTTGTACCAAATCGAACCCGCCTGCTGGTCGAACTTTTAAAGCTTATCATTAGACAGCATTTAACTCCAAATCGCTTCCTTTGGAAAACCTCCTATCGTCAGCTGCCGCCCCAGTAGTTCCATTCAACCCCATATTATCAACCGATAGGCGCCCACGCACGCACTCAGGCACACTCTCTATCTCTGTCCCTATGTCTCTGTCTCTCTCTCTCTCTCTCTCTCTCTCTCTCTCTCTCTCTCTCTCTCTCTCTCTCTCTCAAATACACACACTACATGATGAAGTGTATTCATAATAATAATTTAGAAATTATTATATATATATAATTTTTTTTAGTCATACCTTATAACTATTTCTTAAGAAATCGTCTCACCTGAACGTTATCTGAAGGTCGAAGAGATCTTTGGCGTATCGGTATAATGACAAATTGACTGAGAGTCAAGCGCGCAGATGAAGTCTTTTCATTGTGAATATTTTTAAATCCGAAAGTATATGTTTGTTCATCAATTTGTTCTCTACTATTTTATTCATTTAATTCTAACATTCAAATATGTACTGCTTCTTAACCAACCGTCTCTCCTGGCAGCTTTTCAGCCCATTAGTCGAATTCATTATTATTCATAATTACGCTCTTTTGTCCTATATTGATAGAAAGCTAAGTGCGCTCATCAAGACTTTTCATTTTATTTTCTAAACTCAAATATAGTTTCGCTTTATAGAAAGAAATCTGAACGGCTACTTAAGAGCCTAAAATAAAATCTTAGCTGCTTCTGGACAGTTTAACTATTTTTGGTTTTGTTTTTTTTAAATCTTCACTGCTTCTTAAGGAACTGTCTCTTCTAACAGCTTTCCACAATTTGGGACAATTAGCTCTTTAGAGTGTTGACGCATTGAAAAAGTGAGAGAAATGATTAAGCTTAAATATATCTTCTTTTTTCTGTTAATAAAAAACCCAAACTGCTTCGTAATGAACCCGCTCTTGTTAGCGTTCCAGAAATTGGGACAATTAACTTCTTGGAGTGTCGACGCATTAATAAAGACGTTAAGTGCGATCTTTCCAAATTGGCGTCATCAATCTAAAATCAGGACCATCAGTCTACATTCCAAGGTAAGAATGCTGCGCTCCCTTGTCATCTCCATCTTCCTATATGCTTGCGAGACATGGACACTCACAGCAGATCTACAACGAAGAATACAAAGCATGGAGATGAGGTGCTACAGAAGACTTCTGGGCATTTCCTATACCCAACACATCACCAACGACGAAGTCCGAAAGATCATCACACAAGCCATTGGACAACACGATGACCTGCTCACAGTGGTGAAAAAACGGAAACTCCGATGGTATGGCCACGTCACCAGATCATCAGGTCTTGCAAAGAGCATCCTGCAAGGCACAGTGCAAGAAGGTAGAAGAAGAGGGAGACCGAAAAAGAGGTGGGAGGACAACATTCGAGAATGGACTGGTTTGACACTGAGCGAAACAATCAGGGTTGCTGAGGACAGGGAAAGATGGAGTATGCTGGTTAAACGATCATCTGTGGTTCCCCTACGACCTCCGAGTTACGGGATAGGATAGAATATGATAGAAGTGCGATCTTTAGATTTTTCATTATTTTTTAAAAGCTTAAATATAGACAATTTTTAAAAAAAAATAAAATCCTAAACGCTTTAACGAACTGTCTCCTGTCAGTTTTGTAGAAATTGGGTCCATGAGCTCTTTGGAGTTTCGACGCATTGACAAAGTGAGTTAAGTGCGCTTCTTAATTTTCTGTCATTCTGTTTTCAAAGCTTAAATATATATTTCTGTTTTCCTTTTTAAAAATTCAAATGTGAAACACTTCTCAACGAAACGCGTCTCCTGACAGCGTTCCACAAACTAGGACAATTAGCTTTTTAGAGTTTTTAGTTGTTGGTGTACTGATATAGCGAGTTAAATGTGCTCAGTAAGTGTTACACTCGATCGATGTTGGTGTTTTTCTATCAGTATTTGATTCAGCCCCAATACTGAAGTACTGATGAGTGTAGCTCAGATTCGTTTATCCACGCAGCCTGCTCACTCAGCAACAAGTCAAAGTCTTCGTATGAAGTTTTTCACTTTTATTCAGCACACATCAACAACTGCATACAATCGCTCAATCGCCTTTCCACTCTCAACTTTTTACTTTCCAACTCACTATCAACAACTCTTTCACAACACAGTGTGTCCATTATATATTTTTTTCTCTCAACTCGAGATGACCTCAGGACGTTCTAGAACGACGCGTTACAACCAATCAGAATGAACTTCGTCATCACTGTTTTACGTCATACAACCTTCCTTTCTCAAGTTTCTGTCAAAAGAATGTTCTCAAATATCCCGAAACTTCGATCGATAGTAAACAAGCAGATCTAGAGAATTCTCCAATAATATCGACTAACGAAGATTATCAACGTTATACAAAGCTTCTTCTAACAACAATGCAAACTCAAATCAAAGGTAAATGCACTCTATTATTGCATGCTTTGCAAAATAAAACGAACAGATCTATCGCGCGCGCTTCACACATAATATCGTGCGCATTTCACACGCACCATCATGCGCGTTTCAACGTAACAGTAAGTCTTTTCATTATTTTATTGGGTGGTGGAGGTGGGTGGGCCAAGCTTAAATACATCTTTATTAGTTTTATTAAAATCTTAACAGCTTCTTAAGGAACCGTCTCTCCGGACAGCTTTGCAAGAGATTGGGTCAAGGAGGTCTTTGGAGGTATCGACGTATTGATGTTTTACCTTGAAGATTGCTTGCTCTGTGTCCCCTGACAAGTGTTCGTTTGTTTTCTCTATCTTGATCTCTTTGTCTTCAGTGGTATAGCCTCTCTGTGTTCTTCACACGCAGATGTTTACGCATTGTGTCAAGCATTATTGTAATTTTCTTTTTTTTTTCTCTGTTTTTTCTTCTACTTCTGTGCTTAGTTTCTTCTTTTTCTCCTTGTTCTTGTTCTTGGTCTTGTTCGTGTTCATATCCCCGTTGGGGTGCCGGGGGTTTCAGTATAAATAGTATCCCCACTTTCTGGAAATTTAGTGCTTTAAATTCCCACTGTCGCTGTCTTTCTCATTTGCTCTTTCTCATTCCTGCTCTGTTCTATCAATCTGCTATACTATCGTCTTCTTCGCTAGACCAGTCTCCTACCTTTTTTCTTGAAAACTCTTCCGGGACAAGACTCCTTGTTTGTGTATGAGGTCTGTTGGATCAGCTTGGGAATATTGGACGCTTTCTGCCAAGTGGTCACTAGGGCTTCCTATGATGTTATTATTTAGCAATGTAGGCATTTTATATGTAGATCTATGTGTTTTGTTGATAATTTATAATGATGTTTGTATTCTATTTTGTTTTTGTAAACGGGGGTTCGATAAGTTGGGGTAAAGCCTCAGCCGTCCCCTGCGTGGGATGTCTTTATTGTAAAATGACTGGCTGGTGGAGAGCAATCAGTTTTCCCACTAGGGTTGTTTCGGCAGATCTTTTATGCGGATTGGGGGTTGTCCGGTCCTGATTTGGCTCGGAAGAGTCCGCTGGACCTAAAACAACAATTATGTAATGTTTTATGTAATGTTCGTGTTCATCATCCTCATAATCATCATCATCATCATCATCATCATCATCATCATCATCATCATCATCATCATCTTCTTCTTCTTCTTCTTCTTCTTCTTCTTCTTCTTCTTCTGCCTCTTCATCTTCTTCTTTTATACTTCGGTGTCTTTTCTTCTTCTTCTTCCACCAATTTTGTTTTCTAACTTGCATTTTCTTCTTCTTTTCTGTTCTCTTCCATCGTTTTTCTCCACTTTCTTTCTTTCTCACTCCCATTCACGTTCCCGCTCTTCTTTATTTATATTTTTTCTCAATTCTTCGCATCTTCTTTCTATCTCAAATTTAATTCTCTTTTTCCTCCTTCTTCTTCGTCTTGAGCCCCTCATTCGCTTTATGCAGGTCTTGTTCTTTTCCTCCCCCTCCTCCTCTTCTTTCTTTCTTCATCTTCTTCATTTAAACAAAATCATTTCTTCGAATCTTCTTTTTATCTTTCCTTCTCTTTATGCTCCTTCTTCATCTTCATCCTCTCATTCCCGTGACATAGTTCTTGTTCTCCTTCTCCTCAATTCAAACTAAAACTTGTCCTCACAACAATATGTTGGAGTGTTTAGCAGTGTGATAGTGTGGCGTGTGTGAAAATTCTGCCGCGCGCACTGAGACAGTCTTCCAGAATTTCGCTCGCAGGTTCTGAGGAAGTGCCGCAGAGTGCAGCCGGATGGTCCGTTACAAAGCCTCAGAAAATGTTAGTAGTTTTCAGAGGTTTCAGCGTTGCGGGATATAGAGCATGTAATGTGGTATCTTAAACTCAACAAACGTCTTAACGAATAATCCTGTCTACACGAGCCGATAATCTAGAGAAGGAACTGGAAAAGAAGTCCCTTGGAACACCGGAATGTTAAGAAATATATTTGAAAATCTTCCGAACTGTTGAAGAGTGCGTATTTCTTGTAATAGAGGTTTCCAGTTTTAGAAGGAGCGTTCTATAGTTAATCTTTAAACGTCAAACAATGATTTTAGAAAAAAAAAGTTCTTTGAGGAAATACATTGTAGAGTATGTTTTAGAAGAAATATATAGCAGATTCTGTGGAAGTATTGAGTATTGTGCACTTCTTATACAATTAGCAATACAATTTCAGTTTTACAGGAATACAGGAAGATCTTTTGTGTGTATGTCACAGTACAATTTGGCTGTCCTAAAGACGTTTACCACAGATTCAGATGATCAAGCACTGCCGGGTTTGGCAAGGGGTCTCTTAAATATAATATAGGCATATTCAGTGTTTTTCAGAAGGTATAGAGCTCAATGTTCTTGCAGTTCCAAAGTTTCAGAATGCACACTCCTGAGCTCGCTTATCGGGCATGATCCTTCTTACGTCGCCGGGGAATGAACTTAAATGTAAGAGTGCAAGCTTAACTCAAATAGGCGCTCTTACAATTTTTCTCGCAGTGCTAAATTATAAAAAAAAAACGTGGCGGTGTTCGGCGGGGGTAATTCAGTGTAATTAAAATGTGTTCGTAGTTTGAGGGAAGATGTTTCTGAGTGTTTATTTGCGTTTATATAGTGCACTCTCTGAAGGCTTTGCTCGCAGATTCAGAAGTATCGTTCCAGAATTTAGGACTAGGGATCTCAATATTAAATACTATGTAAGAAGAAGTAGCAGCATTGGGCTGCTTGAGTTTAATTGTTCGGCAAGCGCCTTGCGCAGCTTCTGAGCTGGAAAGCGCTAGATTAGAACGATTAAATAAACTCAAATAAAATTTTAAAAAGCGACACATAGTTACATACATAAACGTTAAGTCATTGATTTGCATGTGTTATGCAGGCCTAGATGCTGAACTGAGTGTCAGAGATCAATTAGTCTACTGAGTGTATAAGCTCTGATACCATTGACTGAGCTAGAACCTAGAATTTCTAGCTAGAACCTCGACGAAATAAACGCGGCAATGTATGCAGGCACAAGGAGGCGGCTTCGATCTCTAGTTAGAGTGTCGCGTTGGTGTTTAGACACATTGTGACTGTTGCAACGCCTGTAATGATGTTTGCCTGCTAACCTCTCCGCTGTTTTATTAAGGATATAATTATGCTTAAACGATGCATGCAGGGCAACTTTGAACTCTTTGGGTGAGGCCGACTTAATAACACAGTCTCTCTATCATTGGTGCTATTGATTAGTGCGAATTGAGCATCGGAAATCTTTTTGATTCTTTCGATTACGATAGGTAAGATAGATGTCCAACAAAGTTTGAAAGTATTTCAAGTGTAAAGACCAGTTGCTCTTAAGCTTCTCCTGAAACATTAACAACCTAACCCTTGGGAAAGAGAAAGAACTGAAACGTTGGACATGCGCGAGAGCTGAGGACTTGAACATACGAAACGAGAAAAGAACTGAACTTAAATTCTCTGGAACAAATCTTGCCAACCTTTGAAAGATAGGATCTTTAAAAATTAATGACTTATTTTTTGTGTGGATGCATTCCGATTTCTTTGCAATAGCAAACACACACGTAAACTTTTATGGACGAGGATGAATCTTTATACATGTGCAAAGAGGAAAGCACTGTAATTCTTCATCCTACATGTAGCTTAAGAAGGTACCTTATCGAAGGATCACACCACATAAAGGCTTACGCAATACTGCATCGTAATTCAAAACTTGGTGAAACTAAAAGTGGAGGGTTTTCATCGAAGGCATTATCAGGCAACACCGTAGGTCCAGAGTTTTCATCCGAGCAAAAGCGCTAGTGCCAATATGACGTGCGTTCAAGCCATATTGAAGAGCAGCAGCAATGTGCTTTCTACAAGACTTTTCCGTGATGGAACCGTTAGCCATTGTGTATCCATGGCAACAGTGGCGGTGTCGTGTGTTTGTCTGGTAAATACGAACTTTTTCCCCTTGTATAGTATTAGATTAAGATGACTGAATGTGGAACTGTTACTGTTTTGTGTTGGCTGTGACCTTTTTTTTCTCCCCCATCTGATTGTGTGTGAATGTGACTCTCTTGATCAACTATAAAACTGATCGTTCATTATCGTTTTCACTCTGGTTCTGTATTACTATATTTGTTATTGCTGTTGTTATCAGCTGTTAGTATATTTGGACCCTTATATTCACAACATACACGTCAACAGAAGAAGAAGATGTGTCAATAGCGCAAGAATAGGCATGTTCTATATAGATTATAAATGAATGAAACAAAAGCATTTACGCGCATAAACATTTCTACACAAGAATCACGATCACTGCGCTGATTACAGATAAGGGCGTAAAGTAACTAACTGTTGACGTCAAACTGAAATGAGGAAAAATAGCCAGGAAACTACAATACCGAATGAAGCGGCTCCTATGTTAAAAAAAACATGTTCACAATTTTCTCCCAAACCCCCAGACTTTTTGGCATGCCTCATATAAAGTCTCTTCGCAATATTTAAATTGAGTGTTAAGTGAAACTAGTAGAAATGGCTGTTATCTAGCACTGTTGCAACAAAATAATTTTTTATAAGTCCAGAGTGGTAAACTATCATATACACTATGTTTGTATGTATTTTTATTATATTTTACCTGTCTAAAAAGGGCATTGACATACGTGTGATAGAACCAGAGTGCGTGGATAGGTGTTTGAAGGAAAAGATGAAGTGTAAGAGTACGCAAGTGATTAGATTTATAGAATGTATATAAATTTAGTACTGATTTTGTAGCTCTGTTAAATGTTATAACATGACTGTTTTTAATTATATGTTTTATATGCCTGACATACATTGCTGTGAAGTTCCTTATGGGATAATAAAGATTTGTTGTATTGTATTGTATTGTATTGTTATTATTGTTAGTAGTAGTAGTAGTAGTAGAATATAAGCAGTAGTAGTAGTAGTACTACTACTACTACTACTACTACTACTACTACTACTACTACTACTACTACTACTACTACTATTATTATTATTATTATTATTATTATTATTATTATTATTATTATTATTATTATTTCTTATCACTTATTCCTTAATCTAGACATAGCTTTAGGCGCTTATATGAATACAGAAAAACATTATTCATAAAACACAACAAAGAGATTTGAAAACCCTGAAATGACAACGTAGCAATATAGAAAAAGTTTACTTTTTGAGATTTTGGAAGGAAGATAATAATGTTGCCATGTCATTTATAAATTAGAGTTGAGTTTTGTTAAAGAAAAGAGCATCGCAATAATTAAATTAAACATAGAGGAGAATATTCTGGATAAAAGTAAATGAGGTAAAACGCTTTAAGAAACAAATGTGTTCTAGATTTGGAATCAAAGGCAGACTGTAACGCCAATAAAGCTGTTCATTGTGTGATTAACTAAAAGGAATGTACGCATCTTCCATGAAATTTAAGATAAGGTTTATAAAGACTAACACCATCATTATTAAGTGGAAATAATAGAAAACTTCGAAATTGATTAAAGCGATAGAGCTGTAAGAAATAAAAATGAATTTTCAGGATTTTAAATCAAAGGCTGACATTTTGCTGTGCTCCGCTTTACAGAGTTATTATTTTAAAAACAAATCATAGAATGAAATTGAAAGGAAAGAACACAAAACAATGAAAACAGAGAAAAAGAACAAGCTGTTAGCTATCTTAGAAAAATCTATTTTCGAGATTCTCAATCATAGAAAGACGTTTTTACACGGGTCCTTAGTAGAAGGCCAAAATGTATAAGATTAATTGAAAAGATTGGAAATATTTTAAATCATGAGACAACGACATAAGAAAACAGCAATTTCGAGCATTGAAATCAACGCAGATTTGCCCTCACTTACCCTTAAATTTCAGTCAAGATTGACAAACATTTGAAAGTTAAGTACAGCGAAAATAACAGAAGTATGTGTTACTAATTTATTGTCTATTATTCACCTATATGCTTTAGACATAAAAAAATAAGAAAATAAACATATTATTAAACAATTTAAATAAATATTTAAAAAATCAACTCATTAACTAGAATAACTTGAAATCTCACTCTCTCTCCCTCCCTCTCTCTCTCTCTCTCTCTCTCTCTTTCCCTCCCATGCCCCTATGATTATACACATGGACTTTTCAAACAATAGTAAAGAAAAAAATTACATAAATCTTCCAAAAGATGAATTAATTTTAAAATGTGCAAGCTTTAAGCAAACAGAAAAAGTTATGTCACTTAGTATCTTAATAGTTTTCATTTCCATTGGTATTTAAAAGTCACAATCGTTGCATTTAAACAAAATATGAACGTCAAAAAGCACAAGTACATGAGTAGAAAATAATTTTTTTTAGAAAACTTAGTTTCATTAAGGAAAATTCAATATGCTAATTTCACAACAAGTGTTGAAAAACCAACATGTAACAAACATTGAGGTGAGTAATTATATTTTCTTTAAAAGGCTTTTTTTTCTATTATTTTGATTTGCTTCTTTAGTAGATACGGATATGCGAACAATAACAATTCAAGTTCAAAGTACCTTTCTTTGCCTCTCTCTATAAGTTACAGACTATACCTGCACATACAGCAAGCAGCACTGTGTGTCTCCTGTATAAAGCAGAAACTTAGCTCCTTGAGCGGCTTAAGTTAGATCCACCCTTGAGCGGCTCTCTTGATTAAGAGCGATACTTTAATAAAAACTCCCACTGCAGAAGCGACAGCAACTTAAGACAGCCGTCTTTCCGAGATTGAAATCAATGCTAGAATGTTTGGTATGCATTTTGCATGTAAAACGTATTCCTAATTTTGACATTAAAATAAAGCGAAAGTAGTAGAAAACGTACCGTTTTTGTTAATGGGCAGCGATAGTGCTGATATTAATATGAATTTCTCAGCTTCCGAATAAATGCGCGCACTAGCAGAAATGTTCGCCAAGTTTAATTAACGATAAGGTTTAGTAAACAAAATAGCTGACATACAACTGAAATCAAATGAAGAACAAAGCATCAACGCAGAATATATAAGAAAGAAAGGAGTAATTTCCAGATTTGTAAAGCACGAATGTAAGAAATTTCGGATTTTTTCATTAATCTGTTTCGTGCCTTAATGCATTCCTGTAGAGCGCCTCTCTTTTTATTTCAGGACATCAAACATCACCGTGCACCTTTGAAATCACTACCACAAGATACCCGAAAAGTTCAAGCGCGTAATAGCATCCTGTATTATTAAATCTTTGTTGCAGGAAGACGTAAGCGTTAAGCTGTTTGGCTAAGCTCACAATAATTATGTATTAAGCTGTTTGTACTACGAAGAATTGTTCCTGATAGCGAGCAGTTAAGAGCAATGTGTTTTACTAACCATAACAATAACATCAACAACGATAAACTGCACTGATATCAAGTGAAAATAACAGAAAGAAAGAAAACACAGAGAAGCAGCAATGATACGAGTATTAAAGCTGCAATTTCGAGATTTGGAATCGATGCACCGAATGACAGAAGTTCGTCAAGCTCCATTATGGACAAGATTTATAACAAAAATTAATTGGCATAAAATTGAGTAAAAATAAAAATTTAAAAATATCGAGACATAGCAATGCATGCGTTATAAGAAAGTTGCAATTTTGAGATTTCGAATCAATGTAGCGAAAAGCAGAAATTGCCGCATGTTTTATTAAGAATAAAGTTTTATAGGCAAAATTACAAAAACCACAGTAATTTTGATCTCTCTCTCTCTCTCTCTCTCTCTCTCTCTCTCTCTCTCTCTCTCTCTCTCTCTCTCTGTATGTATGTATGTATGTATGTATGTATGTATGTATGTATATATGTCTATATATGAGACGACGACGACGACGATGATGATGACGATGATGATGATATATACCAACATTTCAAGTAAAAGAATGTAAGTATTAACGCTGATTCGTTCGAAAGTGATAGAACAATAATGAAAAGTTAACCCCAGAAAGCGAAGCATGGGGAAAGTTAAAACAAGTGCTAGGCATGACATTGAAATGGAGAGAAAATAACAGAAAACGTTGAAGCACAATGAAGCGACAGCAGTCGAAGTGTAAAAAGCTGCATTGTTCACATTGAAATCAATAAGAGAAGCTTTGTCTTGATCCATTAAACTGCACTGAGATGCGTTTCGGAAAGGAAAAAAAATAAACATGTTAAGGCGCGAACATTTCTCCTTTACTTGTGTTGCCGTCCCTCTGGATTACCTTTGTCACACAAGCTAAGTGCTGTTCTCAGAACTCTTCGGCTTCCTATAGAATATCTGTTCTTAAAGCGATTTTTTTCGGCTTTCTATGGAATATCTGTTCTTAAAACTATTTTGTAGCTTCATAATGAATAGCTGTTGTCGAAGTTTTTCTACTTTCAATAAAATGTCTGTTGTTGTTGTTGTTGTGTTGTTTTTATTAATTCCTATGGAATATGTGTTGTCAAGGCTTTTTTCTGCTTTCTTGTCAAATATCTGTTGTTGTGATTTTTTTCTACTTCATGTGGAATATCTGTTGTTAAGTGTTTTCAGTTTCATGTGGACTATCTGTTGTTAAGTGCGTATGTGCTTAAAAATATATAACGCTTTATGTGGAATATCTGTTATTAAGTGGTTTGTCCCTTTCTTTCTGTGGAAATCTTCTTCTACTTCATGTGGAATATCTGTTGTTAACTGTTTTTCTGCTTTCTGGGAGATATCTGTTGTGACATTTTTTTCTGCTTCGTGTGGAATATCTGTGTTGAGTGTTTTTTGTTTCTGGTTCGTGTGGAATATTTGTGTTAAGTGTTTTTTTGTTTCTGCTTCATGCGGAATATCTGTTGTTAAGGCTTTTTTCAGCTTCAGGTGGAAAATCTGTTCTCGGAGTTTTTCATACTTTCCATGCAATATTTGAAAAGAAACCGCACTTCTTTGCATGTGCAATATCTAGTGCACTCCTGTCCTCCAGTGGCAAAGATCCATTAGTCCACACTCTACAATTTGAATAATTCATGTTGTGCGCGCGGGATAGGGGAAGTGAGCATTATGATTATGTGTGAATGTGGAGTGGAATCGAGAGGAAAAGTGTGCGTGCGTGCGTAGTCTGTATTTGTGTTATTGAGGGAGTGAGTATATATGTGTGTGCGTGTTGTGTGAGTGTGCATTTGTGCGCGCGCGCGCGTGTGTGTATGTTTGGGTGTGTTAGTGAGAGAGAAAGAGAGAGAGATTGTATGGTTGTATGTGTATGTTTAAATGCATGTGCGTGTTGTGTGTGTGTGTTTGTGTGTGTGCCTGTTGTGTTAGTGTATAAGAGAGAGAGAGAGAGAGAGAGAGAGAGAGAGAGAGAGAGTATGTGTGTATTTTTATATGTGTTTGCGTATTGTGCGTGTTATGTGAGTATGTAACCGCGCGCGCGCTTTTTGCGTGTTTTTGTGTGTATGTGTTTGTGTGTGTGAGAGAGAGAGAGAGCGTGTCTGGTTTTGTCTTTCTCCAGTTGAAATATATTGCGTGCATGTCATTTACAAAATGGCAGTGTCGTTTTTGATTTGTTTGTTTTTCTTTTTTTTTTTTTTACTGGAAAACCAACCGTCCAGCATCTTTTGTTGCTTTGAATACCTTGCGTGCGTGTCATGCATTTATGAAAAGCGGAGGTTAAATGCTCTTTGTTCTTTTTAATTTTATTATATTCAACAACTAGTTGTTAGCCGTTAATTTTTTTAAAAAGTATAAATACATAAAATAAAGAGTTAAATATCTTCATTTTGTCGTGGTTTTTTTTTTTTGATTTCCATGAAAATATGTTACATGAGTAAACCAAAACAGAGTTGACTTTGGTGGATAAGATTACATAGTCATAATGTAGTATGATAAATATTTACTGCACAGCCAAACCGCCGACCATCTGTTATGTTGTTGCTGTTTTGAAGGCTTGCGTGCTCCTGTGTTTCATTTAATTTCCTTTTCTTGCATTAATCTGCTTAATATTTTAAATTACATTAAATGGTACATACGGAAAACTAAAGCAGTTGTTATCCTTTACCTAATGTTTCTTCTACTACTAGGCCTCTCAAGCTCTGTTGCCTTCTTAACGGGAATCGATGCAATAAAATGTTCAAGTGTTGAATTTATTTGAATTGAATTGAATTAAATATGACTGTATCTTAATTATCCAAAAATATTATTATTTCTGTTTAGCGCATATTTCAGCTGAAAGAACATTTTATTTTCTTTCCACAGCTATACCCTTTTGACCACATCAGTGACAGGGGTAATTTCAGATATACGGATGTTATGTTTAACTGTTGGCAGTATTTTTTGTTGGTTCATTGTGAACTTATACCATTGTCCCATACATGTTATAGCCTAATGGTACTGATGGAATGGTAGTGACGGTGTGGAAGCTAAGAGAAAATATTTGCTTATTTAAACTCTTCCTCTGCATTTTATTAATGCGCCTTTTCCCATTTTCCCAGTACTCCATACCACACACATTTTTACTCTAGTCAAGATGATGGTATAGGCTGCCAGTAAATTGAAAACATGTCGGTCCAAATGCCTAATGATTGTAGACTACATATATATGAAAACTAAGAGGGCGTGTGTTTGCTCACTTCATCTGTTTGCAACCGCATGGCTTCGAAATGACCCATTTGCTACCACAGCATACAGTTCTTAATGACGAGGATGGTGATGTGAAAACGGGAGCTGCAGGAGAAGTATACAATATTCGCTCACTTGAGCTGTTAGCAAAACTGCATAATTGCTCTTAACCAATTGTTCTGTAAGCAGCTCTTTGAGCTATGCAAGATCCATTTATTCCAATCATTTTTTATTGATGAGGATGGTGGTAGACTGAAAAGTAGGGAAAAACCCCCCACTTTTTTAATTATTGAAAACCTTTTAAGCCGTTCACTAATGAGACATTTTGTCATTGTTGTATATATAGTATCTTAATGGTACGGATTGTCAGTTAACTGAAACGTTGAAACTGTGTCCATTTGATTAAATATAATTATACAACAACGATGCTTGAGGTATTAAACTAGGCTCCTACATCAGGAGGCCGCGTAGCCGGACAAGGACGAAAGGGAAGGATGAAAATGGTGTTGGTTGGGTAAAATAAATAAAATAAACGATTTTTCACCAATACAATTTTGTAACAGAGCTTTTGGAAATTTGTGAAATAACCTATGTTTGTTAATCAGAGCTGTCACCAGCCATTTTGCGGCTTTAATAAAGCTTAAACGCTATTGTTCCATTCAGTTTGTAAATGTCGTAATTACGGTATATGGATCAAACTATAAAGGTCATTTGCTTTGTTGAAGTGTTGGTAGTTTACTGCCTGTTCAAACATGCTGACAGACCCTACAGGCACATTCATTGGCCATTGATCATTGTTTCGTACATTCTGATATAACGAGAATGATGATGAAGGCAGAAGAAGAGGAAGAGGGGAAGGCGGAAGAAGAAGAAGAAGAAGAAGGATGTTTACCAAATGTAGCAGTTGACGGTTGACAATTGTAGGCTTATTATCAAATTTATCAGTTGACAGGTGATATAATTGCACTAGCTATTGAACCTATTCAAACAAATTGGCAGCAATATTACATTCTGCTTCACGGTGCATTAGAAGTTGTTCCATACATTCGAATAAGAAGAAGAAGAAGAAGAAGAAGAAGAAGAAGAAGAAGAATGTTTAAAATTGACAATTTAGCAGTTGACAGTTAATAATTGCACTATCTATTGAACCTATTTAAGCAAGTTGTCAGCAACATTAAATTCTGCTTCACTGTGCATCAGAACATTGTGCCATAAATTCTGAGAAAAAGAAGAAGAAGAAAAAAGAAGAAGAAAAATGTTTACCAAATTTAACAGTTGACAGTTGATAATTGACAATTGATAATTGCACTATCTATTGAAAATATGAAAGGAAGAAGAAAAAGAAGAAAGAAAGAAAAAGAAATAAAGAAACAAACAAAACAAAGAAAGTAAAAGAAGAAAATAATGATGAAGAAGATGATAAGATAAGGAAAACAAAGCTGACAAGGAGACATAGGGGTCATGAATAATAAAGAGAAAAAAAGACAGAACTGAATTACTGAATGTCCCAGTATATATATGGCAACGTTGCTGCGAAAGAAACACAATCCCTTTAAAAAATATCAATTACAACGCAAAGGATAGCATACATCGAATTATTTAAGCAAAAAGAATTATATTTGTCTTATAACAATACAAAAATGTGACCGTGCGTTTGAGGAGAAAAAAAAGCAGGAGCATGAGAAGAAGAAGAAGAAGAAGAAGAAGAAGAAGAAGAAGAAGAAGAAGAAGAAGAAGAAGAAGAAGAAGATGATGATGATGATGATGATGATGATGATGATGATGATGATGATGATGATGATGATGATGATGATGATGGTGATGATGATGATGATGATGATGATGAAAAAGGAGGAGATGAATGGCAACAGGGTGGGCAGTGCGACGTTAAGATTTGCCATATTGCACGACTGAATGTTTTTGGCACATGACTTGTTGCACACCATTTACTTTCCTGTTTCTGCTTCACAGTTTTTCGATGAATTGTAGATATGCGTATTGGACCTTATGTTTAATTGGGTATGAAAATAGAAGTGAACGGGGTGTTTGCGAGAGCAGAGGAAGGGTTTGGTTTAAAAGTAGAAAGATATATATTAAGAGAGAGAGAGAGAGAGAGAGAGAGAGAGAGAGAGAGAGAGAGAGAGGGAGAGAGAGAGATAGTGTGTGTGGGAGGGGGGTGTGTGCGTGCGTGTGCGTGTGTGTGTGTGTGTTTGTTACGATTGAGACGCGTACGATAGTTCCGATCATGTTATTATGCAAAGCATGCAATGATAAGTGTATTTACCTTTGAATTTGATTTTGCTCAGTTGCTAGAAGAAACTTTGTATCGTGTTGATAATTTTCGGTCGGTCGATATTATTGAGAATTTTCTGGAATTACTTGTTTACTATATTGATTGAAGTTGCCGGATCTGTCTCTCTAAGCGATTCTTCTAAACCGAAGAATGTTCTATGACGTAATACAGTGCGTGGTTCCGGTGATGAGTTTAATTTTGCTTGGGTGTTATTGTGTCATTCTGGAATGTTCTAAACTTTACTGGATTGCTCAGAGACTATATAAGTAATGCACTGTCTGCTTATAGAGAAGTGATTTTTGAAGTGATTTTCGGAAAGCGATCTTGTATGCAGTTGTTGGTGTTTGCTGAATAAAGCTGGAAAACTTTATACGACGACGCCTGCCTTGTTGCTGAGTAAAAAGGCTGCGTGGATACACAAATTCGAATTACACATATCATGATTCAAGCATCGGGGCTGAATCGACAATTCATAAATAGGTGTATCAGAGAGAGAGAGAGAGAAAGAGAGAGAGAGAGAGAGAAAGAGAGAAAGAGAGAGAGAGAGAATAACGATGACGATAGTGACAAATGTAATGGTGGAGGTGATGATGACGATGATGATGATGATGGTGATGATGGTGGTGATGATGATGATGATGATGATGATGATGATGATGATGATGATGATGATGATGATGATGATGATGATGATGATATTTTTTTCAAATGACCTACTAAATTGAGCAATAGAGTTCACTGTCAACTTCTGCACTTTTTGAATCTAGTAATATGGAGTGCAATGTAGAACAGAGAAGAAGAAGAAATCCTCCCAATTCTCCGAGAAGATGTTGAGGCAGCAGTGCAATCGCTTAAGAAGGGGAAGTCAGCGGGAGTGCACCACAAACCGCAAAATTACTTCAAGCAGGAGGAGAAGCGATGATTGACGTCCTCACCATTATCTGTAACAAGATCTGACAGAGTGGGGAGTGGCCTACACCAAGAACCCGGTCGCTTGTCATCACTCTTCCCAAAAACCTTCAGGAGTGTGAAAATTACCCCACCATCAGCCTCATCAGCCATCCCAGCAAGGTCCTCCTGAAAATAAAATTCAACAGGTTGAAATCCCAAGCTGAACAAATCATAGCTGAAGAACACAAGAATATAAAGCATGGAGATGAGGTGCTACAGAAGCCGTCTGGGCATTTCCTATACGCAGCACATCACCAACGACGAAGTCCGATAGACCATCACACAAGCCATTGGACAACACTATGACATGCTCACAGTGGTGAAAAAACGGAAACTCCGATGATATGGCCAAAGACCATCCTGCAAGGCACAGTGTAAGGAGACAGAAGAAGAGGGAGATAAAAAAAATGGGTGGGAGGACAGCATTCGAGAATGGACTGGCTTGACACTGAACGAAGCCATGAGGGTTGCTGAGGACAGAGAAAGATGGAGTACGGTGGTTAAATGATCATCTGTGGTGCCCCAATGACTTTCGAGTTATGGGACAGGATAGGATAGGATAGGATAGGATAGGATAGGATAGGATAGGATAGGATAGGATAGGATAGGATAGGATAGGATAGAACAGAATGAGGTTGACTTATTAGCACTATGGAAGATACTTGATCGCATGAACAAATCGGACTAAAATGTCTTCAACCTTCTGACCCCAGAGAAAGCGTGTCTGCTAGAAGCAATGAAATCCGACTGGTCCGATTTAACCCCGTCGGTGTGACGTCATGAATAATTTACCGTTCGTAATGAAGTCGTTATGGCCAGAGCCACGTGATGGATTTGGCGGCAACATGCCAGATGCCAGGACCGTGTTTCCGAGTCACGTCTGTGTTCTGGAAATTGATACAAAAGAGGAAAGGACATGGAGAGATTGGGGTAAAAAGAATAAAAGGAATATTCAATATCAAGGAGACAGACTCATCACAATGCACAGGAACGGTCTAGGTCAGCACAAGGAAAACAAAGAATAAAAGAAATCTATGAAAAGAAAAATTATACAAATTGGGGGAAAATACATATAGATTAATATCTTCAAGAAGAAGAAGAAGAAGAAGAAGAAGAAGAAGAAGAAGAAGAAGAAGAAGAAGAAGAAGAAGAAGAAGAAGAAGAAGAACAACAACAACAACAACAACAACAACTACAACAACAACATCATCAACAATAAGGATGAGGAGGTAACAGAAGAAGAAGAAGAAGAAGAAGAAGAAGAAGGAGGAGGAGGAGGAGGATGAGGAGAAGAAGAAGAAGAAGAAGGAGAATGAGGAGGAGAACAACAACAACAAGGATAACAATAACAACAAGGATGAAGAGGTAACAGAAGGAGAAGAAGAAGAAGAAGAAGAAGAAGAACAACAACAACAACAACAACAACAACAACAACAACAACAACAACACAAACAACAACAACAAGGATAACAACAACAATAAAGATGAGGGAGCGACAGAAGAAGACGACGATAAACTGAATCCGTGTATTCTAAGTATAGTCTTCAAGACATGAGAAGTGTTGTTTCTTCACTGGGCTACGTCTGTGAGCTCCAGAGCTGGTCAATTATTGATAGTACCGCTAGCAATTAACTTTCCGATCCCGACCGTTCACCCTCTATTGACCCGCAAGCTTAGACGTCAGAAACAGAACATGTTACAGAGCTTACTAGGTACTTTCATTGCCCCTTTGAGCTGATAGTGTTGCTGAAGTTCTTAACACACAAAAAAGGCATGTTCTTCTTATACAGCGTGCTTTCTACCCGCAAAAAACTGCTCAAGGTAGTGCCCAATTAATCCAGCATATAGGTCTACATCATAGTTTGTTGAAGTTAAGATCAAGCCTACGTTGCACAAATAGCAACTCGATCAACTGTTCCTCCAGTGGATGAGAGGCTAAACCGAGGTTTACTGCACGCAGGCATTTCACTGCACGGATTTGAAAGATCTTGACGCATATATCCTATACGGGTGAGTGCCAGAAACATTAACAAATCCAGAAAAAAAACTAGGTCTCATTCTTCCTCGGTCGTTCAAGGTTTCTCAGTTATCCGGGGCCTTAGACGAAGCGCATCAAGCATCAAGTTGGCGCCTTGATCGGCTGGAAGCAGATCCTTTAAACGACCAGCGTTTTGAGCAGCTGTTGAGCTGGAAAATCGCTATACCAGAACAACATAAGAACAATAAATATTCAGAAATAGATTGTCAGCGTCACACAGTGAATGTATTGTACGAATCAACAAGCACATACTCACATACTTATTTCCATCCCATATTCTTCACCACCCACCCTCCCACCCTCCACATACACTTCTTCCCATCCCTTCACACGCATACCCTATGACTAACATGACGTCTTGGTGATTGCTTTACAGGAAAATATAATCTGCGAGGAATAGAATAGGAATGGAAGCTGAAGGTTTGCATTTACCATTCCAGGAAAATACTATCTGCGAAGAATAGAATAGGAATGAAAGCTGAAAGTTTGCATTTACTCTGGCTAGCAACACCACAAACAGATAATATGCTGCTTGGCCATGAACTTTACAACTACGAGTACAGCAAAACTGTGGTTATGGCAGAGTGAAGTAGAATGTGGTTCACATTTATTTATTTATTTATTTATTTATTTACTTATTTCGTTAAGTCATTTACACTGTATGTTTTTAAGTAATGTATGTAATTATGTATTTCGTCTATGAATTTATGTATTCATTTATTGCATTTATTAAATGGATTTTGACCATACTTGACACTTTGGAGTTGACCACTGATACTCTCTGTCCTATAGATGTTGCAAGTTTGCTGGCTACAAGGGAAAGAACTCTTGATTGTGCTGCCTGCAGTTAACTTTTCCGCCCCGACTGTTTGTCACGTATTGACTTAGCAGCTCAAGCATCCAATACAAACACAGAGTTCTTCCTGAGGGAAGTAAAAGATAGGAGCCGGAGGGTGCCGCTGGAGCATCGGCTCAGTGTTCTATACTGTCGAACTTTTCTACCACCAGTATTGTCTTTCGCGCTTCCGTTTAGCTATAGAACCGCAGTCTTCGTAGGATTGACATTGCTGCATGCTTGTATGTAGTTGAGACGAAATCAGGCAGAACAACTAGCAGAGTTCAGTGTTCCCAGACTCGAACGATTCTGCCTCTTTTGTCTTTTTATTTTGCGCTTTTGATAAGATATAAAATCATAATCTTGGTAGACTTTCAGCACACCTGACTGCTTGTATATGCCTACGTGTTCGCAGCTATACGCAGCATCTCGAGTCGTTGTCTTGTGACACGTGTGCGCCTTATAAATTTTGGTATTAAGAGGGAATTGCAGAGAACAAAACCCAACTGAAGAAGAACTGGTTGGCCACTAAACAGAGCAATAACTGCATTTTGTTTTCTGTTGGAGAGGATTGAAGTATTGCCTACGCAGAAAGCCAGTTTGGAGTCTAGCATAATGTAGATCTGTTATATGCGTATATAGAACTGGTAAATCTTAGGACTGGAAGGCCATAACTGACTTACAGCCATTGCATTGGCAGATTTTCAACTCACCAGAGCAACAGCTGCTTTAATTTTCTATGCTGGTATGGCCTGGTAATACAAGCACAGGGTTTATCTGGAAGGAAATGAATTTGGAGGGTTCTTACCCGAACTAGGAGACTGTAACTGTAATATATTGCCAACTTCTGGGATAGTTTGACAACCTAGTAGAGCAATATCTCTTTTAAAGTTGTATGTTGCAGTGGCTCGGGGACAAAATACAAGCCAAGAGTATTCCCTTTGGGAAAGATGAGATATAGGGTTGTGAAGTTTGGGTAGCTATTGCCAAGTTTTGCTGAACCTTATGCCAGTTTGGAAGACCGTAAACGACATATAGTCAATTTGTCTGATTTGTTGGCAACGGAATCCAGCACTGCAACACCGGCTTTAATTTTCTCAGTTGTAAGCGCAGGGTTAGAGTTCTTCATGAGGAAAGCTCCTGTACGTAGAAGTTTCTGTTTTACTGGCAATTTTTATTTTGCTGGCACCTAACCAAGACCGTAAATGACATATAGTCAATGTTTAGGTTAGTTGGCAACGGATAATAGCAATATCTTCCCTAAAATCGTCTCTTGACTACTAGTCAAAGGCATTACAAAACACACAGAAGCGCAAGCGACATTCATTGCTGCAATTGTTTGGTCATGAAAGAAATCAATAGCTGTTTTAATCTTCGCTGTCAGTTGGCTCAACGGTCCAATGGCGTCACGAGGCATGCAAAGATGCAGCGACAATGATTAGTTGGCAACGAAATACAGCAATAGAGGCTTGAATTTTGTTCTACTCAATGGGCCAATGGTGTCTCATAGTGCGCAAACTTGTAGCAAGTGTACGCCTATATCTTGGGCGCGGAGCATAAGCTCGCAAGCGTCCCACCGCCGTAGCTCAAGTGGTAGAGCGTTCGCCTGGCACACCGATGACCCAGGTTCGAATCCCGTGGTGGGCGATACAAAATTTGGCCATTTTCACTGTCCATTGTAGCATAATGATTGCTCTGGTGGTTCAGTGTTGATTCAGATCCCTACCCCTCTTTCCCTATCCCCGTCTGCCATATCGCCTATGGTGGGTGTCGAAGTTAAATCTCAATGTTCAGCTCGCAAGCTTCAGGGAGAGTATTCGTGCAAGCCGGATCTGGTAGGCAGTCAGTGCCTAAAGCAGCTCTTTAGGCTAACACGTGCTCTATAACTTCTTAGTTTGTGTATTTATTGTATCTTGATTTCGCTTTATTCACCATTAGAGCAATTTTCGAACATTCCAACTGGAATTCACTTCAATTCTGTGAGTGTTTCCAATTGGGATTTTTTTAATTTGTTTTTAAAAACTTTGCAAGCTCTTTTAGAAGAAGAAGAAGAAGAAGAAGAAGAAGAAGAAAAAGAAGTAGGAGGAGGAAGAGGAGGACAAAGAGAGAAGAAAACTAACTAATGCAATATATAATCTTGAAATCTTAGAATACACACGTAGCCCAGCCTTAATAGTCTCCATCCTTCACTTCAATAGGAACTGGCAATTTTACGATCACAATGAAACTTTCTCTACTTCAGGGACTTGTCTACTGTAGAGACTTTCTAAGTTTCTTTATGCAAGGCTACTTGCTTCTGTGTTACATTTACATAACGTTTTGCTTCCCTTTCTCATAACCTTTTTAATTTTTTCAACATGTCTCTCTACCTTTTATCTTGACAATAAGATCTGATTTGCACGCAGCTTTGAAATTCTATTACACACACGTATTCTCTCTCTCTCTCTCTCTCTCTCTCTCTCTCTCTCTCTCTCTCTCTTTCTCTCTCTCTCTCTCTCTCTCTCTCTCTCTCATTCTGTTAAGAATTTTTTTATTTATTTGGATATCAGATGCTTTAGAGACCGTCTTGTTAAACTTCGCATCGGTGTACTACCTATTAATGGGTCATCTTTTAAGATATCTATTTATACCAATGATAATACTTTGTGCATCATATGTAACGAAACTGAAGATGAAGCTCATTTTATTCATCACTGTCTTTTGTACAAAGATGAAGTACTTACTCGGCATTGGCGAACATTACACGGCGATATTACGTAATGGATCCACTGAGCAGATTTGCAAATTGGCTTTTTAGGTTTTCTACGCATTGCGTCAAAGGCAAACGCATATCGACCATATTTTGTAGAGCATTGTATGTAAACATTAAGTTACCGTAATTATGACACTCATTTTCAGGAGCAGGAGACACAGATGGGTGTCATCGTCGTCCTGACCTTGGACTTTTGATAATTGTTCTGTTTGCATTCGGTTTGCTTTTATTGCTTTCCATGTATTGTATTGTGACCATTTTCAACGCCAATGCCTTCAGAAATTAAAGTTTTGTTCGTTCGTTCTCTCTCGCACTCTCTCCACCCTCTTTTCATATTGATGCCACTTTTTCTTTTTCTTTCAAATGCCCTTACGCTGATTTATACATATGAAATACCCTTCCCTGGCATTTTATTTTCCACAAATCTTTCAAATTCTTTTAGATTGGCGATCTTAAGGTGATTTGAACAGGGTTTTCAGACGCTGCTACGCTGATTTATGAATATAGAATGTCCTTTTTTCCTGGTTAGCTTATTGTTCGCCTTAATATAATATTAGTGAGCTCCTTTTCATTCCCTCCTATGCTTCTAATCAACTTAGTCTTCCGCTTTTTGAAAAAAAGGAGCCTGCATGCAAATTTGTTCAACATTTCCTTTTTCTCTCTTTCAGTTTCCTCCAAAGATTCCGTGCAAATCAGTTTTTTTAAAATCTATTTTAAATCAATTATTTCAACTTTTATTTTTACTACAGAATTTCTCAATGTTGAAAGCAGCATGAAATCATTTTAGTAAAGCATGCTGGTTTTACGTAACCGCCTTTATACTGCTTTCAGAACAAATCGTATGGTATTATATTAAAATGTTATCCTATCCTATCCCGTAACTCGAAGGTCGTTGGGGCACCACAGGTGATGGTTTAACCAGCGTACTCCATCTTTCTCTGTCCTCAGCAACCCTCATGGATTCGCTCACTGAGCCTCAGTGTCAAGCCAGTCCATTCTGGAATGTTGTCCTCCCACCTAATTTTATGTCTCCCTCTTCTTCTGCCTTCTTGCGCTGTGCCTTGCAGGATGGTCTTTGCAAGGCCTGATGCTCTTGTTACGTTCAATTTATGTAAAACCTCAATGACGTGATTCTAAGTACAGCACACTCCGTTCTAATAGTTAGCATATATGATATATTATTGAAGAAATAATTATATGACAAAGAAAAACAATCTCCGTTCAAATTATTTACAATCCTACTCAAGTTTTTTTTATTTGCTTTTAGTTTGAATACCTTAAAAGCTTATGGAAAACATATATTTTTAAATCTCTTGGAGAAAAAGTTAAGCCCGCATGTCACTGTGGAAAAAGACAATTTTTGCCGAAAATTTGTTTAATGTTTTTGAAAATAAATATTTAATTGCACAGCAATTTTGTAACTTTTTATTTGATTCGATAATCGCCAAGCAATTCCAGAGCAATTTGAAAAATGTCAGATTTTTGGAGGTGATTCACTCAAATTGTGATCTTAGGGATTGCTGTTGGCATTGTCAAATTATTTCTTTTAATATGATTTATGAACTAGATTTTTAAAAATGTTATCAGAATTAACATAACCTTCATTAAAAAAAAAAGTTTAAATCCGTTGTTAGTTTTCAGGAGAAGGGTTAAGTAATATTTTTGACCAAAAAGAACTTGCTTTAGAAAGATATAGAAACGACGCATTATACAGTTTGTAAATGTGCTACTATAGATTCTAGAACCCCTTCTCTCTCTCTCTCTCTCTCTCTCTCTCTCTCTCTCTCTCTCTCTCTCTTTCTCTCTCGGGTCTCTCTCTCTCTCGGGTCTCTCTCTCTCTCTCTCTCTCTCTCTCTCTCTCTCTCTCTCTCTCTCTCTCTCTCTCTCTCTCTCTCTCTCTCCCGTTCTTTCTACCCTCTTTTCACTTTTCATACTGATGCCACCTTTTCTTTCAAACGTTTTAGAGAGAAGAAGCCTTGTTTGTGCGAACGTGTTTGTTCGTTGTTCGTTCGTGTGTTTCTCAGTGTCCTTGTGTAGGGGTGTGTGTGTGTTTGTGTGAATGGGGTGTACAAAAAGGCTTGTGATATCGTTATTGTTCGCTCTCACGATAGCAAAGTTGAGAACGCCTTAAAGCTCGTCACGTATGGGCACACAACGGCTTCGTCAGAAAATTAAGAGGAGGAAGAGAAGGACGTGGTGGTTGGGAAGGAGGAGATGACGGAAGAAGAAGATTTAGTGGAGGAGGGGTGAGACGAAGAAGAAGAAGAAGAAGAAGAAGAAGAAATTATGCTGTCGAGAACAGTCCATACTCATTTGAGCTCAATGAGCATGAACTGTTTTTTGCGGAGACCTGCGCTATACAAGACTGCAATCATAATCATCGTCATGAGGGAGGCCTGCTGGCTCAGTGGATAGGAGCTGGCTTCTTATGCCGAGGGTCTCGGGTTCGACACCACCCGCAGGAGACGAACAAATGTGACTTAGGTGCGAGACTTTTCAGGTCACCGAGGGTTTTCTCCGGGTACTCCGGTTTCCTTCCTACCTTTCAAAAATAGTATTAGATGCAAACTCAATCTCCTTTTCGGTTTCTAATGGCCACTTGCCTTTACACATGTTTGAAATATGAACGTGTATTAGTCCTATAGGGAGGAGTGTCTGTAACATGTGAGAGTGTATGTTGATTACAGATCGCCGCGTTTTGAGTCTGATTTAGGAGTAAGGCGCGTATAGCATCTATTATTATTATTATTATTATTATTATTATTATTATTATTATTATTATTATTATTATTATTATCATCATCATCATCATCATCATCATCGTCATCGTCATCGTCATCATCATCATCATCATCATCATCATCATCAAACTGCGATTTTCATAGAACGATTCTCAGCAGCTCTCACCAAACCCACCTCTGTTCTGAGAAAGAAAAAAAAAGAAGTGAAATGTCAACAGGGGAATGCGCAGCACGAGGGAGAGACGCGCACGACGACCGGAAGTAGAAAAAGAAAAATAACTCTGGTTGGATTTCGGATCCGGAAACGCGCCTATGTTATTTTTATGGGGAAATTCTTTGTAGCAAAACGTGGAAGCAATGAAACGTTGCTGTCTTGCTTGTATGAAACTGAATACGAAAATTGCACAATGGACCCGATAGGATCGATTTAAAAGCATTTTCCAATCGATTTGTGGGGTTCCGTGCAAGAAAATGGTGTAAAAACTACATTAGAAATGTATTTATTTGCCCGATAGGAGATGTTGCATCTTATTTGTGGTCTTGTTGTTCTTCATCTTTTAGAAGATAGAATCCGATTAGCTCTCTTTGTCTCTCTCTGTCTCTCTGTCTGTCTCTTTCTCTGTCTGTCTGTAATTCTCTCTCTCTCTCTCTCTCTCTCTCTCTCTCTCTCAAACATTTTCAATATTACCGATCATAGCACATTAAAAAGATTTTACGTTGCTGTGTAGACCTAATACACATGTATACAAAGAGTAGAAACAGGGAGAGAGAAACAGACAGACAGACAAACAGACAGACAGAGACAGCCAGCCAGACAGAGACAGAAGCAGACATACAAAGAGACAGACATACAAAGAGACAGACAACAGACAAAGAGACAGAGACATAGTATAAAATACAAGTGCTTTTTTATTTTTTTATTTTTTTTAAGAGGGGGAGGGGGGTTCGGTGGGAGAGGTAAAAATAATGCCAGTGTTTTAAAGGGCGCAAGTGGAGAGGTGAATATTGGGATTGCGGGATAAGGTTGGGGGAGGGGGAGGGGGCAAAACTGAAGAGTGTGATTTGAAAGGAGAATACCACAGGGCTAGAAAGGCCTAGGTTTGTAGAGAGTACCATGAAGACAGTTTCCAGACTAAAAGGGCGTTTGAAGTTTCCAGCTGGGTCCTAAGTATAGGCAATGGTGTCAATCTTTTCCCAATACCCAAGAGAGAGGTCTAAAAAACGCTTTTTTCTCCTTAAAGTTCTTCGCGACCTTCTTTCCTTCAAACTATTCCTATTTGCCTCAATCCCACTTTCACCATTGAAACACTTTAAATTTCGTGTACATGACCCATTTAAGACCAAAGCTGTATGGATTTTCTTTAATCTAACCAAACTTGATTGGACACTTAGCCCAAAGCTGTGTGGATTTTCTTTAATCAAACCAAATCTGATTCGACACTTATATTTGCAGCATTTAATTTCAGCAAACTTTACTATTAGACAATTCACAAAATATTAAATTTTCACCATTGAAACATTTTAAATTTCGTGTACATTACCTATTTAAGTCCAAACTGTATGGAATTTCTTTAATCAAACCAAACCTGATTCGACACTTACAATTTCAGCATTTAATTTCAGCAAACTTTAGTATTAGACAATTTACAAACCTCCAATTTTCACCACTGAAACACTTTAAATTTCATGTACATGACCCATTTAAGGTCAAAGCTGTATGGATTTTCTTTAATTTAATCAAACATGTTTGGACACTTATGATTTCAGAACTTAAGTTTAGCAAATTTCGATCCTCAAACTTTATTGTTAGACATTCACAAGCCTCCAATTTTTACTACTGAAATACTTTACATATTCGTGGTGGCCTCGTGGCGCAGTGGATTAGTCGCCGGTTTCCTATGCCGAAGGTCGCGTGTTCGTTTCCCGCAAGGTGCGAACGTATGTGACTTAAGTACGAGACTATTGAGGTCACCGGAGGGTTTTCTCCGGGCACTCCGGTTTCCTCCCTCCCTTCAATAATGGTACTGGACGCAGTCAATAAAAAATATTTCGAAATAAAAATTCGATTTTCTTTCCGTCTTCCAATAGCGATCTCCCTGCCTTTACACCACCTGTTTGAGTGATGAATGTGTATTTGTTGTGTGTGTGTGAGGGTGGATGAGACAGGTGAGCGTGTATGTTGGTACAGATCGCCGCGCTTTAAGCCTGCTTGAATTTGGGAAAGGCACGTATATAGCATCAATTATTTATTATTATTATTATTATTATTATTATTATTATTATTATTATTATTATTATTATTATTATTATTATTATTATTATTATTATTATTATTATTATATCAGTCCACAGGCAGCATGAATGTTTTTTTTTTAAGTTAGCTAAACATGTTTTGACACTTATTATGTTAGTATTTAACTTTAATTTAATTTAAATTTCTTTGACCTAACTAAACAGGTCTTAACACGTCTGATCTCAGTATTTAAATGTCAGTATCTTCAGGGTGGGGTGGGGTGTGAAGATGGGAAATATCCCTCTACTGAATGCGTTGACATACTTTTCGTGGAAAAGTATTGAATTGTTTATACCCGCTTAAAATAAATAACTACACATCTTGTAAACAAGCATTTCATGATTAAATCCACTGGGATAATTCTGGAGTTATTCATCACATTCTAATTATATATCCAGAGGGCTACCCTTTCATAAAGTCAAGGTTTGTACAAACAATGTTTTTATGTACCCGATTTGTGCAACCACCAATTAAAACAAACTGTCGACGCTGTGTTAACAGAGACAGTATGTCTATATTATACAGAATTTAGTGTTAATAGACTACTACTCTTCTTGGAGAAAATCGATTGTTGGAAATTTCGGTTCTTAGCGTAATAGCTGTACTGCCACAGGATACTTCAATCGTGGTTCGATTTTATATAATCCGCAAATTTCCCTCTAACCCACTTGCATCAAGCAATCTATTTCGTACCTAGCTAGCTATATCGCATCCTTTGGGAGGCTTCGAGAAAGGGTTAAAACCCACTTGTTTCTTGCATAAGTTGTTTTTCTTCTGATGGTGGATACACTAGACTATTTGTGCGCATTGAACATGACTTTGTGACATGGTATTTCTGCGCCCTAAAAGTCATCATCATCATCATCCCTTCGTTGTAAAGTTTTTTTTGTGTAGTAATAGCTAACTCAACAGTAGTGTAAACCACAAAAAGTAAGTAGTCTGGCCGATAGAAAGGGAATCGGAGTTCATGAAGGCATCTTAGACACTCTTTTTCAACTTTAACAGTGTTACACTCGATGTTGGTTTTGTTTTTATCAGTAGTTTATTCAGCCCCAATGCTGAAATCCTGATATGTGTAACTCGGATTCGTTTATCCACGCAACCCGTTCATTCAGCAACAAGGCAGGAGTCGTTGTATGAAGTTTTCCAATTTTATTCAGCGTACATCAAAACTGCATACAATCGCTCAATCGCTTTTCACTTTTTTCACTCTACTCTCAACGTTTCACAGTGCATCAATTATATAGTGTGTTTTTTTTTCTAGACTCCAGATAACGTCAGAATCTTCCAGCGTGACACATTACAACCAATCGGAATAAACTTCGTCATCACTGTCTTACGTCATACAACATTCTTCATTATAAAAGAAGCACTCAGCTTATAGTGGATCTATCTAGATTCTTCGATGATAGTAAACAAGCAACTCTAGAGAATTCTCCAATAATATCGACCAACGAAAATTATAAACGTTATACAAAGCTTCTTCTAACAACAATGCAAAATCAAATCAAAGGCAAATACACTCTGTTATTGAATGCTTTATTCAGCGTACATCAACAACTGCATACAATCGCTCAATCGCTTTTCAATTTTTTCACTCTATTCTCAACGTTTCACAGAGCATCGGCTGACAAGTGTTAAACAGCCCAAAGTCTCCACGATCCAAAGCAAGTCTGGCATATGCCTTACAGAAGAACAAGAAGTCTTAGACAGATGGACAGAGTACTGCTCTGATCTTTACAACCATACACCAAATGGAGACCCATCAGTTCAAGCAAGTCCAGAGAACAGAGAAGAAGAAGAAATCCTCCCAATTCTCCGGGAAGAAGTTGAGGCAGCAGTGCAATCGCTGAAGAAAGGGAAGTCAGCGGGAGTGGACAACATACCCGCGGAACTGCCACAAGCAGGAGGAGAAGCGATGATTGATGCCCTCACCATTATCTGTAACAAGATCTGGCAGAGTGGGGAGTGTCCTACACCATGGACCAAGTCGCTTGTTATCACTCTTCCCAAAAAAGGTAACCCTCAGGAGTGTGAAAATTACCGCACCATCAGCCTCATCTGCCATCTCAGCAAGGTCCTCCTGAAAATAATACTCAACAGGTTAAAACCCCAAGCTGAACAAATCATAGCTGAAGAACAAGCAGGATTCAGGGCAGGGCGAAGTACCACTGAACAGATTTTCAACCTCAGAATAATCTGTGAGAAATACCTACAGCACCAACAACATCTATATCATGTGTTCATAGACTTCAAGAAGACGTTTGACCCAGTTTGGCATGCAGCTCTATGGGCAACAATGAAAGTGTACAACATCAGCCCTAAAATTATTGAAGTCATCAAAAGCCTGTATGACAAGGCTACCCGTGCAGTCCTCCATAACAGCGTCATCGGGACCTGGTTCAGAACAACAATCGGTGTGCGTCAAGGATGCCTACTCTCTCCAACACTCTTCAACATCTTCCTAGAGCGCATCATGTCAGATGCCCTTGCAAATCACGAAGGCACAGTCAGCATAGGGGATAGGGGGTAGAGCAATCTCCAATCATCGTTTTGCGGATGACATCGAGGAATTGGCTGGAGAGGAACAAGAACTTGAACAGCTGGTACAGAGGCTTGACACCACCTCCAGAGCTTATGGAATGGAAATAAGTGCAGAGAAGACCAAAATGATGACCAACAACACCAATGGCATCAACACGGACATCAAAGTCCAAGGCCAATCCCTCAACACAGTGCATAGCTTCAAATATTTAAAAGCCATTGTAACAGACAATGGGTCCCGACAGGAAGTCCTCTCCAGGATCGCACAAACACCTGCTGCCCTGACAAGGTTGAAGCCCATTTGGAAAGACAGGACCATCAGTCTACATTCCAAAGTAAGACTGCTGCGCTCCCTTGTCATCTCCATCTTATGCTTGCGAAGCGTGGACCCTAACAGCAGATCTCCAACGAAGAATACAAAGCACGGAGATGAGGTGCTACAGAAGACTTCTGGGCATTTCCTATACCCAACACATCACCAACGACGAAGTCCGACAGACCATCACACAAGCCATTGGACAACACGATGACCTGCTCACAGTGGTGACGAAACGGAAACTCCGATGGTATGGCCATGTCACCAGATCATCAGGCCTTGCAAAGACCATTCTGCAAGGCACAGTGCAAGGAGGTAGAAGAAGAGGCAGACCGAAAAAGAGGTGGGAGGACAACATTCGAGAACGGACTGGTTTGACACTGAGCGAAGCCATCAGGGCTGCTGAGGACAGAGAAAGATGGAGTATGCTGGTTAAACGATCATCTGTGGTGCCCCTACGACCTCCGGGTTACGGGACAGGATAGGATAAGATAGGATTGAATGCTTTGCAAAATAAAACGATCGGATCTAACGTGCGCGTTTCACACGTACTATCATGCGCGTTTCAACGTAACAAACAGCTTATGAGTAAAATCATACTATATACTCCATAGCCACTTGCATGCACAACCTTTCTGTAAACCTCTGCTGCAGATTTTTATCTTGAGTTAAACAAAAAGAAAAGGTAAAGGTGGTCCCATAGCCTTGTGGCCCTAGGGGAGCGTGATGTTGAAGATCACACTTATCTTGGGCCAGCGTAATGAGGGTGATGCCCATCTCTCTCCCTCGCTGCTTTACCTTCCCCACCCTTAAGAGAGTAGGTACTCAGTCACAGTTGAGTCAATTGGGGGCGTTGTTATTTGTCGCTTCACGGTTTGCGATCACCCATCCATGTGCTAACTGCACTGGACGGTGCTTAACTTGCGACACAGTAGCGAGTGCTCCAACCACTGCGTTATCCGACACCCTTGAGTTGCAAGACCAGTATCCTTCAGTACAGATAATATGTTCATAAGTGTACATCATGAGATTACTCGGGCCGTCCTTTCTCACTGCAAGACCAGACCACAAACATCCTCCTTCCACCCCCCTCGCCTTCACACCCCACCACTCACCCCCTCACTCCCCACTACCACCTATCCCAAACCCATTCTAGCTGATGCCTCTTGACCATCTCCATACTGACGCCAGGGGCACCTGTTAGTCTCTCGACCAACCCTCCAAATCTCCTCCATCTTCTTTCCGCCATACAGCGAACACACAGAGAGAGGGGCCAAAAAAAAGAAGACTCGGCTGGAAACCCGTCCATCTCTGAACCTTTCAAAGCCAGAATTTAACTTGCGCATTAGGACGAAGCACGGATCAAATCGCTTTCACGCCACTCTGACCGTCGCTAATAAATTAGATCGAAACTAGGCTGGGGGACTGCGAGAGAAAGAGAAGAAAGAATCGGAAGGGTGGATGGATGGATGGAGGAGGGGAGACAAGAAGAAGAATAAGGGGAAGAAAAAAAAAGGGGGGGGGGGAAGAAGAAAGAAGGGGAAATAAAAAGAAAAGTAGAAGGGATGAGTGGAAGGAGGAAATGAAGAGGAGAAAATGGAATGCGGAAATACAGAAGGCAATGCTATAGGCAAGAAGGAGGAAGAAAGAGAAATGAAAATGAGGAAGTTAAGAAAACAAAACCATGTAGAAGGCACTGACGTGGAAGAAGAAGAAGAAGAAAAGATGATGCTGATGATGAAGATGATGATGATGACAATAATAATAATAATAATAATAATAATAATAATAATAATAATAATAATAATAATAATAATAATAATAATAATAATAATAATAATAATAATAATATTTATTTATATTTATTTAATCGTTCTTATATAGCGCTTTTCCAGCTCAAGAGCTGCTCAAGGCGCTGGCCGATACAGGATCTAACTCAAGCCGCCCGAGACGCCCACCCGCAGCCTTTGGGCGCATGGGCACGGACAACTGAGCACAATCCTGGGCAGCCAGGGATGGGGGAGAATAATAATAATAATAATAATAATAATAATAATAATAATAATAATAATAATAATAATAATAATAATAATAATAATAATAATAATAATAATAATAATGGCGCTGCTGCTGCTGCTGCTGCTGATGATGATGATATGATGAAACAAAAGTAGAAGAACGCGGAGGAAATATAGAAGGTACTAGCACTTGCGAGAAAAAAGAAGAAAAAGAAAGAAGGAAAAGGTAACGTTGGCGAGAAATAATAGAAGCAGGAAAAGAAGGATATAAAGAAGGTGCAGGCATAGTCCTGAAAAAGAAGAAGACTGAGAATGTGGAAAAGGGAAATAGAAAGCATCGACGACAAGGGAAGCAGGAGAAGCAGAGGGAGGGAAAGTGAGGGTGGGGAAGGGGTAGCAGTAGAAGCCGATGACAGGCAGCGTACTGTACTCTTTTCTAAATAGTTTTCTCTTCCATTCATCCATCCCGCTGATGAACAGAGAGGATCCTGGTACAGCAACACACCACTTGTTGAAACTTGAGACGCACGAGCTATCTAGCCTGGCATTGGATGTGAATCCATTTCCCCTTCAATATAACTTTGAACGTTGAAGAGTCCCATTTTGGATACAGATCTATCATATCTCAAAACACACACACTCAAAACCAAAAATTGCTGTCTGAACTGTAATATAACAATTAATGTAGTTGCTTCTAAAATATCATCTGGCTCCTGGTTTCAAGATCACATCAGATCAGATTTTTTATTTAAAGTATTTTCATTGATGAAATGATATTATATATATATATATATATATATATATATATATATATATATATATATATATATATATATATATATATATATATATATATATATAAAGAGTTTTAGGTTATTAGTTGAAATAATAATAATATATACATAAATAATATATATACACACTAATCACATACACACATTTATGTACTTAATCAAAAATTGTTTTTAAAAGTCAGTATGTAATATAATGTAAGCTATTTTTTCAGTAAATGTATGGTTATATAAAATATTTTTGATACTACTGGTTTCATTTATCAAAACATATTCTTGCTTTGTAGAATGGTAATAATGTCGTACACTCAAATAATAGATGTTGTACAGACATTGTTTGCTGGCATATACAATCAATATCATTTACGTATTTAGATTTTTGTGCTCCATGAATTCAAACGTATTTTATATATGATTTTTGCAATATTTCTACTACATGATAAGATGTTATGTTTCTTTACTGATTTTTTGAAAATGTATGTCTACTAATAAAACAAACTCATGGCTAGATATTCTAATATTACAATTTTATACCCAATTTGTATTTTTATATCTAATTTTTGCATGTTTGTCTGACTGTTCATTCCAGTACAAACCAGAATGAGACGGAACCCAACAAAAACCAACATTTGTACCTCTGCTAATAATTTCATGTATTATATGCTTAATTTCAAATATTTTTCCTTTTCCTGTTCACTTGAGAATATATTATTGTTTAATTTACTCGGATACTGAGGTAAAGTATAGCTGATTTGCATTTATATTATCTTTTTCCACACCTTATATAAGTCTTTTGATTCTGTTACTCCTTTTTCGCAAAATAAATTCCAATAATTTCTTTTTGCCTGAGTTATTACTTTATTACACTTTATTTTGGCTTTTTTCAAAGCAATAAAATTATCATAATTTTTATTTCTTAACCATTTTTAAATGCTCTTTTTATGTGCAACAGCTTCAGCACATTCATTTGTCCATCAGCTATTTCATTTATGAGTTCCGATTTTACGTGATTTACGTTTGGGAATTGGTATTTCAGCTGCTTTTAAAATTGCTGTGGAAAAGCTGGTGTAAAATATCGTCATTCTCTATGTTAGTAGTATCACACGCATTCAGACCATTTTGGAAAGTTTCTCAATTAGCAAGAACATATTGGAAATTTGGGATTATATCTTCAGAATTATTATTAGACTCACTAACATACGCAATTTCATTTAAATCTATTACTATAGGTAAATGGTCATTGCCTAATGAATCTTCTTTAAACGACGTGCTGTTAATAGCTAACTCAGGACTAACTAATGAGAGATCAGTTGCTGAAGGTTTATGCATAATAGAATCTGGAATTTTGGTTATACTCCCATTATTTAAAAATATTAAAGAAGAATTTGTATATTATCAACTATTCGGTTATTACTTGCAGTATCAGATTCATTATTCCAAAACGGAGAATGAGAATTGAAATCTCCAAGAATGACCCATTTATTTTCTTGTCAGTCTACATTTTGAATCCAGTCAGAATTATCTTCTTTAGATCCATTTGGAAAATAAACATACATTACATTAATAGTTACATGATTATTAATTTTAACTGTTGCACTTGTAGAATAAACATCTTCAGCATCATATGAAATTGGCGAAAGATATATAAGATTATACTCCAAATCAGATCGGACATAGAGGTGGCGGTATGTACATTCTTATTTACTTTTGCACATGTATAAAGTGGTCGGTAGTAGTAAGATGTTAGAATAGGTAACTTGTTTACATCTACATTCAATGATTGCAATGCTAATATACTGTAAGTATTTTTGGATACAATTGACCTGCATTTCCACTGTAACATTATCTTTCAATTTAAAATTTAACCATTTATTTTATCTGTTATGTTAAATTAACAAGTTAACTATAACTATAAACATAACTTGAACTGAATCAAAATCACCTACATGTAATTTCAGGTATATAAATTAAAGTAACGCTAAGAGGAAAAAATTGTGCTGCTTTACAGATGAAAAATTATATTGTCTTATTTGAGTATCATTATATTTTAGGCTACATAAAGCGAACTCGCACATGACAAATAGTATAAATCATACTGTATTGTTATTGAAGTTCAACGTTGAACGCAGAGGACAGCCCAGACCATCACGACTAGTAAGCTTACATATAAGACCATGATAAATCCAAAAATGGATTGCACGCAGTGATTACGAATATTCACAAGAATCTGACACCCCGATCCAGGACTACAAGAGTCAGCTCCGTATAGCGAGTTCCCCAACGAAACCGCCACCAGCGCCTCCCGATGAACAAATTTCAACCACACCCAGTACAAGCGTGGTACAAGGCACTACAAAATCCCACCACCGCCTCCGCCCTCCTTCCCCCCTCCCCACGTTCAGTCCATCTGTCTGCCTGTCTCCGTCTGCTGCAAGAGGTAGAGGGGAAGCAAGTGAAATAAAGCAGGGGCGAGCGGGTGGCCCACCGGGACTCCATAGCACCCCATGCCAAAGCGTCAAGTCCAAGACCAGTTCACCGAAGATGCTAAAGGCAACTCCGCGGCTCATCGCGCAAAACCGACTACCGCAACCCAAAGCCGAAGCAACCGAGTTACGCGACTCACCCCTTCTCACACCCACAAGTATACAGTGCGATCAGTGTAGGCATAAACGACCCGAAGTGCACGGTAAGGGACGGATAAGCGATCCAGATCTCCCTCATCCGTATCACAGCCAAGTCACTAGTACGCAATGTACACCCTCTCCCACATCCAACCATGATTGAGCATCCACTCCAACAATATGATTTTGTAAATCATCGTCATCAGTATGTTTTAGTTTTGGCATATGTGATTCATCTGTCCGTAGAAATTGTTAACAATTATACCAGCGATTATTTGGTGGGGAAGAGATCTGCTGCCCTCCCCAGTCTACCCATTTCCTTGTTTCAAGCTCTGTGGCAAGTTTTCACTGAAGACAGACCTTTATGCTGCAATTCGATCCAACCCTCATATTCGTTCATTTCCCTTGAAGGCGTACTATATATATTGCAAGCGTCTGGAGATGCTGGTTCCCCAGGCAATGGCAAGATCCATCTGATCTAGTGTTGGGTACCAATGTCACCGACGGTCCTTTTTCATGCTAAGGGCCTGCATTCACGCATTCAAGCATCCTCGTTTCTTCTTTTTGTTGGTGTTCCCAAGGGACCGTCGATCAAAAGGCACATGCAGTTAGAGCATGATTCGATGTGCCTTGTACATTCGTTCATCGCAATTCAACAGTTCCGAAGAGCGAACTCGCCGAAATTCTCAGGCGCATGCGCTTTACTGTTGATGAACAAACACCACTAAAAATGTGCTGCGTGTAAATACGCTCTAGCTCTCCGC